>NW_019091362.1:10606312-10798323 GCF_001949145.1 Acanthaster planci
TCTAAATTAAAGTAGTTTTTTTTAACTTTAATGATTACAATTCATGTGTAACTTTGCAGAACAGGTAAATCATTTAGAAACTTACCTATATAAGTCCTTTCCAGATGATATTCCAAATACCTGCATTTCCCCAACGAAATAATTCCCTACGCTGACAGATTTCGATGAATAAGCATGTAATTCCAAGGTTGTTAACGTGGTCTTCATCTCAAGGGACAATGAACTGTGCTTCCCAAGTGAGCTGCTCGCCAAACTTGCTTGTTAGTGGTGTAGGAAGTCTCCAACTCTGTTCATTCATATCGATAGTATTTTATAACTTGAAATGAGCATATTTCCGCAGCTACCTTCCACTTGGACTTGGTTAATAAAAAATTGTGTTCGCCCTACGATCCACCGATGGTGCCGACTGCATGTCTCTGTGTATGACTTCATACCAGTACGCACGCACTACGCGAGTGAATGAGAAAAGGTAGTTGTGCCGGGCCAGGACTAAAGCTACGGACATGTACATCGCTAACCAGCGCTGCATGGACAATAGATGAATTTCATCTCATGGCTCAAAGCATCAGTAAAAACCCTTGTTCTTTTGTACATTGGACAATGGTAGTTAAGTCGTCGAAACGACTCAAACGGTGGAGATTCCTCGATGAAAGAATCTCTTTTTCGCTGTTTCTTCCCAACATAAATGCCTTTTAGCTGAAAACGTATCAAAGGGCCCCCGAAATCCCAGACATTATATTGGCGTTCTGTCATACGTATGCCATTACCCTAACCAAAAACCTTTTAGTGTCGCTTAAGAAAAGTTAAACTATTTCTTTACTCATTTCAAACCAGTCAAGTGACAGATTTTCGACCAATAAGACGAGGCACACTAAGGTTTTCAAAAATGTTAAGTTAAAGCCCTTATACAGTAGAAACTCGAACTCTGCATGTCACTTCGGCTATTTGAAAAATCTATCAACACTTGTTTGCCTGAGAATAAGAGAAATTAAATAACTGAAAAAGGCAGTTGGTAATGCATCAGTGGCTTATCCAACAAGGAGGGCAACTTGCCCCTTCCCTGACGGTTTTTAACTTCTTACAAAGAGTACTTCAAAGGTGAGTAGGAAAGAAAGTAATCGCTACAACCAAACCCTAAAACAACAACACCAGAAAATAAAAGCAAGGATGTCGGGACCGTAAGGCCTTTGATGTTTTTTCTCCCCAACACCATGTTGCCCTCTTGATACCAACAGCTGGATACGCTGCTGTAATGCAATAATCAAAGTGAAGTCAGAATGGAAAAACATTTTCTTGTTTCATAATTATTTATATCGCTGCACCCATCTTGAATTTATCCGCTAGGTAACAAGCGATGCCCCCCAAACTGCAACTGTGGCTATGAAAATGAGGATTTTGTAGTTCGATGTCGACAAGGATGGAATCTGGATACCATTGCCAACGTTGCAAAAAAGACCAAAGCTCTGTAAGATTCACTAAAAATTCTTTTGCTTTCCGTGCTTGTTTGAAAAGTTGGCTTGACAGATTAGTTGGATAAAGAACGTGAATATTGCAATTTTTTAAATTTCAAATTGCCTCGGAAGGTGTGACTGAATGTACATGCCTCATATTGCCACTGGAAGAGTGCAAGGTTTATTCCGTTATTTTATTCAGTAAAACGGTTACACAATAGAACATTCTTTTCCTACTTGATTGATTTAAAGTGAAACAAAAGTCCCTAAGTTTATTCGCAAAGGGGACGCCTATTGCAAGTCTTAATGCTACAGTCACAGACAAAATTCACTTTTCTTATTCTTTTTCATTTTTACAGTGAAATTTCCTATGGCGAAATCAGTACTCTTGAGCTTGGTGTATTCAAAGGACTGCCCTATCTACAGGCACTGTAAGCAAAACATTGTAATGCATCAGAATGAAAGTTAATCTTCCTTTTTATTTTACTTTACTTATTACTATTCATGACGCTATGCTGCATAGCGCTTGGTGGACGGCGCCATTATCCATTTCGCGGGACATGTTTTTTTACGCAGCTCGTTCATGACTACGGTTGCGCCAAACGGTAATAACACACTTCAATGTGGCATATGGCTTCAGCCGCTTCGACACACGCAAGTGTTACTAAGCCTAAGGGGCCCTATGGAGAATTTGCCTGGTAGCCATCTTTCAGGCCCAATTTTTGTTCCACAGGGAAACCTTTGTGCATACCCTGTATAATAGTATTGGCCTGCAAGGTAGTAGCTGTGGAAACCCCCTATAGCGAAGCATTTTGGGTGAGGCCTACGTTGTACACCCTTCCAGGGCTTATCATTAAAAATCGAAGAATGCTTTCTGAAGGAAAGCCAGAGTAGCCTTTTTCCAATAAACATCGAGTCTCCAGTATTTCCCCGTTTCGCCCGGACTTCATCCTTATTCATGCAACGTTCACAATTTCAGATCTCTTGAAAACAACAGCATAGAGAAGATAGAGCAAAGAGCATTTGATGGGCTAAACATAACATTTCTGTGAGTATTAAAGTGTTTGTACATTCAAATTTATGTTGGCAATTATTTTGGACTACTGAGTTGGTATTATAGCCACAAAGTATGTGCGTCGTAATTGTATGCCTTTGTCTGATTTTAAGAGTTTGTTCCTTGTACTTTAAATTGGCAGAGATATCTCTGGCACCAACATAACGTCAATTGATTTGCCAATTTTCGAGGAGCTCGATCGACTCGAGACATTGTAAGTGCCACTTTAAACTTACAGAGGGAGAAACCGAACCTTTGCGGTAGGGCGATATACAGGGTGTCTACATAAAATTTATACCGAGATAAAAATTACATTAAGAAGTCAGACATTAAAATGTCAGATGTGCATTGACAGGAATGGTAGCCATGTGGAGGGCACAGAACATTACCGTATGAGGTAAGTAGCAGAAACAAAGCAGATTATATTGATTTTGGTACAAGTACATTGTACATTCCTTATTTTCAAGAATACGTTCTTACAGCAAAGGCATTTGGTATTCTGCTTACTTGCATGGTTGAGTCTCGTTAATCACATATGCAAACTTGTCACAGTACCGATTTCAGTACCCTTAACATCGGTCTAGCTTATTCACTCATCTGTGTCAATAACATCACAAGCTGTGTTCCATTGGAAAGAGGGCATTGTGCCCTTTCTAGAAATATAATTTTCCCCATATATAAAGTAGTTTTGCCGTTACAGTAATTTTTATCTCGGTATACTTTTTGTGTTAAGACATTCAGCAGATGACGCCAGCAATTATATGTATCTCACACATACACCTTTCCTTATCCACTAGCTACTGGTATTGTAATTAGCGGTTTCTATTTCTTTGTTGAAACTAGGAAAAAGAGGGGTGCATACAAATTTTACGACCGTCTGTACTTTGTTTCAATTTTTTTGGGCAGGATGATGATAAACGTTCCTATCACGTTTATTTCCGAGAATGCTTTCTCCGGACTTTCAAACCTCAGAACAATGTAAGTTAAATATTTCCCTGTGAATATCGGCCACGTGTAACTCAATTTTCGGCCTCTAAATACAAAGCTCAATTTGATGTAGGGCCGAAGCCAATAGAGTGAATACTTTCTCATTCATAACCTTTAAAAACGAATTCTTTTAACTTACGTTGTCGGCTATTAAACAGCACTTGGCGAATTTTGTTTGGTACACAGATTATAAAAGTGGAAGGCAATCTTATTATGATGCAACTCTTCTTAAGAACCCAAGACCAGACGAAGCATATTTCCTAAATTAGAAAGGCAGACTGCTAAATGAGGACCGAGACAATTACTGACTGATCTGACCGAGGTCAAAGCTGTTGTAATGGTTGAAATCATCGCAGAAACTAGCAATAAACAAAATTCAAAACTTTGTTAAAATCATTTTCCCGACAACGTTTCCAGTGTGATCATAACGAACCAAAAAGACAGCAGCTTTATCACCATCGAACGAGAAGCAGTTTGGAACTTAAAGTCTCTTCAAAATGCGTGAGTAAAAATGGCGTATTGTCAACCTAATGAGAAAGATGACTTCAAGTTGTCAGACACACCGCTGTGTTGGAAGAATGCCATGAGTTATATCGATTTAAGAGTTATACTATTTTTGTTCTGTCTCTTCAATGCGGTTCTAACCCTTACAGTTTAACCCCCATATTCCTCAGTTCTTCACCCGTCGGTAAATTGAGCCCCGCTGGGGCTTATTATGAGCCGTCGCTTTAAATAGACTTTTTTTAAGCTTTAGATCACGGAAATGTGGGGCTTGTGGAGCCGAGCCAAATCCGACTAGAATGACACTGTTTCCGTTCACTTTGATTCGCTTTACAGGTATGTCGATGACTACCGGTTGTGTTGTGATTTTGCCGTGCTAGAACATTTCTCAGCCGAAGACGGCTGCATTACTACCGAGTTACAACCGCCTCTAAACCTGTGCGGAAGTCTCTTGCAGACTGAACTATTGCGTGTTGCAATGTGGGTATTGGGGTTCAGCGCCCTCTTAGGTAACGTCGTGGCCATCATTTGGAGGTTGAAAGGCACAGGTGATAGATGCAAGAAGACACATTCGTTTATGGTTATGAATCTGGCAGTTTCGGATTTCATGATGGGTGTATACATGGTGATGGTCGCAGCAGCCGATCTTTCTTATGGTGAGACTTACTTCCGTGTTGCCAGCCAATGGCGGTCGAGTGTAGTGTGTAAGATAGCTGGGGTAATATCGGTCATGTCCAGTGAGGCGTCAGTGTTCTTTGTGACGCTCATCAGCATCGATTGTTTCTTGTGCATTGTGTTTCCATTCAGTCGCATTCACCTCCGGGAAAGGTCAACTAAAATAGTGGTAAGCCTGCTGTGGCTTGTGGCTATTTGCTTGAGCGTCGTTCCTACTTTCTCGGTCGGGCCCGATTCTGATTTGTATGGACTCTCTGATGTCTGTATAGGGCTGCCTTTCACTACCAAGTCGACGGGGCAAGACAACGTTAAATCTGAAGACATCCCAAATCCTCTGGGAAGCCAGCAACTAACTCTCATTGTTGGTACTGACAAGAAACCGGCCTGGATCCTGTCTGTGGTTGTGTTTCTCGGCGTCAATCTAGTTTGCTTCTTAGTAGTTTTCTGTTGCTACGTCGCCATTTTTGTCAGCGTCAGACGTACGAGTAAGATGGTCAGAAAGAGCTCCCACCGAAACCGTGAAATCAAAATGGCGGTCAAGATGGCATTAATTGTGGGCACAGATTTCGCCTGCTGGATGCCGGTGATAATCATGGGCATTCTCTCTCAGACAAACACGATTGAAATTGGGGCTGATATGTACGGATGGATTGTTGTATTTATCCTACCTATCAACTCCTCACTTAACCCGTACCTGTACACGATTTACACAGCTTGTATGCCACCAAATACCAGCAATGGAAATAATACCTCTCACAACAAGCCTGACAAGAGGAACCCTAAGATAGGCTCGGTTGAAACTTTGGATATTCCCCTGTCTGACCTCAAAAGAAATTAATCAATTGCTCGCAATAATGTTCAAGAAATACAAATATAAATAAGAAAACAGAAAATACGGATATAAATAAGAAAATAGAAAATGTAATGAGAAAGGAAAATGAATATAATTATACAGTTTCGGTATGCAAACACATTCATACTGAATGGACGAACCGTTTCGCTAATTTTCACATTGAGTTTAATGTACAATACTCTAAAAACTTCAGCATTTGATTTCACGATTTTTCGCTCAAGCAGATCTTCGATCATAGCATAGACTATTGGAAACAATTAGTTGGATCTCCAAAATGTGAAATACACCTTAGAAATCTTGTGAGTCTAATTTTTATTCATTTTCAGAGTTGTCAATAGCTGTATTTTGTGTATGTTTTAGAATTACATGTATTTGTAAATCTCACAGATTAAGATCGAGTGGTCTCTGAAATTGTGGAGGAACATTCAGTTGCTAGAAGAGACGCAAAAAATGGATACTTGAGAGTTGAATAATTGAAGAGGCAAAAAGCAACACTTGTTTTCTTTGTAACTGTCAGCAGTCTCTTGCGATTGAATGACGAAGAAAAGGACTGTAACTCCTAGCTCAATATTTGAAAAAAAATCAAAACCATCCGTTTAGTCGCTGGCTTCACATTTTGTATACCTTTATTAACCCTTTGATAATGTGCCTAATGTACTACAAACTTGTGGCAGTAAACCAAGTAAAACGTGTTACATTCAGATTTTATTGCTGTACTTAAATTGAAGTACAAAATAGCATAGAATTGGTTCTATTGGCTTGATACACCACAGCAAGTAAACAAACGACTGTGCAAAGTTGATACAAAACACTTGAACTAAACAAACCAAAAGATCACTGGTGGAATATTCATAAATCCTAAATCGGAACTGGTTTCGAGAACAAGGAAAAAATCAATTAGAAGTGTATGAATTAAATAGTAATTTCTTATAATTACTTTTATTTATCTAATGAGTTCCAAAATTTCGGTCCTTCATATTTAATACTTTGTTGGGCAAGCCGGGTTCTTGTATACGGTAAATGGAATTGTGAGGCTTGGCGGGTCGAGTGAGAGTGGAAATCAGTATTCAACAATCGAAGGGTGCGTGTGTAGAACAACTTTTCAAGGATTTTTGAGAAGCATGACAAGACCGAAATAGCCCTATATTTCATCATTTCATTATTATCTAAATTCTTATGAACAGGAATGACTTTAGCAATTTTCAAGATGGCAGGTAGGACGCCGGTTGAGAGCAAAAGGTAAAAGATTTACGTAAGGATTTTGAATGTGCAGATATTGTCTTTTTAAGAACAAATGTACGGAGTCAAATTCACAACTGGTCTTGTTAGCTAGGTCTTTTACGGCATCACTGACTTTATCGTATGTAACTGGAGTGAGGAACATGATTTGAAAGGTAATCAGAAAATATAGTTGTGTTTTTGTGCATTTTTCTTGCTAGATTTGGGCCAATGTCAGCAAAATAGCTGTTGAAATTGTAAGCTATGAATACTTGACTGTAATTTAGGTTGCCATTTACAAGAATACTGGGAATATTATCGGATGGCTTATATTTACCAATAACACTGTGTTTTTAACACAGTTGTTTCCAGATTCTTCCTATGAGCAGCGGGATGGCAGCCACGACTGGCGTAATACTTAAGACTATAAACGCCGTGTCAAAGTTTCCAGTGGTGTCGTATACCCAATCTATAAATAGAGTGTACGAGAGTAAAATCTCAGCATTTTAAGTTTCTAGGAATGTTAATCTCCCATTAAGCTCAGTGCATGAGATATTAATGAAACACCCTGGGTGGATGTAGTCACCCGGTAAAACTGAGGTGTTAAATTGTCACGAAATTAACGCCTCCAAATTAACCACACAATAGCAGTATAGAGCCTGAAACGAAAAGGTCACGCAGCGAATTTCCAGAACCCTCGTGCAGCCAGCCTGGGGTGATTTTATATGCGACCGCCCAACTACGTTCGCCAAGTTTTGGAAAAGTATATGATTCATAACATGAACTAAACTAAGAAGTGCTCATGTCGGAATGTGATTCCTGTCTTCTTCGAGTATAGAAAAGTTAGCTTGAGATGGTTAGAAATTAATATATAACGACTGTTTACTTCCGGAATAATCGTTCCCATGTCTTCTTGTTCATATACTTGGCTCCAACGGAGTAGTTACGTGCGAATGAGAATGAATAACGTTGCCCAGTACTATCCACAGTGCATGGTTTATAAATTTGTTGGGCCTACTTGATGTACTTCTTGTCGCAAAGGTTACTTTAGGTTTCAGTGTCTTTCATAAAGCAGAATACTCCTTGAGTTTATATCATTAAGACTTGTTAACAGGAGAACTTTTTTTGCTCCTTTCACTTAAGACTACCTTAAAATAATTTTGTAACTTTGCGTCTGCATACGGGTATACCAAGATGAACTGATCATCATGTGTTTTAATTTTTCGAAAGTAAAACGACAATGTTTTGCACAATATTGCTCTTTCACTCACGCTTTATGTTTAGTTTCTAACTTAATATAATATCATAATAAATATTTCACAAAATGTTCTAAAAGTGTTCACAATAATAGTCTTACCTGGCATAAATCCTGCGAGTGCGCTACCCAAGACACACACAGCCCCAATCCACGAAAACGCACTTGTCAGTCTTCCAACACCCAACAGTTCTTTGGTGAGAACATCGCTGAGGCTATACAGCGCCGACGTGGACATGCCAAAGAAAACGTTAGCAAAGGCCATAGCCACTGCGTCTTCGAGCCATGGATCCACCACCAGCGACAGGGCCAAGCCTAGGCTGCTTACCAGTACTGCAGATGAGCACTTCAGAAGGCCTCTATCCACAAAAGATGCAAACAATATACATCCCAAAAAATAGCCTACGCCGGCAGCTGAACAAATCCCTGTAGCTATCTGTGGAGTAAGGCCCTTGGCTTGAAGATGGGAAACGTAAAACAGGAACCAGGCGGTGTTTACGAATCGAAGCCCAAACAGTATAGAACAAACTACCCAGAAATTGAACCGAAGAAGTACACCAAGGTCCATAGTTGAGACGGCATGTGCACAATAAGATTTGTCACTGGTGCTCTCATTACTGTTAGTTTCGTGGACATCACTCTGATTAGGAGGTATCTCGTACCGTGTTTTGTTTTCTCGTACAAGCACTGCGCAGATTACTGGATGGAAGCAGACTCCAGCGAGAAGCAAGGACGCTCCTCTCCATCCATAGGTATCGAGAAACAGCTGCATCATTGGCGCACAAGCCAGTAGAGAGATGACTTGTCCCGTGTGGCTTATTCCACTGGCCAGGGAATATCTCTTGTTAAAGTGGCATCCCAGAGCAACCTTACTCAAAACAATAGTAATTCCCAGCGCTGGTCCTAAAATATGGAATAACGTGGTAATTAAAAAAATGCAAATGACGTGCGTCTAATCACAAACCTAATTATGTAAATCTCAATACAACCATCTGAATTAATACACCACAAGATTTTTCCCGATGCGATAGGCACAAACCTTCTTCCGGTGCTAAGCCTGTCGATATGTGAATGCTCTAAGCTAGGACAAAATTTGAATGGCAACACTCCGAGCGCATCATGGAAAACCAAACTACAATGCAAAGTTTAGATACAGCCCTAACGACCAACAGTGCGTTCTACATAAATTGATGAACTCAAAGCTTTGCACAATGTGTGTTACATATCATTTTTAAGGAGTAAATATGTGCCAAGCCTGCATCAAACGTTAGTTCATAACAGGTCGAGCACACATTCCCGATCGTAATAAACTTTGGTCAGAAAGTAAAAAAAAGTCTGAAAGTTATAAATTGCCAACAATTTGAGAACAATTTTACTATTAAAGTTTTAAACACCCCAAACATTAGACACCATTATAGCAGATAGGTGTCAACGATAAAAGATCAGTATGACGTAATGTCCATCCTATTTTTCAACGGCAGCCCTTACACGTCCTTTAGTCTTAACTGTTCAAAGATTTGCATGAATGGAGATCAATCTACAAAAAAGTGCCATTAAATTTTTACCAAGTCAATTTAATTGTGAGAAATCCGTAAGGATGGAGTGGACATGCCGTACGCGTAATGGCCTTGTGGTTAAGAGCATTAAATTCGTAGTGGGTAGGTAAAGCCGCAAGTTGCAGGTTCGAATTCCAGCTTGGGCTTCATGGTGCGTGTGCCCCTGGGTTAGGCACTTTGTCACTCACTGCCTCTCCCCCATCCAAAAAGCGCTACACAAAAACCTGTTATAGGACGAGCGATTTGTACACACACCCGGTGCTTGCAAACACTAATGGGTTTGGGACAATTCAGCAATTTTCAGAAAATCTGTCACATGGTAGCTACCAGACACAACGATTCTCCCCAAATGGTCAGTATCTTATGTGGGGGGAACCATACCAACGAACACCGCATATATCTACAGAAAATGGTCGGCATGCTCAGCGAATTCCTAGCTGAACGCGCTAGAACCTGCACACAATGTCCCCCTCAACAAATCGTTCGTTTCCGTATCAAAAACACCACATTCTGCTCCTACATGGGCAGGTTCTACGCAATGCGATATCGTTCCCGAAATCAATGCAACATTTCGAAAGTGAGTTAACAAGCCCTAATAGTTCATGCATTATCACAGAATGTTGACATATTACAGATTCTTACCACTAACAAGGGCTAGAACAATGGCGATGTGAACAATGCTCGTAGCCAGCGAGACCAGCACGAAACCCAAACCCATTGCTGCTGTGCTACAAATCAGCACTCGTCCACTTCCAAACTTGTCTTGGAGAAGCTTCGTTACCAAAGCTGCTCAATGGGTAGAGAAAGTCATAGTCAGGGGTCATAGTTTATGCAGTCCATAGGCCTAACACATATGTTTAATTGCCACATTGCTTGAAACAATAATTACGAGCTGGACCTGTATAATTCTAATGAATATTCAATCGTATAAGCCAATCTCTGTTCCGAAAATTCAACATGCTTTTCCATTTTGAAAGCACACAGTGTCCGAAAGTGTGCAATAAACTGAAAATAAATTTTAACATAGTTCACTTATCGTAACAATCAGCATTATGACAAAGTTTGCAACCATAATGTATAAATTGTACTGGCATATTTTGACAACATAGGTTGCCTCTGGACGCCTTCCGAATTCAAAACAGTGTCGTTTTGAATAACGACTATATTGAGGATTGATATACCTCTGTCCTGAATAGTGTATTTTCACTGGCTCAGAACGATCACACGGACATCCAATCACAATACCATAGACTAGTGCCTATCTCACAGTGCCACGATGCTAAGAACGCTTACCAGACTTTCATTGGTCCATCTGCTACTTTCAACAAGGGCCGAATCCTAATTACTTGGCCACGGCATGAAATTAAGCATGAGTCTATGGTATACTGGCCGCATCCGATTTCCATAAAGTCATGCGTAATTTCAAGCCGCAGCCAAGACATTTTAACGCGGCCATATTACGATCAGCTGTTGGAGCGCTCCAATTTGCTTTCGACGACTGAATATCGTTTCTTTGTGTCAGTTCCTTGACATGATACCTGTCAAGCTCGAAAAAACACACACCTTCTCTTTCAAAATGGTTTTGGAGACGTAAGGATGTTGCTTTCAAGCCAGACACGTGCATCCAACACAATTACTGACCAATCGCCGTTAGCCATTTTCCCAGACATCCCCTATGGAATTTCGTACGTTGAGTTTTGTTTGTCTCAGCTTGTGTGTGTCCCACGTCCATTTAGTGTAGCGAGCGCGGATGGACCGTGTGCTAAGTGCGTGATCAGTCTTTGTAAAGGTGCTTGCTATGCAACTAGTGCTTAGATATGCGGCGTGGTTGCATTCCTTCTTCCACTTCATGTCGGTTTCCAAAAAGAAACGCAGAAGGACGCAGGTATGCTCACTCCACAGACATCCACGTATGCTCGGGCCCCATGCACTGTGCATGCATTTAGTTTGTGTATCTGCGCATGCGCAATAGTGACATAATGGTCGTCGGCATGAAAAATTATTCTAGCTGACGACGCGTATCGGTGGTGACCCATGTGAGGGATTTGTACTGCCATTTCCCTTGAAGACCTTGTGTGTGAATAAATCCACAAGAGTCTATGAATTGGTGATATTTAACAGCTTCTGGTAAGAAAGATCACCGGAAAGTAATCAAAGAAAGTGGAAAATGTCAATTTTACGACAAAGTATAGGCCTAATTATGAAAAATTATCTTTTTAAACTTAACTTTGTGTGTAATTTTCACAATATTGCCGAGTTTACCTTCAAATAAATTTGGTTCCACATGAAAGACTAGTAACTCTTATGTACAAAAAAGTGTTTACGTCTAGGAAGTGCAAGTTGTGCAAGTTGGTGACGAGCCAAACGCAGCACATGCATTTCGTAATATAGTCGTTCGTGAACCAGCTACGAGCAGTTCTCACCAAAGGGGTTTCCGTTGCTTGGAAAATCGCACCCTCTCTTGGCCCATAGGAAATTTATGCACAGGTGAATATAAGTTCGATTGCAAAAAACCTTCTCTGTGTATTTGGCCCACACAGATACAATTTTAAACAACTGCAACATTTGAAGCGAACAGGTGGTACCAATATTCGATAATGGATGCTGTGTAAAAATATCATTTAACCTGCTATATCTGCTGTGACTCCCATAATGGACACGGCTATTCCAGTCAACCAAGTGTAGTCAGTGAATTGGTCTGTCAATGCTGGAAGAAGCACACCCAAACTCTTGAACGCTCCTCCCCATACCACGACAGCGCTGAAGGCCATCAGCAAGACCGAAAACCCTCTCTTATTGAACTCTCTGGCGGTTTCCATCACGAAAATCACGAAAAACAAGCCCACTGCAATTGTTTGTGTTCTCAGTTCGGTATAGGCCTACGTGCAGCCTTGGATGTAGTTATAAAAGTTCAAGTTCTGTCAACATGCATCAGGCACATATATCTGCCGCACGAACATTGAAATGATCAGGGACGAAAGAGTAGACTTTGGCCGAGCTATTTCTCACTTATTATTGATTTGATCAAGTGGTACAAAGCGTACAAATGATAATCGGTTCAAGAACAGATATGGTGCCGTCCTACGCCTATGATCGGTATTATAACCCAACAGGTTATATAGATCGACACAAGAAGATGTCTTGGGATAAAGTTGTACAGTAGTTGATGTGGTTTATTCGGCTGGCTCAATGTACGTCTCTCCCTGATTGTCAGATCTCATATGGATTTTATACATTTACTCGACATTCCTTTTTTCATCCATCATACAAGTTTCCTTGCCTTATCAGGTATTGGCTACTAGTCTTTTGAATATTAATACAGCGTGAATGAACGTGTTTGGTTCATTTGGATTTCAGGGTAGGGCTAGTCAAATTAATGAATACTGACTTTTCCTTAGAAGGCGGGTGGAATACCTCAATGGCCCTTCCGGTCCAGCCCTGCTTTCCTCCCCAAGGGTCTTGTGGTTAAACTAGCCATTCCTTAAGTGAGTCTCATTACTTGGAAAGCGGTTCTACTCTTGAATGTCAATCCGTGCAACTTAAATAGCAATACAACATGTGCTATTGTAACACAGTGATAGTATCATTAACAAGTTCCCTGATTTAGGACTATAAATTTTGCACATGCCAGACCGTATGATTTGGGTCTAGGTACATGTTCTCTGTTCAGCATTTCCTAAGGCGATATGCGAGTGGTTTGTTCATAAAGAAGTTCTGAACATTTGGCGGTAAATAAGTGCCAAAAATAGGCGTCAAAGAACCCAAATATTTCTGGTAAATCATGTGAAAATACGCGAGGGGGCTTTTCTTTTTAAAGCCAAATTTCAATAGTCATCTTTATTTATCGTCTTTATTTACATCTATGAAACATTAGTATTAACTAAAGTTAGGGTTTGTTTTTTTTGCGCAATTCACGAACGAAAGCGGCGATATTACGGAGAGCGCGCCGTCAGGCTTGTGGTCAGAGCTGAAGATAATTTAGTTCCGACAGTCTGGTATCTAGAGGTTTCGGGTTAGAAGCTAACAATAGCTGTAGTTTCAGAAGCCTCTGTGTATCAAATGTTCTGTGAACTGTTAAAATCGACAAATATAAGTGTCCTGAAATCCAGAGGTTTCGATGCTGAAAGTATAAATTAACTTTCCAGTGAACTTTGTTCTTGAGTCAGCGTTTGTAAAAAATAGACTGCAACACGTAGTTGACGTGAGCTTCGAACTGCCAATATGGAAAACTATTTAATGCTTTCCAAAGTAAATTCACAGGTCAAAAGATCGCCTCTAAGATGTGTTCATTGAAATGTTCGTTACTGCAGGCCTGTGTAGGTCTGGTGAATTAGCTTTTAGATTATACTTCAGATCAAGTCATCACCCTTTACAAATAAAATGAAAACGAATTCATTTTTGCCATGAAGATAGCCTCACCATTATTTCTGAGGGTTGCTCTGCGAGGTTGGTACTTTTTGCTGGTAATGAGGACAAGGTGACGAACGATCCATAACGTTTTACTGATTCATAATTCAAAGATATACGAGCAAGGCTGCGGCTGTCTCGGTTGACATTTAAAATGGACCTCTCTTGCCAACGTGCTCGTCCAATTAGTTGTAATTTTAGAGAGTAATTTCAATCGTGTTTTGTCTGAAAATGCTTTACTTTGGGGTGTCGTTTGGCAGAAAGTGATAAATCGACGATATTGTAATCCACACAAGTTACTACAGCATGCCTTGATAAGAACATTCCTCAGCTACAAGTTAAATCACACCTTGTCTCCTGTAATGCATGGGAGGGTAATTAAACTTAAGGTATTTATAATGGACCCGTTTGGAGTATTTTTCTGGATTCTTCATATAATTCCGCCTTGCGACGAACGAAGTCATATTTGGGTTTTGCGCTATGGGTTCGAACCGATAGAAATTAGCATTAAGCTTGGTTGACAAGGTAGTGGCGAGAGATTCTTGTTCAATTCTCTCCTCCCCCTCACGTCTGCATGTGGAAGCCTCCTACCCCTCCCATCGCTTCTCCATCGGGCCAGTCCTTCACTTGAGCACGACTGATATCTTGAGGGCCCCTTCCCAAAGAATAAAGTGAATATGAAACCACAATGTTACCATTCTGTCTCAGTTTGCATTAGAAAGAGCAAGCGAACTCGGTTTTAATGTATCACTCATTTTGGCGTCCAGATTTTAATGGCCATTGTTATGGGTGCAAATGTTGAGGCTTCCAACTGATTTCTTAGCAACAGATTCTTTAGAAAGCCTGTAAACTCAAAAGTAGCTCTGGCGACTTCATTTGCACAGAACAGTTCACCACAATTTTGTTAAATTTCATTAAATTGGTGTTAGTTTCTACCTTTAACCGTGTAACATACATTTAATTTGGCCGTCAGGGCACGAGATGTATGCAAAACAATAAAACCTAAACCACAAATTAAACAGTGGACAACCTTGGAACGTCCATGCACTGAAACCGTGGATACTATTGCGACGGTCATGAATATTTTCACGGATGATCTGCGAAACAGACAAGATCAGCCTTGGCCAGAAAATACGAATACCTGCAGAAGCCGATTATGCATTACTTGGTACAGTCACTCCCTTGCATTCCACATGATGGAGAACGCGTTATCATATTCTCATACAAACGTTTCTGAGTCTTGCATAAGTGCACTGTGCGTTTCACAGGTGGCTGTCGTGTGCTTTATCACGTTGTTTTTGTTGGCGGGAAATGTGGGAATATTGGCGGTGCTGTTTGCCGCTCCGTCCCTGCGTAACACCCACGGCTACCTCCTGGCATCGTTAGCAGTAGCGGACTTGGGCACCGGGTTGGTGTCTGCCTGGGCTGTGTATCCGTCCGTGACCCATGCCTGGCCCTATGGCGACACCGTATGCCAGCTCGTGGCTTTCTTCCAGGCAGTTTTCGCGCTAGCTTCCAATATGACTTTGATACTCCTGAGTGTCGAGCGATACATCGCCGTCGCTCATCCCTTCAAATATGCCCGACTGGTGACGTCGCGAAACGTCCTCATTTGCATCTTTATCGTCTGCTGGTCGCTTCCAATCATATTTTACGACGGTTTTATCTTGATACGTTCACATTATCAGTTCACCGAGGAGGTCCGAGTCTGCACTCCAGCTTATGGGGATCGTTTCGTCTACACACTTGTCGGACTGCTGGTCTTCTTTTTCCCGTCTTCGCTCGTCGTCGGCATCACGTCGGTCAGCGTGCACCGATCCCTGACGCGTCATCTCAAGCAGCGTGAATCAATGCTAGCCTCGGCAGTGCCAGGCCCGTCATCGATTTCATTGCCAACAACATCGACATCTTCGCCATCACCGGACAGTGGGCGGCCATCGCGGCCCTCCAAACAGGAGCTGAAAATGTTCCGCCTGGTCCGAATCGTGGCACTAGCATTCTACGTCTGCTGGGTGCCCCACTTGGCAGTGGGACTTGGCTTCCTGGTGGCCGGAAAGCCAGCCCCACCTAACCTGACTTTCTTCTTGTACTGGCTTCGCCTGTCCGGCGGTATCTGCAACTTCTTCATCTACTTCCTGGGGAACTCAACCTTTAGGCGCACAGCAACTGAAAAAATGAGATCCTGCTGCCGTAGTTGTAGCGGAACAAGCCAGTCTTACTCTATAGAAAATCGTGGGCGTCAGGAGGGAGGCATAGCTGTGACGACTGTATCTTAACCCCCCTTAAACAAAACAAAAGAACGTCTCCGGAAACTTCGATTGAACTTTAGGACAAGTTGTCGCCATTTTCACAAAGAAATGGGATGTCGAGTTGGACAACAGGAAGGGATTATAATCTTGTTAACTTGCACGTCCGATGATTTCCCCTCTAAAAAGGCACAACTTTTGGGGCAACGTTTTGCCGATTACTTACACTGTCGTAGTCGAGACCACCGCAAGAGCTTTCTCAAGACCAGACACGAGACCATGCACAAGACCATTAAGAAGACCAGTCACAAGTAACAGGGTGAACAATGACAAAAGGAATGCTTTTGTTGCGTTCATTTGAAAAGCTTGTGACTTGAATTCAGATGGAGTTCTTGTGTTGGTCTTGTGACGGTCGAAGAGGTCCCAACTGCAACAATGATTATTCACACATATCGGTACATCTCAAAAAATAGCTTAACGGATTCTCGAGCCCCTCAGGTGTGCATGAAGATACTGTAATCGATGATCCCTACGTGCTAGCGAAGGTGATAAACATAGATGAACATCCAATCCCTGTTTTGAAATGGAATGCTAAGACGGCCACGGCCGTATGAAAGAAAGGTAAACGCGGGCATCTGCAGAGCGACATAGTACCCCCCCCACACACTTTTTTAATGGAATTATTCCCACTTTTTCATGATGAGAAAAAAAATAATGCAGACATAGGAAAAACGTTTTGGACTTCTCAACAACCAAAATGTACTCAATATTACTCAGAAAGGGAGAACAAAATGTCATAAATATGCCGTTCTGATGTAAGATTCTGCATGAATGTAATATATACAGGTAATATACATCTACATCTGTTTTAGCCACAAATTAACACCGCTGGCTATATATGAAATTAACATGTTATATACAGAAGCTGCCAGACACCGCTTCATTCCATTTTCCAAAGCTTCACGTGTGTTATTTCTGGCTCACTTTTGCTACTTGGGTTGGTGGTTGTGCCTCAAAAATTAGTGTTTATTTTTTGTATGCTGTATCTGGTTGTAAAGGCCATTTCCCCTCGGTGTGATTGATTCAAAAACACGATTTTAAAACCCATTAGATGGTTACGGTTAACAGCCTTACCGAGCCACTCCAACATGAACAAAAAGGGGAAATTTGGGCCTGTTACAAGGTGGTTATAAACTCACTTTAAATTAAGTTTCAAAAATGTAATATACACTGGAACTGATAACACCAAGTGCGCGTTAATTCGTTGTTACTCTGTCAAATCGGAAAACGTGAGAAAACGTTCCAATCTTGTGGTTACATCTTGTGGAAAATAAAGGAACCCATGTCAGGCTGGTTTCATTCCAACTGGCGCTTCCATGCCTTTTAAATTTACAGTTTCTGAAAAGTCTCTCTTCTCGCTGAAACATATCTACGCCCTGCCTTCGACTTTTTGGACTGCAATGCCATTCTTCAACCGTGGAGGTTGTGGAGGAGTCAAGTGTGGAGGAGTAAACAGCGCCCTCAACTGATGCTTGCATGCACGAACAGGGGAACTAATAAGACCGAAAATCCTGTCGGTGGGCCAACGTTGTAACAATTAGCGGTTGTATGTTGTTTGGGAGAACAGTCCATCAAAAAATTTAAACAGCCAAACGACTGTTCCTCATCACTCCCTCGCTGAAAATACTATTTTAAAGAAGGGGGAAGGTGACATGGAGGCGCACGGTGGCGCTGTACACTTTGCTAGCACTGACCAACCCTAGTGCGCTGGCCACTGCAACTCTCTTTGAAAGTACTCCCTTTGGATAAACGCTGTCCATCCAGTGACCCGGGTCAACACTTTCACCAGTGCACGACATGTGTGTATACAGAATTCACGTACATACCTGCGTCCGATTCAATGGGCTACGACTTTGGGGGCCCTTGAGTAACACGCATGTTTACGGCGATTGGCTGGAAAAGCTAGCCACTAGCTTACTGATAGGTCTACGTGTCCTGCTCAACCGCTGACATAATTTTTTGACATCTTTTCAGGGGATATTATCGGCCTCAGAGAAGAATTAGCATGCCCACATTCCTGTGTGTTTCCTTCAGAAAAAAAAAGTCATGAGAGAGAGTACGGTACCCTCTCGTAACTGCCTTTTAATAAAGCGGCTGGTATGATCCAAACAAAGATTGTTAGGCTGCACTTGCCATTCCCCTTATGACTTAACCTCTGCAAAAAAAAAAAGGCGAATACAAATCCAAGAAAACAGACCATATGAAAATGTAACCTTTATTTCTGAAAACAAAAATGTAATAAACGTCGGAGACTGTGATTACACTTTATGAAACATGAAAACTGATCAAAGAGAGGGAAAACAAACTCCTCCGTAAAAATCCCCCTTATCGAGGCACAAAAGATAAGAAATCTTCGCCTAGGTAACACCTATGAAACTATGAAACAAACCGTTGTTTTTCGTTGCTTATATCGATAATTTGTACATGAATGGGTTCAAATGTATCACAGTATTTTACTGGATCTACGCACTTGATGTTGTAAGGCCAGTTCCTGGATTGAAAAGGAGTTTACCTTTTTACGTATTGAATTCTGCTCTCTGCGTCAAAGCCCCTACAGCTGCTTTGGAGACCCGGGTCGATGACACGGTCACCGCATCACCATTCTCCACGCATCGTTTCGATTTCAGCTTTGCCTCATTCATATTGCTATCTACCGTAGATAGCACAGTTTTGCATAGCACGCAGCCAACCAACCAGCTTTTGTGTATGCACGAACGCATCAGCAGGCCGCAGTGAATAACGAGGTCATCCAGCACGGGTTTCATTACGACGTGCGGACAGCCTGTACTGCCTCGCCGTAGCGACACGCGCTCACCGTCCCTTTGCTAAATGTTCTATGCACAGATCGTTGACATCGGAAATTTACTAATTGGAAAAACACACACACTTCAGTTGTGCTGCACGGAGAGCGGGCTGCACAACTGCGGGGAACTCGAGCGTTAGTGCACAGTGGAATATATCATGATCGACAGGCGGGAATACGACTGATAAAAGAGGGGGGGAAATGCAAAATCGGCTGGGAGCGCACACGTGCGGACACTTGGTGAGTTCCCACTTTACCTAAGCAGGCTGGACGCGTTGTTTACTGAGTTCTGTCGCCTGTCACTTCAGGGCCGATAAGGGATCGGGACGGGGAGGATGCATCCGCCTCAGACATTCACGCCGAAATGATTCGTGTCACGCGAGTTCGGAGTGGAATCGCCGTCAAATTAACGGCCGATGCCCTGGCAAAACTGCGACAACGTCCAATCTGATTGTTCAGCTCTGTACAGAGGCATGCCATCAGGCAGTACAAGGATTTTCTAATACTCGGTGAGCTTGCGTTTCGTGGGTGCAGAGACAGAAAAAGAGTCTGAGCGATATACACGCCGGAGGAATGCCCTCCGTACGGCTTGGTTCTGTCGTTGTGCCGGCACGACCGCGCCATTCTATACACCTACCGCCCCGAGTCAGGATTTCACAAATAGCATAATATCCCCGAATCAACGTGCATTTATGCAGGTAGGTCGAGGCAGCGAGAGAGAAAAACAGACACAGAGAGGGAAAAAAGCTGGGTTGGTACGAGTGCAATGTACTGCTGTCCCGCTATACGGCTCTCCAGCTCAGGCTTTGCATCATTATCATCATCATGAATGTCGCTCGTGTGCCATGAATACTACATGTTGTGAGCTATGCGGAGGACAGGCGAGAGCGAGCGAGCCACGGTGAATTTAGTCCACGCAACACGTCCGCACGCAGGGAAAACACGACACGGGGTCTACGACGTCGAGCACTGGTCAGAGGCAAATACGAGAAAGAACTGGGTATATCATCTTCAGCTGAATTTGGAATAATAAGCTGTCGCTGGTTCCCCCTCTGTGGATGGTCGCCCTTGTCTTCCCAGTGGAGTTACCAGCTATCGGGGGTAGCATGAAGCCTGGTCACATCTGAGTGTGAAGAGGGAATTAGGGGGTCCGTGAGGATTTGTGACAAAATGTCGCCTCACGCTTCCCTCACCGTGCTCGTGTGTGTTTACTTGCTTGTCTTATGTCATCACGGGAGTTTTGCCGGAGATCATCACAGTGAATACCGTAGCGGGTTAGCAAAAGTCATCCCTGGACCGAAACGTATTGTGGCACTAAATAAAAAGACCCAAGACGGTGCTGTAGATGCGGACCGAGCAGGAATTACACACAGAGAACAAGGGAGATACGACTTACTGAAAAAGAACACACGAATATGGGCAAAAGGTCACCCTGTTTTGTTAAGCAATCAGCAACGGGTGGATTATTCGAGCAAGAACGATGTCTCTAGTCAAAGTGGAAGTTACTTTGGCTTAGACGTCGACGGGAGGACTCCAGTAAGTCCCCAGGATGTCCAATCCTCACATAGAGCGAGACGAACATCGACGAAGGATGGAAGTGTTGGTCCGAGTGGGCCTAAGAGAGGGCCCAGTCAAACACAGCAGGCGCTTTTGCTGTTTTTAAACCTTGTGAAAAATAACGGCTTGCATGGTTCGGCAAGCAAACTCTGCCAGGAGGGAAGTGTGGCAGCCATGGCAGCCTCTGATATTGGATTAAATCTAACGAGCGATTTTTACAGTTCGTTCAGCAGCAATTCAACAGCGGCCGTCTACACCGCCAATCTCCTCAGCAGCATCTACTCAAGGCTGAGGTCGAACTCCAGTGTGTTTTACAACGCCAATTATCTGTTTGCTTCCGTCAGGAATAACGTGGAGAATTACCCTTCAGTGTCTGGGTCATGTGTGGCCTTCGACGGCTACAAGTTTTCCGACAACACGCAGCTGTACTCCCCGTGTGTCCAGGTCGACGACACCGGCGCTCTTGTCGAACATGACCTGGGGAAAATATACGACTACACTGCTCCCAGTTCCGCCCATTACACGGAGTGGTTCACAAGATTTAAGAGCCCCTTGGTGCAGCCACCGGAGATCCGGTGGGGTAGCCTTATACCTCGGCTGAATGCAACCACAAATGGTAGTCCCACGAACACATCCTATGCGTTTGTTGGAGAAAATGATGGTTCGTGGGGGCCACCGTACTTAGACTGCAACAGGACCGACCGATGGCTGGTCACCTACTCGGTTCCGTTCTTCGATCACAATTTAAGTTTCATGTGAGTACAAAATATCTAATTTGACCTCCACTTTCACCACTCCTACTGTTAATGTTCTACATACCGCTTCAGAATTATTGTCACCATACTAAGTTTTCTAAGTTGTTTTATAAATTCAGTGTAACCTTGCGAGGAAGAATTTACGAGAAACAAAATTAGAGTAATTTAAGTGTGAATTCATATTTTAATTGCCCTAAAAATTGACAAAAGATACCAATTCTTAAGGACGGGGATATCAGTGTTATGTGCCAAAATGAACAAAACATTACAAAAAACTGGTTTTACTTGTTTAGTATATCTGAACCTAGAAATACTGTTTGAAATCAATAACATTTTTTTAAAATTTAAATAGTGTAACAGTAAATTTCATGTTTGTTGACTGACTTCCGCTGTTCTGTACTGTACTGCACCTCTGCGATACTAAGAAAAGTGCACTTCGTTAACTCACCTTGTTCGCCAAGAAAAACACAGTCGGGCAGAGGCACCAAATATACCTCATCCCTGGCCATCTGACGTCATGGCTTTGCTTAGAACGTTGACCGGTAAGAAGCAAGGCCGCGCTTGCAGGGTGCACATTCAGGTCAACTCAAGCAGCGGAATTTTAAACGTGCAGTTGCTGGGGGGCGGGAGGCTGCACATTCATGAGGCTGCGGTGTTTATACATAATAAACCGCCATGGACAATTTTTACGGAGAAAAAAAGGTCTTTGAACAGGCAATCCGTTTTCTTCTGTGACAAACAAGCGTTGCAATTTTCGGGCAAAAAATAACATTTCATAATAAGAGTAACTAACTTGACATTTTATTACAGTAAAAAGTTCAGCTAAAAAATGAGTTTGTCCTACTACATGTATGAAGGAATTCAGTACGGAGTTAGGCCTTGGCCTATTTTAGTCATATTATACATCAAGACGCACAGTCTTTTCCTAAAGGAAACAGTATACCTACAGGATTAACTGATCATCGACTTTGATTCGTTTTGTTTTCATAGTCAAGATTGCACAGTCATAAGCCTTTTTGGTAAGATTAGAAGACAGGATCACAGTCAAGTGCAAAGAGCATATGTTTTAAGGTTTAGGGTCTGTAGAATCATGAAAATGTAAAGTGGGGGGGTTCAAAATATTCAATGCCTGGAAGGACTTTTATTCTGATAGAATGATTATGAATTCGACTAAGCGGCATTATAAATTTCAAAAGCAAAGTGCTTTCTTCGCAACCATGGATAAAGGCCTCTGATACTTCATGCGAGATGTAGCGCATCGACTCCACTCGACTCCAATCGACTCAACTCTTTCAATTCGACTCGACTTCATCTCAACTCGACTCAACTCGACACAACACAACACAACACAACACAACACAACATAACACAACACAACAACACAAATGAACTCAACTCAACTCAACCCCACTCAACTCAATATTTTGAGCGCTTGATGGAGGTTTGGGAGTAATATCAGACATCAATTAGCAAGGGAAATACAACCCAACTTTAGCAAACCGGTCGGAAATATTCGCTTGATGAAGGGGCTACATTTCGGTCACCATTAAATGAATTTAGCTTCTTTTCTTAATTTCAATTTGAGACTCAGGCCTCTTCCTGCGAGATCGCGAAACATACGTTTTATCAGCTTCCAATTGGTAAATGCATTCCGCATATAATTGAATGAGATTGGATCCAGTCAGCCTTGACATGATTAAATTAGGTTAATCATTACAGATAAAAAAAACTACCATGCACCACGCGCAAAATTTCGAGCAATGCTGTGTTGGCCTAGCTCCCGGCAAAAGCCAGCTTGGTAAACCATTAGCAATGTGTCCGCGGCGTTGAATTTTTTGGCACAGTGCTTCGCAACCAAGTGGACATTAAACTCAAACCAAGCCAAGTGGCACTTCTGATCATGGAAGGGTACCTAGCATCGGCAGATGATTTTGGTGGGGGTTAAGATTAGGCTTGAAGCGTCCAGCCCATTGCTACTCCTTCGGTATGTCAGTATTTTGATGAGAGTTGGTTTGCTCTTGTCTAATCTGGTTTAGGTTGGTCTCCTTGGTCTGGTCTGCTCTAGTAAGGTCTGGTTTGGGTCGGGTTGTCCAAGTTATGAGCTTGCTATGGTGTGGTTCATGTATTAAATGTCTGTTTAGTTTGGTTGGGCTTGATTTATCCAAGTCTTTCTGTTGGTGAGATGAAGCCCCCGGGACGGATTTTAACTTCAAGATTCAAATCACCTCAGATGAGACCTACAGGGTGAATGCTCCCCTTTTCTGTTTCAGAAGCATCATCAGATGTTAAATAGACGTTCGAAATATTTCTGGGTAACATTCATCTCAGATTCAGAAAAAGGCAATACAGCTGGGAAGCTTTAATATGGACGACGAAAGACGCCAAAACTGCGGTGGCAAAGCACTCACACGAGCGTTCTTAAACTTGGCGCGTGCGTGCATTTGGTAACATCGCGACTCCTTATTA
Source organism: Acanthaster planci (assembly GCF_001949145.1). The sequence continues at coordinate 10,630,157 of NW_019091362.1, forward strand.
TCCGTTTCCAGTTGCGTAAAATAGGTTTGGGTATGTGTCACGTGCCATTCACTTAAATTTAGCGCCCACTCGTGAACAAGCATTAACGAACAACCAATTTTGTGTGGGTGTTGAGAGACCAAGAAAATGATTGGTCACATATAAAAAAATGTCATTAAAAGACATAGCTTGTTTAAATCTACCTGCGGCAAAATGCCGAATTGTTACCAAGCTAATCCTTGCGTAAGCCTTTTATTCCTCCATTTTCTTTGATAGTTTTATTTTATTTGAAGATGTTTACATAGATTCACTCGAGGTCCCGTATGATTACCATCAATCACTGCGATTAATTTGCTTGGTACAAAGTAGTTTTTATTATTATCGCTAATGGGTCATTAGGGAGACATTCCCATAAGAACGTGCACACAATTTGTCCAACTTTACTGTCCCATAATTCAATATTCCCGAGTCTGATCTGAACGAAACTTTGTATGTTTTCATTTTAGACCCTAATCTATCATCTGTCAAAATATGGAATGTAAAATTTGGCCTCCTTCTGGTAGTTTGAAAATAGGGAGACACTGAAATGTCTCCCTAAAAGCCAATGTCTCCCTAATGCTGAAAAATTTACCACAAAATGACCTATTTGCAAATATTGACATTATGCCTATCTTGATTATCACACCCGTGGTTGAAAAATATCGAATCCGTTCCAGAGATACAACGAGAATCATGTGACCTAGAAGCCTACACCAAGGGTATGCGTCACTCATCAGTGCTGAATTTCACCAATCACATTGATTCTGCATTAATCATGTAAAAAAATAAATAACTTGGAATCAATTACCAACCTTCCCGTCTAAACTACGATGACTTCCATAATAGGCATAATGTCGCGCGCACGGTTGCCGTAAATTTGATTAATTGAACGCTGACGAACAAAGCCAAAGGCATCCGGAGAAACATGCATGGAACGCGGGCTTATTTTCATATCAAATGGTTATTAACGAGGCTAATGAAAATGACCCACAATAGTAGGACCTGCACTTTGGTTAGCATCCTAAAAAACAGATGAAACATTCATTATATATGGGCGGCCAACGCTACGGCCATAACTGCTGTGAAGGAACGAGATAATTACACATCTTAAAACTCGGCTGTCTACAGTATGAATGAAAATAATGGCAGGAATGGTACGTTGCTGGAATTCATATTCTCTCCACAATACAAGGGAAAGGAAACGTGGCTGAGAGTAATTTCCAGATGTTTCCTGCAAGCTGAGACAACATCATGAGACGTAAATGAACTCAGTGTGACGAGATATGGAGAAAAACATTTAAAAAGAAGCTTTTTTAAGTAAAAGCTTATTTTACTATTAACTACCAACTGCCACGAAGTGTTCCTTGGTAATGTCGACCAAAATTACCCGCATACACATTGAACGTGGCACCTGTCATACTTGATTAAACCAAGCCATGATTGAGTAGTCCAGCGGCCAAGCAAGGGTTGCGTGGTTGCATTCTGTTGGTGTGACGGCAAGTATATATATTTTGAAGGACGTATTGTTTCCCTTAATTGTCATTTATAGCTGCACTTTGGAATGTAAGTACTCGAATGTTTCGGTTTTCATGAGTTGTGATACGATTCTACATTGGTGTTCAGGTTAGCATACTGTAAACACACCTTCGGGATTTCCATGCGATAAATTAGTGTGACCAAACTACCCGAAAACCTGTGTTTTTGTTCTACGTCTCAAATTAAAAAAAAAAATCTTGAACAATTGGAATCATTGAAAACTAGCAACATTTCTATCAAAGTTCACAATATAGAATGACAAAGAATGTCAAATATCAAATAGTTATTGACATGTGCCCTTTGAACGGATACGAAAAACAATCAAAGGAAGGACTTCTTTAATGAAATCCACTTGAAATTTTGCCACAACACAAAATTGCCTTGAAGTTGCGAAATTAGAAGAAAAACTTGAAAATAGCCAACCTCCTCCATTTATGATTAAAACTGCCTCGATATTGTCAACAGTGACCCCTGTTGGTAGCTAGAGGTGAACGAAAAAGATAAAGAACTTACCCACTTAACAACGGTTTTAAGAAAGTTAAAATTTCACTCTGAAAACTGTGTATAGCATTTCAACACATTTTCCATCCCTCTGTAAAGGTGTTTAAATCCAAAACATTTGATTGCCATTTGCTAAACACCGATGTCTAGTGGCTAAACACTATCCAAGCAAGTTTGGCATCGAAAGTTGTTTACAAACTGATAGCAAGAAAGTCTTTAGAAAGTGCCTAATGGCTAAACCTAGTTTCTGCAGTGCTCCAAAGCATGGACGTCGCCAGGATTTCTTCCGGGAGGACTTTTTTTCTGGGTAGGGGAATTTCCGGGAGGCAATGCGCTCATCGGCTAAAACAAGCAGCAATCAATAGCGCGAGCGGGGCAATTTTGAGGTCTTTTTGAAAGCAAATGAGTGCTTTATATCCCTTTATCTCTATTTTAGTTTATTTTTTCGCCCCCCCTTTTTTTTCTTTTTAATTTTTCAATTTTCTTTTCCAGGGAGGGCAAGCGCCCCCTTAGCCTCTCTTGCGACGCTTATGTCCCCAAGCAGCTTTGATGTTTAGTTATTTAGAGCAGAAAAGGAGAAGGGAAAGTTTCTCTAAGGAGGAAAGGAGGGTGATAAATGACGACAAATTCTAGCCAGACTGAAATCATTCGGTCCAGGTTACTACTCATAGCATATTTTAGCCACAAGTTAACTATTTCGCTGAGGTTTGAGCTATAACTTGAAAACACATCTCCGTGTAACTACATGTATACACAAATAAGCTTGCCTACTTTTGAAAAGTAGCATGTGATACAATACTCTGCCGTACTCTTTGAAAGGACTTTCCTCCACACAACGTACATGTGTATACTTATATCATGCATATCGTGGTTGGCACCCATGCTTTGTTGCACGCCTGACCTAGATAAAGAGACAAACAGTTTCTTAGATAAGATTTGTAAAAACCTGTTGCTGCGTCAGTGTATTTCCTTATCAGGGAATTGTTGCTAATTATGACCTATCTTTCATCAGGCTTGTGAAATTGCAATGATTAAATGAATCAATTCAATCCATAAATACTCCCTAATGGCTGAGACCATTCCCAGTAAACACAGTGATTGATTGGAAATCAACACGAATGACTATTATCCATTCAGACAGATCCAAGTACACACAGGAGGGAGAAAAGTAATCTTATGCTAGTTCTGTAGGAAAATTCTTTTCCTTTTTCCCACGAGAATGAATCTCTATCCTGTCTCAGGAACAGATAAAATAATTGTTGGCCGAAATGTTGTAAAACCACCAAAAACGACAATTTTCTGGTGGCTTTCCTAGCACATGCACGTATTAATTACTGTCGACAGATTTTTCTAGCTGTAGAAATGTATTGGCCGGACGGCTTTGTTGACAATTTCTACCTAGTCCAAGGAATGGATCATATTTGTTGCACGAAACTGTTTTTTTAAGGGCCAAACGGCTGTCTGTTGGTGGTCTCTCTAGTATGTTTGACCCAATTTCAGCCCGTGCTGTACTGTCGCCAATGTCTGATGTATTTAAACTGTCGATTTTTTTCTCCTTTTTTATCTTGCTGCATGTGGAAATGTGCAGGCTGCACGGTTTGGTGCAATCGGCACGCCAGCCACACGTGATCCCCTAGGCAAAAAGGGCTGTGCTGGAGCAGCGGCTTTCTGCCCGCTCCTACCTCTGGGACAAATGGATTACCGATATCGGAGCGCATTCCAAATGAGATGCTTTTGAGATCGGAGTATGTTATTATCGCAATGCCAGGGTGATATGCAAACGGCTAACAATCATTCTATTGTGGAGCAGTATTTAAATGTATCTGCAGCCGAGATTCTCTGCCTAAATTCCTCCGTACACAATTATATCATGTGATTTTTCTGTATCAGTTATGAGGCCCTTCATGGCAGCTTTATAAGAAAACGACTACCAGCCCCGAAAAGATATCCTTGCAGATGCATTTTTGCTTATCTTTAAATAGGCCTCTGCCGCTACGAAAATAATGAACTGCCCATTAAAAGCTAATAAGTAATGTTGCTACTTTCCACACATACACTTGATTTTTTCTAATTAATTTTTTGGTAACCCGACAAGCTAGAAAAGTATACACTTGTAGGTGTTCCGTTGGCAATGAAAAATAGATGTGAGAAAGTCAGTTCTTTTTTTTAGATAATAAGCAACCATGTCCTCTGGCGTTTTTTTCCTGACACTACATGCTGTGGATTCTAATGCTCGTAAACTGCTCGATTTCATTTTGCATAATACACAGACATAAATCTATAACCAGAAATGCACTCAAGGTATTAATATCGCCCTTTCCACCGGCCGAGGAATGTTTGGAAGTGAATTTGTCCCAACTTCAAATCCACAGCTGGCTTTTTTCTGAACAGATTTTAAACAGTTAATGGTATGTCCTGTTTAAGAAAACTTGAGGTGAGACACTACAATGTTATAATCTGAAATGCAAATGATAGGTCAACCAGAGGCCAGAGGACGCATCTCAGCGAGGTAATTATATGCTGACCTCTCAGCTCGGTCGTATTCAATACTTTGGTACGGATTCTTGCCCGGAGATTCATACCTGCAGAGCAGTGGACAAAAGGCCGTTGAACGGCGCTGCTTTCTGCTTGTAGTACATTTGGCTGGTTCCTTGCTGGAATATTACGACGTCAGATAATTTCTTCAGATGCTGAATGGACATTCATGGAAAAAGGGTCTTAATTCTACTTACATGACAGAATATTACAGTCATTTGCACAAAAAAAACTTGTGAAGGATGTTCCACGTGTGAAACCCCTATAGCAAGCAGTTTATGTTGACGAAGGTGCCGACTCATGAGACATTAGACTAAAATATCCCGTAGTCAAGCCTTCTCGGCAACCGAGGCATGCCTACATACATGCAATGTACAATCATTGGTGAGCTCTTTTAATTTCAATTACGCCATCGTCGTTGTCAAGAACAGCTGCATAGATCTCCAAAAATTGACGAGCACGGGGGCCCGCTACGTTGGTGGAGAACAAAAACGGTGATTGTTATTAATGGAAATTTTATGAGCGGATGAAATGAGATTTATAATGTACAGCCGAGCATGAGCGTCTGCGTAATATCAGCATTGAGAAAGATGTAATCATCGATTTCTTATGGCGGACTGGCCGGTATATACCCTCCCCCGTGGCAGACACCATGCACTGGGGTAAAAATTCTGTACGTGATGATCGCTGCATTTGAGATAACAATGCCATTTACTTAAGCCCTCATGCATGGAGAGCTCACTGACCGGTCGACAGTTATATTGATATACTCGTCGATTGTGATAACTAACTCTTGGGGAGTGATAACTAACTTGTTAACAGTGATAGGTGAAAACAGGTGTCGTCCTCCACCCCCTCCGCAAATTGAAGACTTAGGTTATTTTCACTTCAAACCGTAGCTTAGCATGCCAACACCTGTTCCGAAGAGGATTTCGAATCCTGCAAACTACTTTGTGATTAAGTAGTTTTAAAAAGGTAAAAATCCTCTTATTTGTCCAATCTTGTGGGAACGCCTTGCATTTGAAGCAAGATATGGGAAGGAGAGACCCCCCGCCTTTGTGTTGATCATTATTTGATCGGAATCTCAGGAATTCTTTACAGACTTCTAGGGGGGATGTGTTAGGTAACAATAGTCTAGAGTGTGTATAGGGATTGGACAGGTAAGGGGGGGGTACCCCTCCGTCCCATATCTTGCCTGGTATAACGTCTTGGGCACTGAACGCTACGACCTCGGGCCAAAAGGTAAAGATAGCTGTACCCAGAAAATCCGCCAAATTGTTTTTGGACAAATGGCACAACGGGTAGCAATGAATGAGAAGATTATCAGGTAAGGCAATTCTGATCAAAACAGAGGGACCTCAGCATTATATGGAAGACACTGACCATGACCTTAGCACCAGTTTACTCCAATAACCTACCAAGAATTCAGCATGTCACATTTCTTCAATTACCAAAGGGTATTTCAGTCGTTGACCACTGGGGAAAAAAAACAACTGCTTTTGAGATTGATCCATTTTAAAATTGTTGAGAAAGTCACTCCCGGAAGGGCTTATTATGTACGAAGTATACCCTCGATGAGATCTGGCTAGGCTCGCGTCAACTGTCGTCTTTCTGAGAAGGTGCGGGCTCTTTAGCGGGCCGCGTGTCTCTCTTTATATCACAGGGTCGAATGGCATATCGAATACCGTGAAATTAATCGGGGCTTGCTTTGTCCCATGTAGTGGTCAAGTCGGCGCATCACAAAATGGAGGTATTTTGGAGGCTGAGTCCGATTCACAGGGCCCCGGAGGACCCCCCACCTTTGCTTGATACCCTTCAAAATGTACATTGTCTCTCACTCAGTGATATACTTTTTCTGTTCATGGGGTTTCACAGATGCACAAGGCCAATTCGGTTAGCTCGTAACCTGCCGGTGTTTCGGAACATCGCACTTTTCACTTGTGAGACACTTCCCACGATAACGATTCCCGTTTTGTCACTGAATGTAAGCACTTATCTACGACGAAAATGGCGGCATCAAATCAAGACTGTGACATCTGTACTGATGCATAATCCAGCATGGGCAACACATTCATTTAACATAGCAGAAAAAATGCTTTCTGTGGATACTTCGTTATACTATGATTTCCTTCCAAGCTCCACGTTTTGTAAACAACACCAAAACTAAAACCCAGAAAAAAGGTTTCCAAGTATGGATTGGTAGAATAAGACAATTTTATAAGTTCTCCTCGACTGTGTCTCTATACGAAAAGTATCATACACCTGTCAATACCCAGTTAAAATAACCCTAAAACAAATTAACAAAATGTATATCTCTGGCAGCAACGACATTCCCGCAGGAACAATAGCGACAAAAACCACAAAATTGGAGTACCAAAAGCAAAGATAGAGGAAACAGAAAAACCCCAGACGCGATGATTTATTTTTCAAAATTAATTAACAGAGCCGAAGTGATCGGGCGGCATCGATTTCCTGTTTGATGACATCACAGATTTTAGATACTAGTCATCAAAAACTCTGGTTGGCCTCATCTCTGAAGTATATATTGGCCCACTATATATATATATATATATATATATATATATATACAAAATCAAATCGAAGTCACATTAAGAGGAAACTGATCATCATGGAACATTCACCTCAATAGCCTCCAGGATAATGACGCCATTGTTTTGAATCTTCAGAACATTATCATTAAGACAGCCACGACAATCTGGAAACAACATGACAGCATGCACGGTGACGCAATCGCTACGAATTAAAATTTGCATAAGTAGGCCTAATCTTGATAACCCAAGACACTGCACCTGTCCTACAGTATAAAATCTGAAAAGTCAGTAGTTGAGCATTGATACCAATTAAGCCTACAAAATGACCTTCCGAGAACCTTGTGTCGTTTGTAAAAAAAAAATCTGTTGGCTGTAGATGTCCATTTCTATGTGATTAAGCCTTTGTATTAAGTATCATTCTTATACCATTCTTGTCCAACGGAAATTATTCTTTATTTACAAGAGAGTGCTTGCTATGCTTAAAGAGGTTGGGACGTAGTCCATATTCAGTTAGTTCGCAGAATACGTGTGGAGGCCAACACTCCGCTCCATCGAGAGTTTCCCAGCCCCCGTGCATGCAACGGCCATCCAATTGTGCTTGGAGAATTCCGACCTGTCAAGTGACACGCACACAAACACACATGCTGCGCGCTCGCACAGGTGCCAAATAAAACACCTGCGATGTGTCCCGCCAGCCAAATTACTGCGACATATCTGACGCTGAAAGCTTCTGCCTGCCCACATTCGTTTCTTTTTTTATCCGTCTCACCCCCCCCCCCTTTCTCTTCTTCCGTCCCACTGGTCTCTGAGCTGTTATTCCCCCGAGGCACACAGCAATTTCCCGCTAGAGTTTCCGTTGCGGCAGCACGCTGCCGGCTCGCGGCGTGGCCGGCCGCTGCCTGCGTGCACTGCCTGATGAGTGCTTGACCAGACTTTGGACCCCAAGTTTGTTGACACTGAATTAAGATGATTTCGTTTTCGAATGCATTTGACGCGAGATCTCTCGAAACCCCAGCATGGCTAGAGCGACACAAGTCGGTGATATATTACCTCAACACGAAAGAGTTAGTCTACCTAAACCCAACCGACCTTTAGAATCAATATGGTCACGTGAAATCAACTGATTGCCGCGGAAGGACAGAGAGTTATTTAAGTGACCCATGCGCTTTGTTGAAATTACATTTTTTTTCATATGTTTGTCAGAGTATGTTTCTCTGTGCTTAAGAAGTTTCACCAAAATTGAAGGATTGTAGGCCTGTTTGTTCAGAGATTTGGTATAAACGGACTTTGAATTTCATTGTAGCGCCCTAATTGTAAATTAAGCTTTATTTGTATGCCAAATAATTATGTACTTCATCCCTCCAATTCTGGTTATTTCTTGAAGTGGATTCATTGCGTTGTGTTTCAAACCCAGACATTCAGCTGTGTAGCCCAGGCCTCTCTTTTGAGCCCGGTTCAAAAGATACAGCAGTTCTGAGGTATGGAGGGAGATAAAAACATTCCAAGTGACGTTTTCACTTGCAATCGGTGTATTTTTGTTCCCTTTCTGCGCCCACCCATGGTGGTATTTAGGATGAAATCTCCTTCACTAGAACTTCGTCGACACTGCATATAGCCAATCCAAACTGTAATTTCATCCAATTCTGCGTGTGTTTGTGCGCTGGCCGTTACTTATAGCGTGCATTGCTCCTGGCAACACACGCTACGCACTCAGACTGTGCAGAGCAGGGCATAATCAGGTTTTCTCGCTTTTACTCTTGGATGGAGCACTACATTTCATGGCAACGGCTCTTGGAAGGTTCACTTTTTTTCATAAGATGTACCCAGGAGGTGAGACGTGGCCTGCCGGTACATGGAACTGATTTCCTCTCCATCACTAGACGAAATTCGAGCCGCGTCACCTTAGAATTCGTCCTTATTTGCAAGTAAAAGCTATCACTCTGGTTACACCATTTCCTTTTCCCGCATCTGCATTCCCTTTTTTTGTTACAGTCATTTTTCATGAAGGACCGACTGAGATACTTTATTGAAACCATTCCAAGGTTGCTACCTTTTTTATATATTTGATATCCTAAACTAATTATTATCTGTTGTCGCGACCATTGTCAGTTATTACTTTTTTCATTATTGCTGTTTATGCGTAGTACTCAGCTTGTCATGCTGCTTGTTTATCATATTTGGATCAGAGTGCAGATAATCGATGCCGCGTATTTCCAAAAAAACCTGTTAATTTCTTCGATAGCACAGGAGCTGGTCTATAGGAAGGGAGTTGTGTGAAATTTATCGGCAAAGTCGGCATCTTTCCGGGTCAACATTTCCTCCATATAGATCTTGCCATGCGTATATATTATTATACAGCCCACATGCGCCGCGACAGATTTTACGTTAGTGTCTCAGGATCCCTAAGTGACATCTTTTCCCGTTTCCATCGTGTGCACTCTTTGTTTGGTGCACGCCACAGTATCAGTCTACAGCAAGCGTTTTGGTTCAAAGCTTCATACCAAGTCCCACTATATTGTGACCTCCGACTCGGGGGGATGATTCACTTCCAGCGGTCGGTGGCTATACACCACTGCCTCTGCCGTGTCTCGCCCCAAGTCTTTCTCAGTCTTATTATGGCCAAATCCCAGAAATCGTAATTAAATCTGCCGGTCTTAAATTGCCGTGGAACGCCGGAATGATATCCCGATTCACGAGTAATTGGCGCTGGCCGCTCATACTGTTTTGCGGCGGTCGCGTGTAGTCCTCGCCCGCTCTTAGTTTGAAATGACAGATGACTGTTTATCACGCTCAGCCCATGCAGCAGTGTTCAATGATAATTCCTTTACACAAAGAACTGCATATCATGCTGGATTCATTCGGGAAACGATTGTACGTTTCATAAACGCAGAGTATCATGCCAATATTAAACTACCACGCTGTGATGAAACGCCTTCGGGGAAAAAAACTTCGCATTCACGTTGACGTCACTCTGGTCGTAAAAGTTATGACAGTACCAGCACCAAAGTTGCACGCATTATATCACAATCCCGCTATAGACAGGTTTAGAGAAAGAAATGGTATGGCCATTTTTAGAGCGTTGTCTTGGAACTGTATTTGTATTGATATTGGATCGTGTGAACTATCGTTCCATTCAGGGAAAGGTGTGATATAGCCATAATGCTTTGGTGCATTTACTATTAAAATTAAACGCCCCCCTCCGAGCAAGATGGTATCTGAATACAACGGCTGAAATGGTTAACCCCATTCATGATGGTTTTTTTTTGGGGGGGGGCGAGGGAGGAGAGACAAGTTGGACAACTAATCGTGACGGGGCGACACAGATCTTGTTCATATGTATTCAGGAGCAACGAGACCTCTTTAAAATCAGGCCGTGCCAACAGAATGTAGAAGCGACAATCATTACTTTCGTAATTCCTGAACTGAATCACATCCACCCAAGTTTCTTTTTTCAATTACTTTAATTCACCACCAGTTGTTGAGGATATCCTGTATGCGATATCCTGTCCATGAAACAACACAACGGAGTAAAATAAAGGTTATGACAAACAAATGCTTGCGTATATTCAGATGGTGTTAAACAGCTCGACGTCTTGCATTTCACATCTCAACGTTATTTGAAAAAAAAGGACAAGAACGAAAAGGAAAGGGAACATGTGTTGGGGCAGATCCCATCAACAGAACCTCATCGTTTTACACGTATCTCTGCTGAATTAATCTACAGCTACATGGAACATCGTCATTTTACATTCAGTGCGTTTTAACGCATTCGCAACTACCAAGGGTCGGCCAAACATTTCTACTGCAGCCAATATGTGAAGTGATATAATGTTTGTATATCAAGCTTTGATAGCTGTAGCATTTTTAACCTGAGGGCTCGTAGCAAAAAGTACTCCAAACCAGAGTTTCGCTTCATATTCGAGGAGTGTTCCCGAAAGAAACATGGCCCAGATGTTCTAACGACGGAGTTGCCCGTGTTGGATTTCAGCTGACATTACCATGCGAGATGCAGTGGGCGCTGGTGGCCATAAATAATGATATGTTTTCAGCGCCTACACGGTCGGGCATTGTCGAGTGCAATCATTCGAGTCCATATATTACGGCCTGTCGCCTTATTGAATTTTTAGTCACGTGCTGCTCCCGGGGAGCACTTTACTTTAAATAGAGCACTCTCAGATCATGGCCCCATGATAGACAACGCCATTTTGCGATTATCACTTTTATCGCCCTTTAGAAGGGTTAGACGTGCAGTCAGGTCGATCAGGCTTTGCTGTTCAGAACAGGGACCGGCTTCTCTCTTGCTGGAAAAATGATATTTCATCATAAAAGCAGTTGAATTATAAATGGGTTTAGCAACTCATAAAAAGTAGAATAGGTTAAATGGTAATAAGCAGGTTCGCAGCACATCTACATGATAAAATTCAAAATGTCTAAAACATTATTGATAGTAGTACACATAGTATATATTGCTGCTAATGTAGCAGGTAGCTATTGTACATGAATTTCCACACCATTAAGCACCAGACAGATATTAAAGCCTAATAGTCTGTGTACTGATTTTAAGACGGCGTCGCTTTTGTGGCACGCTCTTCAGCTTCTCCAACGCGTATGTGAGTGGAGTTGTGATATTTTGAACAGCGGGGATGTCGAACACTTCTTTCTCGAAGTGGTAAATATTCAAGCACTACAGTTGCAGTGACCCAGTTTTAGATACCAGCATATTGTGTACTCCGGTATTACAAAATGAATGGTTGGTTGTCTCTCAAGACCAATTTCCTGATACAGAAGGCTGTTTGGAGGACGGAACAGGGTTTTTATTAGACCATGACGCAGCAATTGATGAGCGACGTAAATTAGAAATCTCCCAAATTTACAATCCAAAACCTGGGAATTTCTGAAAACCTTAAGGGTGACGTGAAAACATTACGTTCAACACGCATCCTTTTCAGTTGTAAAGAGAGACACTGGATTTGCGTTTCTAAAAATCAAAATGTGGGAGTTCATCTGTCCGCTCGCTCACGGTGTGCCCAGAATCAACCAGGGAAATGTCAAAGGCGCGCGGTGCAGAAAACACCGGCGTTCCCGTGCCTGCTGCACGGGACAGGTCCATTAATTATAAGGCCTTTGAGAAACAATCTGCTTAGATTGTGGACAAAATATATAGAGTCGTTCCCGCCAGGCACAACTAGCACAAATTGCAGCGGGGCAAGTAATATGTGATTCGTGTTGTAGACACGAGAAACTGTTGTTGAAGTAATGGGCCAGCAACAATGTTGCCCAAATCAGTCAGCTGGACCCTTTTAAAACTGCTGCAGGCAATGCATGCATGATATGATCCAGGCTCCGTGTATTTTAAATGACCTACACAGGAACAAATTCAAGCTGAAAACATGAAAAAGGGGGACGCAGAAACCAAACTGCAGATAATCAACGACTGACCACACAAAAAAAGACGATTTTTAATTCTTTCCCTGAAAGTGTAACGCTCCCATGTTTAAATACAACCAACACTCACGTTCCCGTTGAACTTACTTTACTTGCGGCTAGGACGCCGACCGAGACACATGTAACAAATCCGTCAGTGTCAATGGCAAAGGCAAAGATGGGCCTCCGTCGATCTTTTCAGGCGACCGTGTTTGTCCTTTGTCGATCGATGAAATGACACAGTCGCAGACCCGAGGAGTAATAAATCAAACTGACGAATTTGCCCTTCAGAAGTAGGCCTTGATATACCTGTTGATTTTTTCCCCTCCCAATGTTTCTTCCTTAAACGCTTTCAGTATTTGCATGGCCTGTGAGAGTCTCTATCTGTTGTAGTAATTCCCACTTAGAAACAGCTTAAATGTTACATCAAAAATCAATTGCCGTATAGTTCGCCGCGGTATCAAAATGCACGCATACCCATAACCCAACATGGAGAACCTCTCTGCAATCCATCGTCGTCCCCAGTGCATTTGAACGATGGGCCTACCATCTGATACTGAAATCACTCGGTGATGTGACTTGGGTATAGGGTTAGAGCCTTCAATACATGTGAAAGCGATGTTGACTTGAAGAAGCATGTCATGCCGGATTAGGCGCTTTTCCACAGCACTATAGATTTGACCCAGGCCACAATTTGATACGAGGATTAAGACTGTAGACTGCAAAAATACGAAGTTATATATGTATACCTGACACACTTTTTGTTCCTTTTCTGAGCAAAACGAATATGAACATGAGTGAGAATCATCGCAGGAGAATACTGAGCGGTATGCTGTATTACCCGTGTTCGATACACTGATTGTACGGAGGTCGACACAGCTTCAGCAAGGCTTAAAATAATCTCGAATATATCTTCAAATGCTATCTTGCTCAAACTTGATGCTGTTTCTGCACGAACAGATTTGGTCTTTCATTACCCCATAAGATAAGGGAGATACCGGCAATGTTCTTCAAGCGATGTCATCGAAATATCCTCCAACAATAATGCGGTCCTATGTACGTATTAGTTGCCATAGTAACCTACATTTGGCGAGAAGACCGACTTGCACGATCTGGAACATAATGAAGATAAGAAACTGAACCCCGATTTTCCATCTCCAGTAAGCCGGCCAACTATACATAGCCTAAGAAATGATAGCCCATCAATGACCGTCTGATTTGTGAAAGCTCGAGTCTGCTGAAATAGCCGTCAGGTCGTCGCGGGGGGGGGGCGGAAGCTGAAGGCTGTCCTCTCGATTTGCTGTCGGATATAGCTGTGTCAGAATCGATTGGGTATGGATGTGAATATTCAGCCGCGGCCGCTGTTTCTGGGTCAGAAATATTTCCATTACGACGAATACCCGGTAGGTAGAACATCTTTGACTTCAAGTACAGGAATACGATACAGTAATAGGTTGATCAGAGAAAATGAGTATATAAACGGGAGGTGAACCCATGACCGTCGGGATACAATTCCAGCGCTCTCCTGTAGTCTAGCTGTCTCGCCTTAACCGGCGGTCTTGATTGACAGCCTTCACAGTTTAATAGGCATCTGTGCTAAAGGAGTACTTGTCAGAAGCCATAAACATGTATGTGACATGCATTCAGGAATCATGATTCATAATGCGTCGTGTGCCTGGAAGAAGGGCGTAAGTGCGTTTTACTTCCATTTGCCGGGCACACGATGCTAGTATTGCTATTAACTTACGCGAAATGGAAACTCTGAGTCCTTCGGAAAGAATAAAGCTTACTAATGCAAATACACAACACAAAAATACACAACCAAAAAACGGACGGTAGGTTTATCATTGTTCGTTTCGTTGCGAGACATGTTTCCTTTTTAGGAAGTGTAAGTACCGTGTCGTGGTAAATCAAATGCATATCCGCCTCGAGCACAGCACCCCCCTCATCGGTTGAAAAGAGCCGTGTTGGTCGGTAGTGCTTGTGTTGTTAGGAGGCCTACCGATGCAACCGTGACGCGTGCATATCCTAGCCGTACGTGAACAAGCAAAGTTCAGATCCGACCAAACGAGCCTCCATTGCTAAGAAAAATGCACCCTCTCTGGTCCAGCTCGAGACCCATTTGTGCAGTGACAAGATCACGCAGTCGTTCTGATCGTAACCATTTTTATTTATGGGCCTGTTCAACAACCTGCGGGATCTACGAAATTTTTCACCATGAACACTATTTAAAGATTCAGTCCTCCCTTCCAAGCATCTCATATCTGGAAGGCATTTGTGATACCCAACGAACTAGTACTATTCCAACGAGTGTTCTTGCAACGGTCACCGCGAAATTCCCATCCCTGGTAATGCTCACTATACCAGCACTTTACATAATTTATGAAAAGGGAGAAATTTCTTTTGTTTTAACCTGCACTAGTCTTGCTTCAAGCAGATTCGAATGAAAAGCAACAGAAATCTTACCACGACTCAAAAACTAAATTACTCAACAGCCCTATAACAGTCCCAACTCCTCCGCTTTCAATATGATTTCACATAAGATTAGGATTAACAAATTCAAAAAGAATAGAAATTTTCAACAGGGGCAAGAAGTATTATTCATCTCTTAAATGTTGTTCAATCATGGCTGGATATACTCCTAGAGAAGCTGGTTTTTTTCAGTGATTATGATGTACTATCGTGTGCGTTATTGCAACTGTTTTGTATATGGTTTAATCATCAACAATCTGCCGGTCGGTATAAGACCAAATATTTGGATACTCGATCGAATTGAAGGTGGAATATTCGAATATTGAATTATTCGAATTAACTCAGCTCCTACGGCTGCAGGCTACCATTCAAATGGGTTGGCACTAGTAAGGGATGCTGTTTGATGATGAGTGTGTCATACAAATAATAAATGTTTGTAAGAACAAATTAATGAGGTGACAGATGGACTGTTCGATTCCACGAGGCACAGCCAAGCGCAATGGAACATTTCATGTATCACCGAATTCGATTCGTGTCCGAAGCGCTACCCATGCACTGGTAGTACCGCGTAATGTTAGACTGGTTTCCGTACCCACATAGTTTTCCTCTTTCTTACTGGAAATGAGATAGGCCTACATGAAAAGGGGCAGGGACCAGTCAAGTGAAATCAAGTTCTACACAGCAGGTAACAGTTGAATTGAACGAATACTTCAATGACATGTGATCAACGATCCACCAATGAGATGATGGGGGTTTTCAGGTATTGTGTATGTAATATTTTAGCCTTGTGGCTTTGAGCAATCCTCAAATTGGGTATCTCAGCGTCATGCATTGCCAAGCTCACGAGGGAGCTGGCGAGTACACTTGAAGCTTTCGCAACGTTGCTATCAGAGATTCGTGACTAAGTGTGTCTCTACAACGGATTTCAGTCACGTCCGCGCACCAACTTGTTAAAAGTCCTGCATTAAAAAGGTACGCGCGGGCATGCAAGCGCAACGAGTTTACGTGGCCAGTCCAACGTGTAAACATTGTCAGTGAAAAAAATTGGACTGGAATGTTACACGCGAGGACATAATTTATTAAATACATGTATATCATCTCCATGCTAAATAAATCGTTACGAATGAACGGCAGGTGATATGGAGATTGAATTCAAGGTGGAGAAAGGCCCTACTCAAGGGCTTAATGTAACACTGAAAAAACGCTGCACGCGGACAACTTAATGGCAGGCATGACATGAAAAACCCCGGCACAGAAACCTTAAAATGTTACGCTTGTTTCCTGAAACTTGAACTTGTATTGAGCATACATACGTGTATTCTTGTTTGAAAAACACGCTGTTGAATCAACAAAACGTTAACATACACAAAAAAGAAAGCCGCTTGGATATTTCCCTGCGGAGGGGCACTTTCAAACCTCAAAGTAGTCAGGAATCAAGATAAATCTATGCTACAAGAGTAGAAGGGAATAAAACGCCGCCAACGAGATAAAGATATACCTTGTGACCAGAAACACCACACGCGTGCACTGTTCCCCTTTTACACATAGGTCTAACTGGACTTAAATTAAAAAAAAAAAGAAAAGAAAAAGGTGACGTCAAAGCGAGTCCCTTGCGACGTCGACACAAGCCGGCCTCTAATATGATCAGGACTGTATCTCTGCGCATGGCCAATGGATGTTGTCACGGAATTCTGCGTGTTTGCTCTATGAAGTGGCCAGAAGCCGCCGGGCGTGCCGGGGTTCGCCGCATGTTGGCGCTGGGAAACAAGATTCTATTAATGCTTTCCACCGTGGCTTCGTGAAATGTAGAAACTCTACTGGATCACATTGAATCCCTGAGAAAGGGGTTGTCACTCTGGCGTCGCAGAGTGATGATCTGGTCTAGTGCGAATTGACAAGACTGGAAATATACTCCGCAGCTGTAAAGAACGTTAGATTTACTCTTTTAATTGTGTGTTTTGGTCGTCCTTATCCAACTGTTACTTAGCTAATCAATCAATGGTTTCCATAAGTCTCTAAAAATTACCTGTAGTTACAGACACCGTGGTTTTGTTCTTTATGAAGCTTCAGCTACAGCACGCCCCGACAAACACAGCTCAGACTCGTGCGCTCAGTTAACACATACACCCCCAAAGGCACCTCCTTTGGGCGGTTTAAAACCGACCCACGCTTTACAGATCGATTTATCCGTCAACTTCTTGTTTCTGTAAGGTAACTCGTGTGAATGGGCCCTCAGCGTGAGAGGTTTTTACCAATCACGTGTATGTCGTTTCCCTCTTGTATGAAAGAAACGATCAATTTCATTTGCAGCGCGCCTGTCTGCAGTAGAGAACCCTGGCTTTCTCCTATATTCTTCATTAGCCTTACACAAGCCTGTGTTTTTAAGTTTTTGCCAGCTATATTGACTTGCTTTTCTTATTTTGTGAAAAAACTCTTTTACCATAAAGAGGAAATAAATGCCATTACTTACAGCCAAACCATCTCTAAGAATCTACCAGTTGCTACCAGTTGCTTCTAATATCCACACAATCCCACACTATCAAATCTGGCCCATTTTTAAAATCTCTTTGCCACGACTTTTTTCGGGTACCTGTTATTGCACCGTTTGCGCGCCACACACACAGCACGGAGCGCGGCTCGGTGATGATAATGCGAATTCAATCGGTAAAATAAATCAACATTTTACACCGTTACCTTAATGGCTGTGACCAGCTCTATACCATTACCGACTGAAATGAGTCTGAATCTGAAGCCACGCGTCGATGCACACGCAATAATTTCGGAGCGGTAATCGACTTGAGAGCATATTCTGTAATTCCGTTTGAGAAAACCCAATTCGGCGTGATACGCGGATTCAGGGATGCTGAGCCCGGTGTCTCGGACCCAAGCCGGACGGTACTTTGTGCACGTGGACCAAACGACTGTTTCAGGAGCGCGTTTTTCCAACGACTCAGACTGTTACTCCTGGCATACATGACCACCGATATTATGCAAACTTATTTTTACACTGGCCTTCGAACCCAAACCGTCCAACCTGGACTAGCTATTATACTCTACTCCCGAGTGACTTCAAGTGCACCATGTGCATCTGTGTTCGTGTGTAGTCGTTTACATGATTTTCTCGTTTACTCTTCTACAGCAGCCATATTAATACGCTATTAATACGCAACTTTTCTTGAATAACTGATGACTGCTAATAAAATCCAAAATAAATAACAACAACAACAATAACAACAACAACAACAGAACAACAACAGAATGAGACCAAACTCGCAGGGCACTGTTTTCAAATCGTTTGAGGGGGCGACCTTTTACACAACCAAATAATTTGCATAAGCGACAGTCCTTCGTTTAAAACATGCTTCCAATACAGCCTTGTCCTTTGCATGAACTCGCACACAATCTCCACAACTATTTGCTGGTAGAGAGTCGAAATCAAGACTCCAAATGTATGTCCTGCGGATAACTCTTGTTACCTGGTAGTGCCAGGGAAAATATCAAAAATGTGTCTTACTCGAATCGATTTGGCGCTGCTCATGAACTCCAAATCGTTGTTGCCTGTAATTGCTCGAGTTTGTACTTGTGCGTGCTGCAGGGAAGAGGACGTCGTGTCGTGCTTCGAACTGCCAAAGGCCTTAAGCACACATTAAATGTTCTACCTGAATAATGTGCAACGGGTATATAGTCACGAATATGGATCAGGAGTCAGTCCTAAAACTAGTGAGAGAAATAGACACTAGTTTGCTACCCACTACAATCCTAAAATACCAGCAAAATGTCGGAAATGTCACTGAGTTCATTTGACTGAGCACCAACAGCCGGGATTGGAAATGAACCATTGAACGCCTAATTCAGACAGAAAAACAACTTCTTTTGCTTGAGTTCAATTTCATTCGACAAATGACACCTGGTCAATTTAAGAATAAGAGACTAAATGAATTCCATACTCTAACTTTGCACTTTGTACAATCGTTTTATCCACCAGTAGTGCACAAAATGACAGATACTCATTACGATAATGCTGATTGGCCAAAAAAAGTACAAAGTATCACGATAAGCCTTTCACGGCCGTCATACATGAGCATAATCAACGCATATGCACCAAACAGCGAATGGATGTCAAATGAAACGTTTTAACCATGTATATCCTTTTCAGAAACCAACATATGCCACGATCAGTAGAGAATTGCGAAATCAGAGATGGTTACAACCATTGGAGAAATTGTGAAATCGACGATACTTGCAAAAATTTTGTCAGTTGCAAAATCCATCTTTAAGATCTGCAGAGACCTCTTATTCTTACGCTGAAGTCGATGTAAGCATGTTTATGTATGTCTCATACAACTATTTTCCTACCACAGCATCTTGAGGAGAAACTGGCTTACAGCGTTAAAAACATGTCGTGTGATTTACACATAAATTAATACAGCTCTTGGGTTACATTCTATCCTTGTATCCAGACATGTCTTTATTCAATTATGCTGTTATGATGGGGAGCTAAGTTTTCCGGTACCGGCTAGGTTTACTCGCATTACCGCCAACAGTATTTTCTTAACAATTTTAAAATCTTCGAAAGAGCTAGCCCTTCGGGGAAATAAAAATGTAAAAGAGAGAGGGGAAAAATAACAGAAAGGGTGGATGGGGGGGTATGTTCAGTTCTTCCCATTCAGTGATGTAATTTCATTAAAACATTGCTACTTATTATCCAAATTTTGCTGCACTTAAGTGTACACGGAGCTAAAAGCCACCTCAGAGTTTGAGGCTAATAATTGTTACCAGTCAAAAAACCTCGCGTTCCTTTCCATGAAAATCAATGTTGGCTAGATACGTGTATATGTTGGCTAGATACGTGTACTCGTTTGTCACGTCGTATACAGGCCTATCTGGTGCACACATCTTTGACGGCACTTTCCTTTAGTGTATTATTACTCAGAAAGTTTATCGGTGGAAGACTTTAGCCTTTACAACCAAATAGACCTCTGCACGCGGTAAGGCTAGACGATCTTAGCATCCTTTCCAGTCCACATTAAGAGGCCGGCATTACAGAGTGTTATCATGTGCCTATTGCTTTAATTTCGAATGCATTGTTAATGATTGATTCCAGGGGCGTGGCCACAGTAGATGTTGATGTTAGATCGATCGACATCAACCAATGCGATGATGGAGATGGAGTCTACGCCGGGACACATAGATGCAGCAACACGACCAAGGTATTTGTCGTTTTATCCTAGTAGAGTAACGAAAGCTACAAACTTTGGAAAACGACAGAATACATGGAGGACGGTTCGCAAATCAATACGGGCGATTGACAATAGTGCACTTCCAAGAGTTTGCGTTTGCGTTGGCCGATCACAACACGGAAAATCTGTCGACCCTTTCCAAATGCGCATGGATCGACATATTTCGCGCACTGTGATTACCAACGCGTTACAAACTCTCGGAGGTGCACTTTTGTGAATCGCCAATATTCTTTAATTCCTTTGCCGTATCAATCACAGACAATCAAAAGTTCATTCCACTTGATTTGCCACAGTACACGGAACCATATGGATCATTTGACTGATAGGACAATCTTGTCGAGAATGCATCTTTGCATAGGAGGGTTAAAAGTGCTTCACATAATAATAAATTGATTCACTTCCTATGTCTCCAACAAGAGGATAAGCTCCAGCGATGACCTTTGTTAACCCACGGTTAGTGGACTAACTTGAAACGCTCAGAGCTTAACTGCGAAGCATTGCGAGTTACTGTCATGCCCATGCAGCCACACTGCCGCAACGCACACACACGGGAGTATTGAACTGGGCAGAAAAGGGGGTCTTGCGCCTGAGTGAACATACACTGGGTAAAGGCATATTAAGTCAACAAAAAATCACTCACCTACGAACAAATCATTTCATCCTCGATCTGAATGCTTGCACAAGTATTGAAACATCGGTGTTAGGCATTGAGTTGCAAAAAGCTGTCGACGTACCAAAAAAAAAAACCATCAAAAAACAAAACAAAAACCTATGGCTGACAGTGCTCTTTAATTAACAGCACACATAAAGCCGCACGTGTGACTCGTGGCCAAGAACGCTGGGGACATTGTTCATTGGTGTATAAGCACACAGAAGAACATTTATAAACGTGAACATACCCTTAATAATGAAACGCACACGTCAGTAACTGTAGAAGGAAATGCTAACACATTACTTACATGAACGTTCAGAGTCCATAAAACGGGAATTGCTGTTAAATAGTGTAAATGTGTTCGCGCAGAAACACACTTACTGAATATTAATGGCTTTATTTTTTTCGGTGTTTTCTTTCTCTTTTGAAATGGGTAGACCTGTATCATGTAAATAGTACCCCGGATTGGCGGGTAAACTTACTCTCAAAACATTACACTCGAAAGTCGTTGCGAATTCGCATTGAGGGAAAACGCGTGAGTGACGTCAACGCAGCAACGGTCACGAAACCGGCGACTGTCAGACTCGAGGGTATAAACCTGACCTGACTATCACGTGACGCTGTGCTCAGTCGAGCACGTAACGAATATAGCACCCACCCTCATTTTGCACAACTTGACAAAACGCGGAATGGAAGCCCGAGTTCACTGTCGCAGTCATGCATGGCATGTCGTCAAATTAGGTCTTGTAAATGCTGCACAAGGTCGAACAGGTGATTCTAACGAAATCGGGGTGCATGTGCGGGTGCTCATAAATTAGATTATGGGTGGCACGTGGTGCATATCAATACTCAGAACTACTTTGTATGGCACGGAGTGTTATATGGTAATTGGTGTTATTCGTCTCCTGTCTTGCCTCTGTCTCCGATGGTGCAATATTATAGTTTCTTTGGACAAAATCACGTCCGTTGGCGCAGCACATGATAAAATATACTCCTTCTAATTAACCCAAAGCCCCAATGCACTTCATTTATATCTTGGGAAAATAAATACATTAATAAAAAGTACAGTGCTATCTTCATAAGACAGCAAGAAAAACCCGCGGAAGTGCATATTGTGCCACTTGGACAATAGTCACAATACATTATATCCAATATATGGTGCACAAGGAAGGGAAATACGCTGCAATGGGAATAAAGACGATGTGGATATAAAATACCCCTTACGGTTATAAGTACTACTTTCCTAAGTGTGGGGCGCCGTTGGCAGACGGGTATATGGGTGCAATGAAAACATTGTATTTAAGGTTGTGCCAGATGGACAGAGGCCCAGATAACTCTACAAATCAGAGACAGAAAGTCAAATGATAAGGCTGTCGAATGTTAAAAAGCGCTTTCAGCATAAAGGTGAACCTCCCTACATTTAGTTACAAGATCATCTCCTGCAAAACAACTGCAGGCATTTCTGGAACATTCGAGACGAACAATCATCTACTGCAAAAGTTTGAATTTGGATTGATTTCTTCTTCACTTTGCAAGAGAGGATGGTGTTCAGACGTGCTCTCCATGTCGTGCCATAAAGAGTGCAATGCCACATCACTGTAATCATGCCGCCCATTAGCCCATGCGCCCTCTTTTCTGGTCCACTCTCTGCTCACCGGGGTCACTCCTATCACAACACACCATGTTTTGATAGCACATTGTGTCCCACAGATCCATGAGGATGACGCATTACACGCGAGCGCCCAACGACTGTTAGGTTTCCCCATCGCTCGACTGTTTGCGAAAAAAGTAATTCCACTGGGACTACACAAGATCAGCCATTTTAAAATATATCTAACGCAAGATCATAACGTCCTACACCCAAGAATGTCTATGTCCTTCTATTTGTGCCCACCTGAAAAGTGAATTGAAAAAAAAAACGACAGCCAATCACATTAGCTCCTTGGAAAGTCTTAGTCAACCTTATAAAAGGCAACGATGAGACATCTTCCTTGTAGGGGAGGGTGGTAATGATACCAAAGAGGGCAAAATATCTAGACCGAATTTATAAGTCATACAGCAGTAATTGCCAATACACTTCTCCGTGCATAATTCATAAAAGTGCCAAATAATTGTGGAATTTGGTAACATTATCTACTCTGACGCTTCCATTTCCTTGACAATTTTACCCAACACAAAAGCTTATTATACCTTCAATCAACATGATATTAAATGATGCCACAATGCAAGCACTTGGGAATAATACTTTAATTTCAGCAACGTCTCTGTATTCACTGAGGATGAAAGACTCCAGAGGCTCTATTCAGCCAGGTTTCTATTAAAATAATCGCTTATATTTGTCTTTATAGTACTTCCTATCAAAATGAATTGAATTACTTCTTTGGTACAATTGATACACACAGTGGCGCCATTTGCAATGGGTACAAAGAAAAAAGTCGATTTCACCATAAAATGTAACTCCAATACGATTAGATTGGATAAAAAGTGCAATCTTTCCCATAGGCTATCTACAAATCGACAACAGTGTGTTTCTTACTAGTGCGGCAGTATGAGATTATGGGGTTTCATTGCCACTTTAGCCAAACATTTATAGTAATATTCTTCGATCACATTTTCAGTATTCATCGGTGCTCATGGGCAATCAAATGTGGGTGGCCTACTTCTGCCAAGAAAAGAATACTCTTTTAAAACCGATGTTAGTCCATTATCTGAGGTGTTGAGAATATGTTGTCGTCACCGTATATGCTTTGTGTTAACAGATCTCGAGTTGGACAAAATGTCGGTGTAAGTAGTAAAAAGTCTCGAATTCCAACGTTTCCTGTGAACAATTTTGTCGAATGTTGACTGAAATAATTCTCAACGTTGATCACATGTTCCCCTAGAGCCTTACAGGAATGCATCACACACGTATAAAGGTTTTGCAAGGGTTTCTTGTTTGATGGTTCAGCTTTCCGTTGGAGCGATTGCGTTTTGCAGGATGAACAGTGGCACGTAAAAGCTACACCTCAACATTTAAGAATTCATAAATGGTTTGTTCTTTCTGGAAATGCATGATCGTGAAAAGTTATAATTACACGTTCTCAAAACATCGTTTATTAACAATGACATATGCCTATAATTTTTCAGTTTCAAATACTTCATGGTGTACTTTACACCTAATGGGTTTAAATCTTAATATGATTTAAAACATGACAAATTACGCATCTAAGCATAAAACCTTCAGTTTTTATAGAGGCCATTATGTGGCATTCATCCGGCTCTTTAAGAGTCTCCATGCGCGCGTCAGCCCACACGAAACAAAAACCAAACATTTCATTAAAGGGAAAACAGTTGCGTCGAACCTCCTAAGGTGAAGGAGGGGGCACAAAACACGCTCGAATGAAGGGAGAAACCGAAGGTCGGACGCTAGGAGTAGTAACACAATTTAATAGGATTTGCAGCTTGCGAGTTGCTATGGATGAAATTGATTTGAACGCATCAGGCTCGATCGAGTGGCGTAGGTACGGTACCGCACCGGTTTGACTGGGATGGACCTCGAGTTGGCAGATAAGCCCCGGCGTTGAGACGTCGCACGGTTGCCGCTTCACTGCACCGGCTCCGTCAATCCCTCGAAGGTCACACGATTGGATGAAACACACAAAACCGGTGAATTTGAAGCTTGGCCGTAACTTGCCTAATGAGAGTCAGAAATGCAGGAAGAATCGTGAGCTAAATGATCGTTTTAGGAACGGGGAAGGCGGCATATTTATTCAAGCAACTATTTTACACAACAAATGTGCGGCCAAAGTTCTATCCAGTGATGTAATCGAGTACTTTTTGAAAACCAAGTTCTCTACCAAATATTTAACTAGTAAGGAGGAAACAAAGCTGAAGTACACTGGCATTTGATGGTACATGCATAAAGGTAAGATTACAAAGCAACATGATGACTTCAGACCATCACTGTTTGATTAAAAGTACTTTTCTCCTTAAAACTGAAATTTTACACAACTGGGAGTGTCTGAAGTCTGACATTTATTTTGTAATCTTACCTTTGCACATTTACCATCAAATGCCTATGCACTCTGCCTGTATTCCCTCTTACCCAGTTCAGTATTTTGCGGAGAACGTTGGTACTCGGAAAGTACTCGACTACAACACTGGTTCTATCACAAAACAAACTGACCTTGTTTAAAGGTTTTGGACAACGTAATTGAGTAAGCAAACACGTCTTATAAGGTTGACAGAGAGTGGACTTTAAACTTATCATTGCGTAGCCAGCAAGTGTAGTCGGAATCCCCGAAATGACCAACATGGAGCAACAGAATTCTGCAGTTTACTTTGTGCCGCCCACTATCCATGGGCGTCACATTTCGAGCAATATTATATTGCATTACACGGAAAAAGCGTTTTTGAATGGAGAAAAGCACATGTTGAACCGAAATTAATTTTTTTTTAAACTTAAAATAATAATGTAATAAAATTAATAATAATTTTATGGACGGGGACTTTACTTTGTTCCAATCGCTACAGAGGGCGCTGTTTTTATGGCTCCCAACATTTGAATAGACTGTAGTGTGAGGTTGCAAGTGGGGCAGTCTTTTTTCTTTTCTATATGCGCGTGGGTCCTGGATCATCGCTCTTCCGAGTAGCAGTTGACACACTTTGCCACGCGACCAAATCAAGTCACTGGCTGAGTCACATCTACAAGTCTAATCACTGACATGACGCACAGCACATTTCTGACATTTTCTGAATGTCGATCGAAGTCACTTTTTTAGCCCATGCAGGCCTTCTTCTCCACACGAGATGTGGAAATAAGCTTGATGCAATCGGCGCCATATTTGGTCACTGGTTTAAGCGTCTAGCAATAAAAAAAGAAGAAAAAAAGAAGAAAAAGAAAAAAATTCGCAGCATGCATTTTGCATCAAGGCTGGGCTGTGTGGTCCGGGATTATGTTGGGAGCAAGTCACTCTGTTCTGCCGTGGTGCCTTTTGGAAAAGCACTTTCAGGTCCGGGACTGTTTCTTGACAGTGAGGTTCCATTCAGAGTGATGTATCACTGGCGGACATGGAAGGTAATGAATACCAGAAGGCGGGCAGGTGCGCCACCCGGTGTCCCTTAACCCCCTGCAGCTGCAAGCCACTGCAAGGGGTAAGATCCTACATCATAACGACGATGACAGTTTGTATGAAGTGTAGTATCTCTGCTATCGCGAGTGCATTATGCGCAGGGTCATACTTTGGCCATTCAAACACACTCGCTCCTACTACACACCAATGCGTTACTAATTAGCATTTTTTATTCATGATGTGCTGAAATGAATAAATGATTATTCATATACTTTCCTGAATGTTGGTCAATGTGAATAATTTACAAAGTACTGAAAAATCAAGTAAATATTCAAACATTTTAGTTACAAACAAGAGAAAAGCTTTCGTGCGATGAACAAACGCTAAGTGATTAGGCAGAAAATCGTCCAACTGTAGTTCAATGCCATCATGATGAGAACAATTGTGATAAAGGAGAACAGTGAGTTTAAAGTTTATATTTACCGTAGAAATTTAATGCAACAAGAAAGCAGGTATTCAGTCAAGTCGTGTACTGCCTGATGCTTATTATATCCACCAATTTTAAGCGATTACAGGCAATTTCGCAACAAACACAAACGGAAAATGCTAATCCAACATATTTTATGACGTTACTAGTCCAATTTGGACAATTTTCTTTTAATAGGGACTCACAAATTTTTGAAAGCAAGTTATCTTTTATGACTTTCAAATAAAATAATCGAGGGGAGGGGTGGAAGTGAGGATACCCTCCCCGTCGATACCAATCTACTACAACTGTAGATTTGTAAAACATTAACTTAATTCGTGATGAATACAATTATTGTGGACAGCAAAAACCGTAGATTCGTAACAAATCTACAGAATTTTCGTGTAACAGTAACTGTAGATTCGTAATGTATGAATCTACAGTTTGCTATGGATTCGTAAAAATAATCTACACTTTGAACAAAGTAGTAACGTCACAGAAATAGTTTAAATAAGAAGATGCTTCACGATTTTACATTGATTTCGAAGATTAAAAAAGATTAATGATTAATTACCTGCTATGTGATATCTGATGAGTTCATTGTAAAACTGGAAAAACTTGAAATCTACATTAATGAATCATTTGATAGACAAGTCCAGAAAATATTTTCAACGATTTTCTCTTTAAGCATTTTTCAGAAACATTTTAGCTCTTTCTACTTAACTTCTGGTCTAATGATGTCATCAGCTTTAGTCCTCAGACATGCGCTGAGGTTCAAAACAACTTTTGAGCTCGTGCGTCGCACCATGTTGAAAAATTCCCTACTAAAGACGCTGTTGCTATAACTCCAGATTCGGTGCAAGCTTTTGCATAGCGACCGTCATCTCTGGAATGGACTGGTTCCTTTGTGCTCTTCTTATTCATTGAAAACAGTGTATTGGTGCAAGGCGTCTCTTATGCAACTGAGCAAAAGCTTGCCCCGAATCTCGAGATATGGTAACAGTCTCATTAGTATGGAGAATTCAAATTATGCTCACGTGAATTTCACAAACTCCATGTACCAGATTTTATTAAAATTTCACTCGCAAAAGGTTTATTCAAACCGGGTGTTGAGCCTAACTGAATAGCACTTTAGCATACAAACGAAAGCATCTCCCTTTCGAAAACAAGCGTACAGTAGCTGCGCATTTTGTGGCACTGCGGGAAACATTGGTTTCCCATGCTCACAAAATAGCGGTGAATATTTGTGAACGAAAGGCCCATTGCACAAAATGATTTGGCACATGACATTTGAACATTATAGCTAGCATAGTGCCTCCGTTATTAGTGGAAACCTTCCAGATGAGTCGTGATCACGCGAATACGCTGGCGTGCGGTTTAACTTGATTTATCTATATTTGTTCATCCAAGAAATATTCAGTTTTAACAGGTGGGAGGAAACCCCGGAGAAAACCCACGGACGCTGGTAGGGATTGAAAAACCAATCCACATGTGGACCGATCCGGATTCGAATCCAGGTCCCCGGAGGTGGAAGGCAAGGAAAGAAACACTACGCCAACCTTACTCCCCGCCCACTTGCCTTAACTTCTGACA
This sequence comes from Acanthaster planci, assembly GCF_001949145.1. The sequence goes on from NW_019091362.1 coordinate 10,658,197, forward strand.
CATTGCTGATCTCTGTAGGCCTACAGAGATTATTTTTCATTCGAAGAAAGAGTTCCCATAAAATTTTCCTGTATATTGCCTGTATACGCACAATGAAAGGCACAATATTTTTTTCCAGCAAATTGGCAAAAAACAGCAGTCGGCTGCCGACACAACCAGGCAGGTGAAACCGGCAATGCTGAAATTGCCCCCATTGCATTCAAGCAAAATGATTTTCTGCATGGTCTATTAAAGTTATACTCGCAGCACGTCAAATAGGATTACCTTACGAGGGAAAAAGGTATTCAGGTGCTTCCAAGGATGCGTTGTGCTTTATCCTTGTTTACTAACCGACGGCCAGTCTTTGGTTAGATGACGTCTGTTATTAGGTTGTTCGAGCGACACTGACAACGCATCACGCCAGGGAAGAGGCAACACGCACAAGCTAAGTAGGAGCGGATGGAGTTAGGTATAATCAGGTTCAAGCACGTGGTGGAACAATTCCAAATCCCCTTTTTTAAGTGGGGCTGCGCAGCGACTGTTTACTATGATAGGAGCGGGGCTGTAATTGGCAGCACATGATGAATTCCTCTAACTTATCGCTGAGGCTGATCTGGACTTGCTGCTGAAGATGCCATCTACATCCTATTCCGAGAGACTGCATCACATGGCACCACGGCAACAGAGCAGAATACATGTGCAATGTGAATCTCAACAAGTAATCTGGCTCTCCAAACGAACACAGCTCCAATATGTGTGACCAGTTGGTCTCGAGTACAAGATTTCAAAGTGTGTATGAATGGCTAGTAAATTTCAACCAAAATAACAAGACGGCAATTAGTTTCATTGCCAAAGTTAACACTATCATTCTACGTTTGTAAGTCACGAATAAATAATTGCTCTTTTTCTCTCGGATGCATAGAAAACTGAAGTGACTAACTGTAACGAAACCAACGCCCTGACCACCTAATGGTCTTCATATTAATGATTAACAACTAGCCGCTTGCTCCTCCCGTGGGTAGCACGCTTGTTCACAATCACACCGTGATGGAGCGAAATCTTACAGTACAAGTACTCAAGATGGTGGATGCTTCGGGATGATACAGCGGTCAGGTCTATTTGCATGTAGCCAGAAGTTCTCAGCCTCGGTAGAAAACAGCTCACTCCGGCACAGTGCTCGAACTCAGCCACCGGGAGCACATGGGTCCGCGTGCTTTAGTAACCTGCCCTACATACATGTATAATGCCAGTAACCAAGCAACAAGTCAAGAGACACTACAACTACGAGAGATAGGGAAGAGAAAGAAAGACCCACGATGGCAATTTTCACTAAGTTCATTAACATCCGCAAACTTCACTTTCTCAAGATCACAGTATGCGACATCTTTGTTCTCCTTTCCAACGCGCTAATAAAATCTACTCTCAGAGCAAGAAACCACCGTCATTCGGGCAACTTCACCCAAGAATACTTGCCATAAATTATGAACCAATCACAGTGCACTATGTAACACACCAGCCACTGCAAGTAGGTAGGCCTAGTAGCCAATGTGTAGTACTTACATGTACTCATGAAAATGCGTACTGTTTCACTCATCTACTAACTCACACGATTTCATGTCCATGAGAAATTAAAAAACATTAAATGAATAGCTATCTAGTCTTAGATTTTCAGTAAACAAATCTGATGAATAGATTAATGACTTAGGTGGTCAAGTTTCCAATATGCCTTGGTGCTTTACTACCTCCGACATCATGACATATGCTGGCCATGCCTTATTTTTCTAGGAAAATTTTGATGTCACGAGACTTCATTTTACGGTACTCGTGTTTTCAATTTCCGAACATTATCAATAAGGATACACATCTATTCCTTTCCGGGTATACGCATTTAACAACCCACGTTGAACTTTGTTCCCGACAGTGCGTGCACATCCCTGGTATGGGATTTCAGAGTGGAACCTACATGTGCGTCTGTCGCGACAGTTTCTACTTCCCGGATAAGAGCCAGTCAAGGGACCACTTCCAAGGCACCGACGTGGAACGGGAGTACCACCTGATGCAAATGGGCCAGCCCAACATGTACGAGGAGGGCTTCGCCTGTCTGCCGTGTCGAGAGGGCTGCGAGACATGCATGGATGACTCGCCCTGCTTCCTGGAGAACGACATCCTGCTGCGGATACTCATACTGTCCGTCCAGGGCATCTGCATCTTCCTGACGGGGGTGCTGGCAGCGGTGGTCTTCAAGTACAAAAACCTCAAGGTGAGGGGAAAACAGGGGTAGATACCCCAGGAGGTGGTGCAGGGAACAGATTCTTTGTTCAGATAGCTGACATAACTAATACCTGGCAGGGTCATCATCATCACCAAGTTGACACCGGGCTTTCTGTAATAGTGACTGCGTGCATACGGCTGACGAGGTTGCAACTGTCAATATAGAAAACAGGTAGGGGGAGGGGGGCTAAGAAGGGGTGTAATCACAGGGTTTATTAAAAAAGAACATCTATAAAGTTCTGTATGCAAAATCCAAATTAAAAGCGTACATGTAAATCAGAAGGTAATTGAAGTTGCTTTTAGAAAGGCTTACTTCTCATTACAGGAGGAGGTGACTTCGTTTCTTGTTTGAATACCACACATAAAATGCTCATTATTTCATTGTGCATTTTACAATATCTCCGCATTTCAATTCCGGAGTGCGCATTGTAACATTAGACAATTAAATTCTAACAGCAAATCACTAATGAGTCAATTTAAGCAGTCGCTTCAGTGCAAATATGTAAAGTAACCCTTCACGGCGATGCCAGAATGCCACTCTGACCACTTTAATTAATCCAGGTCATTAGCCGTTTTACTGGAATGCTCAGCTCGAAGCGCTGGCGTCAGATGAATTGTCAGAGGATTTACCAGAAATGGTATTTATTTCTAACAGGATTGCAAGGGTTGTTGTTTCAATTTAATGCCACAGTTTAACTGCCATTGGTTCTACAAGCAGCTGGTTTTAATCATTTACTTGACATGAAATTATTTTCATCCAAAGTATGCGATTCAAATACTAGGGCCAAGCTTTTCTTCTCACACGGGTTCAGTCAATGCGATGACCCTCCTCTCAGAAGAATTTCTAGAAAAGCTTACTGATGAAACTATACGTCTAAAACAACTGCAACAAAGCTGTCAAAACGTCTTTTGCAAGACCTAATCTTTTACACCACAATGAAGTGTATGCTTAATTAATGCCATCCTTCAAAGCATTTCCTGTGTGCACAACACAGGCTTTATGATCTATCTTAAGACGTACACTTTTCATTAAAACACTGTAAACGCAGTAATTTCCGTCAGGCTTATTCAATTTTTTTCATCCAAAGAATCATCAGAATGTCCTCAAAGGTGTACATGATGGGTATCGGGACATCTCGTACCCGAGACAACTCGTGCCCGGGACATCTCGTACCCAAAATTTCACACCCAGGACAATTTGTACCCGAGACATCTAGTACCCGGGACATGGGGGATGTCCAACATTGTACACGATGCACCCAAGCTGAACCATCTTCCGGGACATCAACAGGGACATGTTTGCAGATACTTGTTCACAGAATATCAATGTTCTTGATTTTGCCAGGGTAAAGCCCTTTCAGTTACAAACAGTTCTCAATACAGCCACTGGGGGATGAGACAATGAAGAAATTCTCCGTTTTAGGGGTAGGAGATACACCCCAGACAAATATTACAGGAAATCTCACAGAATCAACTACGGACTGAAAACCCTATCCACCTGTCGACCTGGGTGGGATTCCGGATTCAATGAAGCTATGGTGAGCAGAGGTGGGTGGCAAAGGAAGCACCACTACACCAACCTGACTCCCCAGAGTATTTTGGAGTAAAAGTCTTTAGGTTCAGGTGTAAAGCGACCAAACAACACCATAGACAATGCTGAGTGCGCTGGAAAGCTTTGGACAAAACACGGAGCTGGATCAACACGGAGCTGGATCAATAATACAGTTTATATCTGGTTTGGCCTTGCAGGTGATAAACTGTGATAGTCCGTGGATGCTGGTGGTGGTGCTCCTGGGGGCATTCCTACTGTACTCCGAGCTGGCCGCTATGTTCTTCCATCCCTCAATCCTGGTGTGTTTCATGCAGCGCTGGCTGCGCGGCTGGGGGTTCGCCATAGCCTATGGCATGCTGGTCCTGAAAATATACAGGTAAAAAAGGTCCCCAGAATGGCAAAAAAACTGCTGTTAGCACAAAATACATGTATCTGCTTACTGTAATGTCTGAAGTAATGAACTGTAATCATTCAAAAGACACAACTGATCTTAATTTTTACAGGGGCATAGTAAGGCACTATATTGAAGACTCATCACAAGACTGTCCTGAAGACCCATCATAAGACACTACCATGAAGATCTATCACAAGACACTATTCTGAAGACCCATCACAAGACACTATCCTGAAGATCCACCAAAAGACACTATCCAGAAGACCCATCATAAGACACAATCATGAAGACCCATCACAAGACACTATCCCGAAGACCCATCATGAGACACTATCATGAAGATCCACCAAAAGACACTATCCTGAAGACCCATCACAAGACACAATCCTGAAGACCCATCACAAGACACAATCCTGAAGATCCATCACAAGACACTATCCTGAAGACCCATCACAAGACAGTATCTGCAAGACACATCACAAGACACTTTGCTGAAGATGACTCTTGCAACATGAAAATCCATGCAAAAGCCTTTACGTGTACATTTGGAATTACTTTGCAAAACATTATAATGATCGTGAAAAATGTCTCATTCAGAAATCCCTTAGCTTTAACTTGCCAAGCTGGGATTGCTTTGTTTGGGCCCTTTCCACACAAATAAAGTTTGTGAAAGAGTTATCAATTTTGATCACACTGCTGTGAGGGTACGGCAGTCTCTAAGGCACAATAAAACTGCCACCTCCATGGCAACCTGCCACAGTCGTCATGGCAATTTATCTGTCAGTTCCTTTCCTTGGATAAAAAGCAAACATCCATGGATTAGCTTTGTCCCTAATCCCGTCGTTCTCCAAAGGTGAAAGAAATACACAATTCCAACTGTGCCAGCATACTCCTCAAGACGATGCACAAGACTCCATTACACTGTATTAATGTTGGCTGGGTGTGGTATATATGCAGTTCATCCGACGTTAAATGTATACATGTATACATGATGCACTCGCAGAATTCCACAAATAGGCATCATTTTCATAGCCTATGAGCGCATGTACATGTACGTGGATGTATCATATAGGGGTGGTTTCTTAAATACCAAGGCGTGAGAATTTTTTTTTAAATTGGGGGGGGGGAAGAGAGTTTTGTGGTCATCTACAAATTTTATTACAACCCTGATTCTGGCAAAAACAGAATTCGTTACAAAATCCCAACATTGGCATCAAAATGGATTGCTAAAAGTAATTGAATTTCAATGTCTATCATGACTAAGTAAACACCAAGTGAAGGCACTATGTGCGTCTGAAATATTTGTTCCTGACTGCCTGAAAATGCACTTTTATTAAACTGCCAGTCTGCCAAATATTTTTGGATTCGACTGCCAGTCTGCCAGATATGTTTGGGGTAGGACTAGTATAAAGAGAAACAAACATAAAACTTATATATGGCATGTACTCAAAATGAAAATAACTCTACGAGAAGGTTTACATACGTGTTAATAGACCATATTCGCGGCGTCCCCAATTTCAGTCGTATTCCCCAACGTAGTGTATTTATTTGAAAACGTTAAATTCAAAGAACCTGACTATCTTCTACGATTTCATTGTGACCCCCCCACATTACCTGGTACCATCCCATAAAGGGTTTCAAATTCATACTGTACGTTCAGGAATACGAATGAAATTGGGGACGCCGTGAATACGGTCTATTGTCACATTTCTGTAAAAGGTCTGCTAAATTTCTAAAAACCCTGGCTGACATGCACGTACATGTACATCTGATGAGCAGTTGGTGATGCTGGATTCTTCACTGTGGATTTTATCTTGCCCTCTGACTCATATCACATCTTGTCACAGAGATTTGGTTTTTGTGACTCTCCTGCAGAATGTGCACTCCACATGAGTAACGTCGAGTGGTCAGTGCACATTCTCTGCATTATTTGCAGCCTCTGAATTGTGCTATTCTCCAACAGAGAGGAACTGCAGCTTTGGAAAAGCAAGCATGGTTCATATGACCACTGATGTCTTGATTACATGTAGGTGGTACATGTACAACTCAATTTATGCGTAGTTTGTGCATGTACAATTACATGTACATGTAGCTACATGTATAATCACACAACGCTTCTCGACTAACCTGAGAATGACTCTACCTGTCTACAATCAGTGGAAATAAGATGCATAAAACCTTGGAAATCTCCCAGGGTTGAAATTGAGATTGATAGCATCTCAGTTGCCTCATCACATGCCATTGATCAGTCAGCACAATTCAATAAATGAGTTCCGCCTCTGTTTATTGAGCAAGCCCTGGCAGAGTGCGTATATTGTATATGTAAGTGTACTTGCCGAGGAGATGGCATGGCCTGTCATATTGTTGAATGATGGACAAAAATGAAGGAATTGTGGGTCTGCCGCTTCATTGCTTTTCACAGAAACCTGCGTCAGTGATATGGATAAAGAAGCATGTGGCTGTCACCTTTTGCTTAAGCGATAATGAAAGTTGATAATGAGATACACACAGAAATACGAATGATGGACACAACAAGCATGGTCAAAGTAACAATGTGAAAGATGCTCCCAAGATTTATACAACGGTCCTTCATGACCAACCCTTCTTCCTTAAATAAGGAAACATGGGAGAAAGACTTTGTGATGTTTATTTGAAATAAAAAGACACCATGCCACGACTTTTACAATGCCCAAGATGAGGGTAATAATGCAGCCTTCTTCAAACAGCTTAATCGTCATGAACAGCATACAGTATGAGAACACACCATTTAATCAAAACGTCCATTACCGACAGTAATGCACTCTGCAGAATGCATTTATACATGTACATTAACAGAATGTACTGTTCATTACTTGGTAAGCTCTGCCCAGTAATTTCTGCCTCAGTGCATAACACTCCAGCGGTTTCCCAAGCTTTGGATATTTGGCTGTCAATATAACACTTCCAAATGACTGATCTCTCTTGGCTTGGAGGATGAAATTAAATTAGCTTTTTGATTTCGCAAACTGCCCCCAGCTACAATGTACAGACCCATGTGTATCACACACTCATGATTTATTACGCTAAGAAATTACTTTCGGCACATGACTTTCCCCAGGGAGAGTTTCTTATTTAGTTGCACTTCAGGTAAATAGGAATTTAAAAGTCAGAGTGGTCCCTCATACCATCATCTTACATTTCTAAATTCAATACATTCAATTTCAACCACGTCAACCTTGCATGGTGGAATTGATAAAGATGACATCTACAGATACAGTTACTCTGAGGGGAAGCTTCTGACATCCCATGTGGAGAATGTTGTCTTGTGTTTTTATTTACCTCATGGATATGCATTAATTACATGCATAGCCAAGGTAAATACAGGTATATTTGCATATCCTTTTTTGAAGGGGAGAGGTTTACTTTCCAAACCCGACTGCCCCCTTCAAGTAACCAAACCCAAAACTACTCCCTTAAAGGAAGGGAAATGCCATTTTCCATAGTTCTTTGACTCAGCTTGATACTGTTTCTCTATTTATACTTGTGGACTGAATCAGGGCAACACTTAAGCACTTAGCAATGTCAACAGGCTGTCAGTTTTGGAAATGTCAAGCATGCATGTGCACAGTTTAGATGGTGATGTCCCGGGGACCGTACGTGGTTCTACCGAGACCATCCCTGACAGCCAAAATAAATCGGCCCCAAATAACTTGGTCAAAATCATCAATGCTACTGATGACCACAACTTGCCACACAGCCCTTTAATTACAACGGTGAAAGCTGTGCAATGCCAGCCTTTCCAAAATTAGAACACAAAGAACTGAAGCTGAAGTAAAGAGTAAAATGGTATGCCATATAAATTCATGTTACAATCATCATATCATACGTACATGTATTTGGGGAATTCCAGTATTACGTACATTCAGAGGCTATGAGCACTTTGAAAAAACAAGCTTAAGTAATTACGGTGAAAGTTTATCTCTAATACAAAAATGGTATCTAGTTCAAGTCAAGTTTACATGTATAGGCCTCAGTATACATGTACATACTGTATGTACACATAACAAGACACGGTTATATGTACTTGTACATGTACGTACAGTACATATACCTTGGTGAATAAGGTATGATATGGAAACATCAAATTGTGAACATTACGGGCACTACACAGGGTTCCTGCACCTAAAAAACAGTTCAATTCTGTGACTTTTCCGTGACCAAATTATGAAACTCCATGACCCAATACCACAATTTCTTGGACTCTTTGGACTTTTAAAGTTGCAAATAAAATAACACATTTTTGCACTTATTTCTGAGAGCAGTAGTGTTTGAAAAATTCCATGACTTTTCTGTGACTTTTGTCATTTTTACCAAATTCCATGACTTTTTCGTGACTTTTCCAGGCCCCGAGAACCCCGACTACATTTTAACATTATGGACGTTAAGTATGTGAAATCAATTTGATAATTTCACACAATTGAACTTGAGAAGACATACTTACCGGTACATATAATCATATAGTCAGTTCTTCATGTTATTATTTTAGGAGCCAGAACACATTTGACACAATATGCACCACATTACAAGAAGCTGTCTTTATGACCATGTCTTGCTTCATGAAGCAGTTATAATGTAAATCATTGTATCAGACCGTACTGTAAAACCGTAATTTTACCAAAAAAAAATTGGGGGGAGGGTTCCACAAAACATTATAGGGCTCTAACCATATCCAGTCACTTTGGTTTATGTCTCTAACATTAGGTCCCTTACATGTATATACCTGTAGGTCTCTTTAATTCAATACCATATTTAAGGTAGTGGTGCTTGCAGTTTTGAGATTTCCTGATCATTCCACTATTCAGCGTTACAAGGTTGTGAACATGTATTATAATACTGGCACAGCCATACATGTACATGTGCCCTATGGGTAATGTGCAGTGTAAGTAAAAGGTGGCACCTGTAAGAAATGACTGTGCAAGCAGTTGAGGTACGGTACATGTACACTGTATACCAACTTAAAAAGCATGTACAGTGTACATGTATGGACTACCAAACCTGAAAGAAGTGAGCCGATGGACATGTTTGCTTTCTCGATCTGCATCAGTTATGACTTCTATAATGATGTCCCACATGATAGTACCATTGCTATTGATTCAAGATGTTCAGTAATATGTGTATAACCAGTTACCATCTGGAGGTATTTATCGATGACGGGTGACAGGAGAGCAGAATCTATACCAAGGAATTGAAGATGGGTAAGGGTGAATCCACACCCCAAATTTTATTGGGGGGGTGGAACTTTGGGGTATTTAGGGGGGGGGTTAATTCTGAACTTTTTGTCTTACTTTTTATGGCCTCTCTATACATGTATGTAGCGTGAGGCCACATTTTGGGGTTTTTACAATGTACATGCTTTTGGAAGAAATGGAAGTGAATCAGACCAACAACAGCCTTTCCTCATTCTTTTTAAAAAAAAAACAAAAAGGGCACCTTTGTTTTATTGCCTGCTTCCCTATCCACCCTTGGAGATGGGGTATTGAGTGAGGAGTAACGGGTGTACACAAACACAAGAACAAATACAAATGAATTGAAATGGTGTGTCAAAGAAACACCTGTCGAAAGAACCTACATTGAAAATCTCTGTTTGTGATCCTATGAAAATAATGGAAGATGAAAATGGAACCAACCAAAATTGTACTGGGACCAGGACAAGGTTTTGTTTAGAAAAATATTTATAGAACAATACAATGTTGGTTTAGCCACAGAACGAGTGTTCCACTCTCCAACAGGTTTTTGCTGAGACAGTAGAGAAAGCAGTGATCCATATTGATGAACAAACTGTCATGGAATCTTTGAAGTGAAGAGTGATCAACCAGCTTTAAAAGGTCGTGAAGCTGAATTCCAGAATTGTCAAACATGCAACTCTGTCACTGATGTTGCTCTTTTGATTTGCAGAAAGCTTGCCATCTTCCAAACTCGGTCAGCCACACGGGTCCTGGTCCGTGACCGCGACGTCCTGAAGTGGCTGTTCCTTATAGTCATTGTGCTGACCGGCTATCTGGCGGCCTGGACAACTTTCTCCGTGCAGAGTGTGAAGAACTGCAATGTGGACATTGTGACCATTGGCTTGACGGATTCCGGCATGAAGTTCAGCATATGTATGATGGAGTGGTGGGATTATGTTGTTGAAATAAGTGAGTTCAGAAATTTTTTTTACAATTCAATGTTATGACTGAAGTTTGATTCTAACTAATTGGTTGATCCACCCTGATTATTTGGTTGAAATAGGTGTGTTCAGAAAAAATTAACAATTTTACGTTATGATTGAAGTTTGATTCTAACCACTCGGTTGATCCACCCTGATTATGTGGTTGAAATGAGTGAATTCAGAAAAAAAATTAACAATTTTGCTTTATGACTGATACATATAGATTGGATTCTAACCAGTCGGCTGATCTTAATGAACGTCGACAGCTGAGTGATTCAGACAACTGCACTGGCAATCAGAAGGTCACTGATTTGAGTCCAACCAAACATTCCAAAGCAAGCTTGTGAATATTTTACACTTGCTTGGAGCACAACCGAACTCCCAGTGCTCAGTTAGTCATAATGGGCAAACTAAATACTTAAAAGATAAATAAAAATCCATTCCCATGACTCCTACAGTATGTGTGCATTTTAATAATGGAATCCTATTCCTCATTTTCAGTTGAGATTCTGTTTCTGCTGTTTGGAATCTACCTTTGCTACTCAGTTCGTGCAGCCCCAAGTGAATTTCACGAGACTCGCTACATCAGCATAGCCATTTATAACGAGACAATCTTCTGCACATTTCTTTACATTACTAGGTAGGTATTTCATTTTACACTCATATTCAAACAAATCCAAAATGGACAAGTAGTTGATACAATGTTTCAGTCGAATTTCTCAGAATTCATACATACAAGTAATCCGATCATTTCATTCGCTTCAGCTGTACAGGTCACTGCTAAACACATTTGAAATCATCCTGCAGCTACATGTACATGTATGCCTATGCAGAAAACCTGTACTCTACTTCAAGCTTTTAAAGAGTTCCTTAGTATCTTTGGTAAATATTTTCACTTTATTCACAATTTATTTTTATCTGTTGTTGTTCACAGACATATCATATGGGGCAAGGTTGCTCCCGACTGGATTTATCTGATGTACTTCCTAAGGTCTCAACTCACAACTACTGTAATGTTAGCACTCATCTTTATTCCAAAGGTATGGCAACCTTTCACTTTGAAAATTAGCATGTGTCTACATGATAGTGTGTGGTATCTTCCACATAAACTGCAGATGAAATTACAAAAAGTATTTGTCAAGACAAATTAATCGGCTGAAGATGTATTATTATTTTAGAATTAATTTACCTGTGATAGATCTGGATACATCTAGATGGGAAAGTTGAAAAAAGTTAGAGGATCTTTACTTTACCTATGTTCAGTCCACCAGGTACAGCGCGCGATATATACATCGCATTGAACAATTTGCCAAAGTACTGTCACAGTTACATGTACTTTTCAAGGCAGAAAGCTCCACTCAGGATTTACACGTACATGTACATTTGGAAGAGAAAAGCAAAAAGGTTAGGAACCGCAAAACTGCAAAAATAAAAAAAATGTGAGAGGTTAAAGTACATGTAATGGAATGATGAGTGACTGTCACCTTTTAGTTATTTCTTCAAATATCTAGAAAAAGAAACAGTTTTATTTGAGCCCCTGATGAAATATTCCTATGTTGTTTCATTTTGGTTCCAAGATCAAAGTCATACACAAGCTTCTGCATGACGAGTCCTTTCGAGAGCGTGTGAACTCACGGGTGGTGTACGATGGCAAGTGGCACAACTCATTCCATCGACCAAACTCCAGCTCCTCCAACATCAACAATGACCACAACTTCAGTCCTGAAGATGTCAGGGTGAGGGTAGGACGACTCAAGCCACTGACTTGTTTCATTTGCAGAACATATTTGCTTGAAGTCCTCAAATAAACAATTCCTTCCAAACAGCTGCAAATCAGTGCAAGGTGGTGTTACATGTATTTGTCATAGGCGGGGTTGGAATTGACGGCGGGCAGGACATGAGTTATTGTACGGTAGATCCAGAAAAAACTGGCTCATAGGAAAATTGCAGTGTTGAAGCGGAGTCCTCAAAACCCAGTACAGAGTACTCCGAGCACTTTAGGGGCCCGAGTCCTGGGACAAATCCAAGTACACTGGCAACGAGTCCGAGTACAAATCTCTGAGTCCGAGTACATCAAAGGACGAGTGCTGGGCCGAGTCCAAAATTTTCAAATGAATAGGAAACCATTCTCATCAAGTCTAGTGTTAAGTGGTAGAAGCTGGGATGTACTCGTACATGTACCGGGTACATGTCCACACCAGTTCCATACAATCCTCTTTAAATTCCAGGTGAATCTCAAAGGATAAAGGAGGGTTAGGGTTCACATCACTATGTTTCCACCAGAGATACCTGAATATGTCAGAATACAAATTCATGGTCTGAATTTCAAATAATAAACTGGTCTTTCATGTGATGACATGGTGTTGATTGCAGGAAGAGCTCAAGCGACTCTACACGCAGCTTGAGGTCTACAAGACAAAGTCGTTACGTATCGACAACCCGCACCTGCCGTCCAAGAAAAAGAGCAACGTCTCCAAGTGGAGGGCCCCGCGCCGTTTCTCTCGCGGTTACAGCCTGCGCACCCACAGCGGCCACTCAGAGAGCGAGCGGTCATCCGAGATTGCCCGCAGCAATGAGAGCCTGGGCAAAGCAGTGGAGTTGCATGACTACCGGGCAAACCACGTGGACCCGTCCGACCAGTCCCACTGCAGCAGCCAAAAGTGGCTTTGCCAGCAATGACAGGAACTCAAGGTGTGAAGGTGTAGAGATCTCACAGAAGACAGACATCTGTGTGTACATAATAAATGGGGTATCTTAACTCCCAGATTCTGTTTTAGTTTTTCCCAGAGTATTTGTATTAACCCAAACCTTTGGAACACATGCTCAGTCCAACAAGATCCTGTGTAATTTATACTGCATATAGAAGGTTAGGGTAAAAATTTCAGTGGTTTCTTGTTCCAGAACCATGTTTACGAACCTTGTTCCTGTTCCTTGTGCCAGAACCTGCATTAAAAAGTTCTCATTGGATTTATACATGTAATTAATTGCAGGAAAAAAGGCTACATTAAGCATTAACACACATGTCAGTCATTTACAAATGTTTAAGGAAGAAAACATCTACAAAACAGTAAAAGCAGCATTTAAAAATTTAAGAGCCTGGATGTTTAGTTTGAACGCCTTCCAAAATCACAAGTACAGAACAAGCAAAATTCGAATTAGCTTTAATTAATTTCTTAAATTTTCTGCATTTTAAAAGGGCCCTCTTCTTCTCCAGTGAATGAAAATTATGTGACATTCATTTCAGGATTAAATGCATTGAAAAGTGTTCGCATTTAGACCTTCAAACAGCAAAATCTATGAATAGGCATTTTCTTTTGCACAAACCGATGTAACCTTTCAGTTTTCTTCCTCGAATGACATCAGAGCTTTGCTCATGAATATGGAATTACTCACCAGCATAAAAACCAAAGAGGTAACAGAATGCCCTTTAAAATAGTGAATTAAAAAATTTATGTCAAAATAATACCTGGCCATTGATATTAATCCTGTTAATTGCCAGCAGTACAGTCGATGCGCATGATGACCAGTTTGCCATACAGGTATGTACATGTACACGTAGGTAGAGTCAACATATGTGCTCATACATATGTATGTTTACATCCGTACCAGTCAGCAGGTGGTACACGTAGGTACTGCCATTAAAATTGTTTACAAGGAATCAGCATTCAAGCTGCTGGTAGTGTTTATAATGCTTTGAGCCCTGATAAAAGGCAGACATGTACTTGTTGAAATAAGTTTTGCACCCATTATTGTATTACCGTAGCATATCATCCATACTGTACATGTGCATGTACAAGACTCCAGTACCTTCAATTTTTTTTTCTGGCATAGAGCCTACAGGTGCACCGTACATGTATATAAAATAGATGGAGTTACTGAATTAAAAATATCACCATTACCACACAGTAGACTTTCATTAATACAAAATGTACGAATCAAAAACAAAGACATAAATTCTACAAACACAACAGACCAGAGGACAGACTTTGATTGTGTGTTCATGCAGATGGATCATGTTGGGCGAACATAATGTGGTCATTGCATTTAAATACATGTACATGTAAGTACACATACATGTACATGTACAGATGTACCGGTACCTTTCCAAGATAAAAAAGTAAAGGACTCATTGCTTTTGAAACAGGTACATCTGATTCTACTCCAGGTCTCCAAGTAATGCATGAACATATCAATAAGTGACTATGGTAAATGTCAGTGAAAGTGCTACTGTCAGGAAAACTGTTTGAAATACATACATGTACATGTACATGTACATGTACGTACAGTACAAGAACCTCCCACACATTACCATTGGCATTAGCTTATTTAGGGTTGAAATTGCTGAAATGAAATTTCTGACTCAAACATTTATCTAAATCAAGGCTGAGTTGGGAAACCAGAGCACTACAATCATGGGCATCACATGGTGGGACGGGGGAAGGGGGTGCTTGCCCAACCTTCACCTGAAATTGCAAACAAAAATTGAAAAATAATAAAGAGCAAAAAGGGGGGGAGCAAAAGAAATTCAGAAATAAAAGATGAACGCGGTTGAAAATTTATCATTTGCTTGGAAAAAAACCCCCCAAAACTAAAAACCACTAAAACTTGACCCCCTTTTACTGTTGATAGTTTATGAGATTGTTGCCGATGAGTGTCCCCCAAGAAAGAGTGCCTGGCCCTCTGGAATATATATAGACACCCATGACTCCAGCACGATGAGCACATGTAATTGTAAATGTACATGTACATGTAGGTGTGGGTGACACCCATTACTCCAGTACGATGGGCACATGTAATTGTACATGTAGGTGTGCCATTTTCATTCTACTCATTTATTGAAATGTTTGGATTACTTGGCCATCCGTGACATCTAACCTTGCATGCGTGAAGCAAGCCGCAGAGGTTAATTACTCGTTTCATTGAAACATCAATTACAATCGTACCTGAAACCTTTCACAGTTGAGGAGTTTATCAGGGCTGTTAATGACACGGAGCACCACAGCTTGTATTAAAACAACATTTTTGAAATTGAACATGGGGCTGACGGATAGAATAAATTAAAATCAGAAAACAATTTAAAAATTCTCGCTAAAAAGTCTCCTCCTGACTAAAGAGATTCTATTATACAAGCTTCTCTCTGTGTTGTGCAAGTTACACGTACATATCAATTTTGGATTTTAGTCTCAGTTATTAACTCATTACATTAATTTATTCAACAAATATTGACACCGATCATTGGTGGCAAACAACAGATACATGTACACATGCATCATGGGTAGATTACATGTATGCGGGAATTGTATATTTTCCATTTCGGTTTGGAGGATGAAATCATTTGAATCAGCAATCACAAAGTACCAGTATATTGCAGTGGTTTTTTCCCATACAAAGGTGACAAAACTTATATAATATTTTTCAGTAATAAATGATATGAGAGTTAATTACTTGTAGTATACTGTAGCCTTGACATTCTTGACAGTTTTCTCTGCATCAAGACCTCAGTCTTTTAGCCTCGGTGCACCCGAATCTTCTTACTCAGACTGTATAAATGTACATTAATTGCTACACATTACTGGGTAATGGTGTGCAATTCCTTCATATGTAGATACTGGGGTATATAAGAACGAAGTTGATTTTCAAGGGTTTTATTTTATTGACATTGATTTTTTGGGGGAGGTTCTCTGTATTATACATGTAGTTTGATTAAAAATTATGATTCAATGTTTGTTTTAGCAAAAATATTTTTGGGTGATATTCTTAGATTGTATTAAGATTTTACTCTTTTACTTGAATATTAAATGGTATAGGTAACCTTACAATTTATTTTCACTTCTTATTAATACTTGAGAGTACAATTGTTCATTAATATAGAAATCTGACAGCAAGGTTTCAATAAAGGTGTAAGTAAAATAAGTTTGATACAGAGGAGTGCTGTGACAAGTGTAAATATTATGAATAATACAAATGCATGTGTGATAATATAATCCATGTATATTATGCAAGACATACTGTTCAAAAGCTGTGTATTTTTGGGAAAAGATTTCACTTTAATAATGTTAGGCTAGATTTGTATGCGATGTATGTGGGAAATGCGGAATGCAGCCCTAGGGCTGAAACTCAGATTGGACACATGCAGCACTACGCACGCATATCTCCACGTAGTTTGCTTATTTTGTTGTGTTATTCTTTGCAGCACAAAAAAATGTCATAAAGTTTGACGTGTCCGACAATGGGGACAATTTTTTACAAAGAAATTATTACTTTGCATTAATTAAACAAATCTCTTTTTAGATGAGATCTACCGGTACATGTAGATGTTTGATTCCGACTGATTAAATGTTACCATGCAAAACTGGGACTGAGTAGGATTCTAATGGGACAATCCACGTTTTTGAAAAATCACTTCCACTTCTACAAAAAATCCCATGCAAAAGGAAGACTTCTGTATAATGCTTCATCACAATGAAATCATAAATGATTGTGAAATATGCAACGGGTGTTGTGGCTGTCAAAAGTTCACTTCACCAGTGCAGGTGTCATTCTACACAGTGTGTACGTATACATGTACATCCACTCATATTTGTCTTGGCTGAGTTTACTGAACACAAGAGCACCTACGCATCAATGTGTAACCAAATTTCATCCGTGTGCAGACATGTAACACACCGAATGCGCTTGCCCTCCCAACACATGGAGCATACACTGTATGCCCGGTTTGCCAATATTCATTTGAGTGCTTGGACAGACACCGTAACTAATGCACAGATACATATACTTGGAAACACAATGGAACAAGTGCAATTCTCTCTGGCAACCATGAGGCTAGAAGTGTTAAAGCACAAGGTAAAATCTCTCAATAAATACAGATATTCTTTGCCAAAGTCAAAGTTTCAACATCTTTTCAAACACTTCCATACATGGAGGTCCTCAAATAAATTTGATTTTTTAATTAATATTCCACATACAATGTGTGTATGCTCTAAAGCCCATCCTCTATCTTCTATACAATGTTCACCACTTCATTACAATCATTGCTTACTGATGTAAAAAGTAAATGCACAGGTTAAACTCTAGACAATGTTAAATGCATGTACATGTATGAGTCCTATGCCCTAGGGTTGAAGTTGCACACTGCATGTGTGGATGTAATAAAATCTTGTATAAAAACATTAAAGGTCTTAATATAAGGCTGTTGGTTGAGCACAGTTGTGAGTTTGTGTGAAGTGTTAATTCAGAGTGTAAGAATACCTCAATAAAAGATGATGTCCAGAAGACTTGACTCGATACTTGCTCATGTCTTGTCTATTCCCCATCGTGTGCTTTAATGACGGTATCGCATACCATAGCCTCCAGGCAGTGAGGGGTTGGCAAGTGTATACATGTATTGTATAACTGTATGTATGTGCATCCCTGAACATGGCTGCCGCGGCATCACATTCGATACAGTCTACCGCCCCCCATTCGGTTTCACGGCTGCAGTTCTGCGATGTTTGCCATCCGGTTCTGCATTTTTGGTGTCAGACACTTCCTATGGTACAAGTCGAATGTATTTTACACACTATTTGACTTTAATTGCTACACGTATGGAAAAAGCACATGACCACCTGTGCTGGTGTCCAAGGTGACACATCATTATACATATAGCTGCTCACTGGGTCCATAAAAACATTCCTTAAATCCATCCAAGACAGATTTCATATGGTAGAAGTTGCATGCTTTCTACGCACTGCTTGACTTTAATTACAATGTGAATGTCATGGAAGGCACATAACCTTCTGTATTAGTGCTCAAGGCAGTGGCGCTATATTAATATCATACCTGTTATGCTAACTGGGTCCAGAAACATTCTGTAAGCCACATCCCAGAAAGCCTCACACTTTGCAGAAAACCTGGCATGACCTGTTTTTTATGTCATACATAAGCTTGTGGCATAGGTTTCCAACTGAAAAAACTTCACAAAGACGAGTAGCCCTTGAACAAATTGAAGATTTTAAAATTGCGTTGGCTGCTGTGCATGTTACAAGTGCAGCTTAAACCCCAGTCTATCTGGCCTCGTTTACTGCCAGATCGTCCCTGTTTTCACGAAGAGACACTCTGGCCCAAAATCATGATTTTATTTTTTTCAAATTTCTATTTCCAGGCAAAATCCAATAGGCTCTGCTATACCTACAACTTGGTGTAATCACTTTTCATCAGATCTACCGAAATCAGCCAAATCACGATGAGCTACCTAGGGCATATTTCAACTAAACCGCATTTTTCATTTTCACAAAGAGGCGAATTTGTGTTCCATTGATACATGTACAGTGTTAGCAATAAAGGGCAAGTGCATGGGCAAACTCATTTTGCCTTGTTCAGGAAGAGGCAAATTTGATGCAGGAAATGTATACAAATGTAACAAATTTGCACCTGGAATGCACTACAGCAAAACATGGTTTATGATTTGTACTTTTTATACTTTTTAATTTTGTTAACTTTTTTATGAAACCTGTAAGTATTGAAAACTTTATTTTTTATCGCAATCAGAGTTAGTTTTGTCTTTTGTGTTTATATTTATTTTTAATACCTAACCTGTAAATGGCAATTTGTTCGCTGTTGGTTAGGGCACCCTTTTTATATTCTATGGTTCTCATTTCCGACCGACCCTAATGTGGGCTCCCAATCACGAAGAAAAAAGCTTTTTTTCCCTGCCGACCCTGCTAAAATGACCTAAACCCAAAGAAAACTGAGGGGAAAAAATTGGCCAGCATGACCTTTGAAAACAAAAGCCCTGAAAACTTATGATTTCGCAAACGACCAACAGCGACGGTCGGCGTTCGTGTGAACATTCGGTATACCACACTTTTCCGTGGCCCACTGAGGTTCATGCAGAGCCCTACACCAGCAACATGGAATTTTTTTTTAAAGGATTTTGTTTTCGACCTACCGACCTTATCTTTAGTGGTAAAAGAAATTAAACCCACAGAAATTAATAAGGGCGCCCTTATGGAAACAAAATAAAATAAAATAAAAAGGAACAGCGCACATTTTCATGAACAGACAAAAGTCACATGAAATCTAGCATTTTCAGGGAGAGAAAAATCGGTTTATTTAATTAATAAACAATTTTTTATTGATTTCTGCCGGTATAAGTTTTATTTGGTAGTTTTGTATCATTTTAAGATCTCCTCTTTCTTGCAGTAACACTGGTTACACGCATTGCAAGTCACGGGCATGCTAAACACTGGGGAAATAAGCATTTGAAGAAGAAACCAACTTCAAGTGGAATTTTCTCAAAACCTAAGTTTTCCTCTCGGGTGAGAAATTCACCTCTTCTCGAAAGTGGCGACGAGATGTAGGCAAGTGGTTTGAACATGGCCTTAAACTTCACCTTGAGTGACAATGAATCCTCCAAACCCAGCTGTCACCACTCACCAGTGTGTGCCTTAAACAACTACATGTAAATACTGTAACAGAGGTATCAAACACTCAAACAGGGACGGCCTCGTGTCTCTGTGAACAAACTCCAGTAAATTTAAACAAATACACAAGATGAGATTGCTGAGACATATTAATGAGGATTCTGCACCTTGAAGTGGCCAGTCTGTCTCATCTGGGACACTGAATGGCATACAACAGGAAATGCTGGAACTGTATGATCAATCCAACAAAAGATCGTGGATATATACACATACATAGTGCCAACACAACCTTGTGTAGAGTGACTGCAACAAGCCTAACTCCCTTGGTATATTTGCTGGGAGCCTTCAGCTCCAACATCCTTCAATCCTTCACGGAACATTCTTTGCACTTTACCTTACAAGGCACATCAAGCATGGTGTGAAGTACGTGCGGTTGGGTTCTGCCTCCTCAATCTTTCAAAATCTAGCGAAAATCTCCCCGTAGATTTTGAAGGATCCATGGGGATTCGGTTTTAGAGCTAATTCTTACCGTTAGGTCAGTCGTCCAGAATCTCAGTCGTGTCCCGGTTGTCCACATTTCCGTCCAGTGTGCTGGCCCCCAAAGCATAGATTGTCACCTTCCTCTCTGTGCCTTTCAACTGTAGCTGTAACTTTCTGACTTCCCATCTAAACAGCCATCAGAAATATACAAGCGGTGTAAACTTTTTGGGGAATGGGGGGCTGAATTTGGATAAAAGAATTGGGAAAACAGAAAACAGGGAAGGATGGAAGGGCAACGAAAGTACACATTCACACCGCCAAGTAAACGACAAGGTGAACATGAGTTCATACGTCACGCAAAAAGTGACATAACTTTGAAGTTAACCAATGTTGAAAAGTCAAAGAGAGAATGTTTGATTTGATGTCATATAAACACATTTTTGTTATGAACTGACCTTGAAACTGACAAGATTGATTTAATCCCAACTCCCCCTCCCATAAAAAAAAAGAAGATGCGGACTTTAATTCATTCTACACAGCCATTTTGGGGATAAACCCTTGCTTTGAAGCCATCTTCAAAAGTTTTGGAGGGGATGGACACAGCCATGACAACCCAGCACTTATGTTAGCCACTGCCAAGTGGCTACAACCATTTCCCAATGATGGGTGTAGTGGTTCTGGCCACAGCCGGTTGAGTTGGACACCAACTTGAAAAACACCACAAGCATACTCGGGTGGGACTCGAACCTATGACCTCCTACTTACTATTGCAGACGTCTTAACCACTCGACCACCAAGCTCACCAGTGTCAGCTGGCTGGTTTGAGTCAGATGTAGCAGTGGGTACCACGAACAACTATTTCCAAGGATGGATTTGCGCCAGGGGGATGTTAATCAATTTAGGATTTTTGGCCCTGCGCGACATGTATTATAACACTGTATACTCAGTGTTTGCCCCCGAAGGCCTTAATGTCACATGCTGGTTTCATGGCTTCTGAATATAGCCCGTGGAACAAAGCCATCATCTGACCAACATGGAAGCCAAGTCCAAACAGCATTGGATCTCAGAAAAGCACCAGTGGTGTGGCCATGGGGGGACTTCGAGAGCACATACCCCCCCACAAATTCCTGGTGCCACCCTCCCCACTAAAAAACGGATGAATGGATATTGAAGAAGGCTAACAAAAACTTGCCCCCCAAAAACCACACCACTGAAAGCTGGTGACCCCCATAAGTGGCTGGTGCCTCCTTTGCACCCCCTCCCACTTGTAAAATCCCAGCTACACTGCTGAAAAGCACCCACATAAAAAGGCCCCAATTTGACATCAAAGTCTGGTAAAGTTTCTTTGCTTACAATAGAAGTATTTCTGTAATAATTATAATCTTACCCTAGCCCTTGTCTGTCAGACCATGTGTACAGAGTTCCTCTCCGTTTGCTACCTTTGACTGGTATGGCAAGCTGAGTGAAAGGAGAATATGTTGTAAAAGACAACAGCACATAAATGTCACTACTGATGTCACTAATCCAGCAATTACAGCCAGAAGCAACAACTGGGGGGTACCTCACTTGTACACAGAAGGTATGTGTGTGTGTGTTAAATACTCCTTTGACCAATGGCGTGTCGCTATTCACCAAGATGTATGTGCAGCATTACAAGTTCAAGATCATTTGAGGAGCAAGGTGTAATTGCAGTAACAGTGTGCCCTTGGATATCAATATGTTGACAGATAGTTAATACTGGGATCTAAACGAGAGTAAAGAGTGTCCGAATACTTCCATTCCATCGGGACATCCTTCAGGGATAGTTCTGATGAATGGTTCCCAATCTGTTTCCCCATTTGGAGGGGCAGTGTTTTGTGTTTGGAAACACCAATGACAGATTTTTTGGGGGAAATGTGACACGGTTGTAAAGGCAGCCTTAGAAGCGAATCGTTTTGGTCTAAAAGAACAAAGTGTTTTGCGCCGTGGTAACTCTTATCATTCACACTACTTGGTCCCTCCCCTTTCAGGGTTTCATTCTTATGTAGCAGCAGGTGACCCAAAATAACTCAGGCCAATTTCTTCCATCAACTTTTCTTTATGTGAGGAAGTCATGCAAGAAGTTGGCCAACTATTATGTTTACATGTACGTACATGAGTGGACTTCTCACAAAACACAAAATGTACATTCCAATGTTACATGTACCTTTGCTTCGGCTGAATTGACTACATTGAAAGGATCTCCAAGGTTGAGGAACTTGCTTCGTATCGGGTGGCCCAGTACCTCCGACGCTCCTGGGTGTTCCCTGAGAATTTTCATGGACTGTGAGTAGTACGACCCCGCAGCAAGCCCATCTGGTTAGGAAAAGAGTAAAGGGGTCTAGTTCAAGAAATAGTCCTTTCCATCTCTCTTTTGACTATAAAGCACAAATTCGCTGGGATTCTTGCAGTTCAAAACCCCATTTTAGTTTTTTTTCAGTCTATTTTACTCTGTCTTTCCTCCCAAGTTTGGTTAACAGTCATCTCCCAAGGTACCCTCTCCCTGTGCTAAAGGCATCATTACTTTGAGGAGTCCCATTATTTCTTAATGAGCGGTACATCATCATGTGACTTGGTTTCATTTCTTCAGTCTCTGATGAAGTCTTATAATGGGCTTGTTAGTTAACTAGTGCTTGGTTTGTGATGCAACTACTGTACGTGCAGTGCGGTTGAAGTGTGAACAACTCTAATCGAACTACTGTCTGGTCAAAGTTCGGCATAGTAACAAAACAACTGTAAAAGTGAAAATGATCGTTTACTGCTGTTGTTACTCCTTCGTTTCTTTTGCCATTTTCTTCTGATGACTGGTCCTCTCTGCACTGCACTATTAAAGACGGATGGCAACCAATGATGTGACTGTTTCCTAATGCCTAATCCTTCTAAGACTGCGCCGAACCTATTCATAAATGGCTCTGGAACATTCTGAATTCAACCCCTAACCTCAGCCCGAACTTTCTCATTGTCAACTATCTCTTTGGTAATGCCTCAAATTTTTCTCTCCATGCCCTTGATTTGACCATTTAGCTGCTGAACCTGTTTCCTAGAATTCTTAGCCTGTGAACTATTGTCATTGAATTTCTGATCAGTCTTGGAGAAATGATTGGGATTGTTCAATTGGACCTGAGCAACCTGTCCATGTTTAGCTTCAAGTTCATCCTCAAGTTTCATTTAAAAACTGCGCCAGCGACAATGTTCTCTACCCAAGTCTTCAATGTGTGCATACAAATGATCCACAGCATGATGTATCCCATTACTCATAAGGATTTCCTGATCCACATGTAACTCCTTTGCATTTTTTTCAACAATCTCGAACATCTGCAGACTAAGCCCTATACCTACATGGTGTGTATATGCAGGGGGCTAACTGACACATGCTCAATGACCTGTCCCTCAGTGCTGACCATTGGATGTTGAATACAGTTGTCGTAATACTTTAACAGCCTGTTCTTTTTTTGTACCTTTTGCAATAAACTCTTCGGCCTTAGCATGACAGGTTGCCAGGTCTCTTTGCGGACTGCATGCAAGCACGCCACCATCTCTATCCTCATTCTGGTTTTCCTCAGTAACATGTACAGCATGAGGATTTCCTTGCTTAAGGTCATTCAGTGTTTACAAGGCAATGGGGGCAAAAATGAGAACCATTTGGACCTGTCAACCCAAGAACTTTGGCGATCCATTCCCAGTCACCACCCCAAGTCAGTCTGCATTTGATGTACATTTTAGGTTTTTCTGTTTTGGAAATGGGCTGCTCCTGTTCTCCAAATGAGGATACAGCTTGCTGGCAGTACTTGCAATCAGGGCTGATGAACATGTTACTGTGATCAAGTTGTTGCAGAGGCGTGAAATCAAGTTTTTCATCAATCCTGGCCTGAACCATTTCTTCTGTGAACTGTTTGTCATGAATTTCTGGTTTTGGGAGTTGTAGCTCAGAGATGTCCCTTGTGATCTTCAGTAGATCCTCAAAAACTGGCTTGAATGCCATTTTTATGTTTATCCTATCATCTTTGCCACCCTCAAATATACCCAACAGGTTCAGAGATTTCACAGACTGGCTCTTCTTCATGTTGAGAATTTGAAGGGTCATTTTAGTGCTTTTTCCACCCTTATCCCCAGATACATGCAGCCACAAAGTATCATTAAAGGTTTTTGTCATTAGATTTGTTTCCACAGATTCTGAGATGATGCGTTTCACCATACTTCCCGCATGTTTGATTCAAGTAAAATGAATAGTGCTTCCACAGCTTCCCTTGAAAGAACCAAACTCAAACTGGTCTGAAGGTTTTACTGAAGATCTCATTGTTTGGCACGTTCCTAGCAACTTCTGCCCTGTTTCTTTTTCCAAGGTTCTTTTGAGAAAAACCCGCATTGTTTCTGGCATGAGGCTATGCAACCTACTGATTGTTTCCCATGAGAATTGTGTGCAAACATTTAAGCCAGCTTCTTGAGATGCAGTTGCTGAGCAGCAACATCATCCTAAAAGGCTGACAATGACGTTGAAGGATGTGTTCCTGGAACTGAGGGTGTAGTTCTACTGGAGGTAGACTGTGATTCAGCGCTTCATGCGGATGAAGAAGGAAAAGTACTACTAGATACTATTTTCTCTATCAAATGACTCCTTTTACGGAGACACTCTTTTTTTGCACAAGTACATGTAGAACTTCCCACCTGAGCAACAGCAACTCTAACAAAAACCTTTGGATGCCCATGTTTGCCTGGAACCTTTATGATATCTTTATCTCCAGTCCCTAAACTAGCTAATATGCCTAAGTGCAAAAACCTGTAGCTCAGTTACCTCACAAGCCCTATCAACTCCAAGATGTTTTTTCACATTTTTCTCAAAGTCCCTTAGTACCTTTGTTTCTGCTTCAAGCAACTTTGTTTTGCTTTTCAATTCTTCCAACTCACAGGCATTACAGGCAATTCTTCTTCATGCGCTTCCTTTGTGCTTTTTTCCAATGGCGTATTTGATTCTCTGTCAGGATGTTCCTTTGTCCGGCACTTTTCAACTGCACAAAAATGACGTTTGCAGTCTACACGATGTGCAAAAGTTTCTGATTTGTTTGCCCTAAATTTGCTGTTACAAGTTTTGCACAATGTACACAAAACCCTTTGCGCTCGTCTTGCAGCAGAAAACAAGATTTGATATATTCCTTGAAAGTACCTGATGCATAAAACCTGCAACTAACTCCTGATCTGTAGATACAGCAGTGTTTTCTAGGCATACATGTACAAGACATTCTGAATCCTAAGTATACCAGTAAAAACTGAATCGAAAGTCAGATGAGGGAGAGCTTCGATAGTACGCGTAGGCCTACGTAGAAACACTTTGATCACAAATGAGACAGGTCCCCTGAATCTGAAGTGCTTTAATCAATCTGTTTATTTGACAACAAAACACCAGGGGTGCTAACTGTCCTTAAGAGTCCGTTAACCCTAACACTCCTCAGTCCTCCAACAGGTGAAGGATTGAGGAGGGTTAGGGTTAAGATTGGACCTCGGCGGGCCGTGGGGAGGGAGTAGAATCAAATTACAAACTTTGCATGGAAAATGGAACAGTGTATCAAAATTTTAAAAAGTCTTTATTTATGATGGCAAACGTAGGTGTAATACCAGGGATATTTCTCTCGCTCTTTCCTGGTCACAGCAATAATTTTGTATTTAATTGCAAGCAAAACACTACAAGTATTGCTAGGATATTTCTGGCCCCACTTGTCCAGCTAAGATGCAGGCAGTAATTGGGCATTTTTGAAGTATTTTCTAATATTCATCTGACTCAGCAGCGACGATCATTGAACACTTTGAGGTGCCATAGTTGCAACTCCTTCTGTGTCCTTCCTCTATGGTCCATCAGATCAGAGTCAGTCGAACTACGGTTAACTATGGTATCTTAACCCTAACCAGTGAACCTCAATCCTTCAAAATCCTCCAGGATTTTGGAGGATGAGGATGAACGATGATTTGAACATTTGAGGATTTGGAAAATGGAGGATGAATAGTGATTGAATCATGCCAGATTTCGGAGGATTGATCACTGATGATGAATGCTGATTCAAAAGCTGGAGGATTTTGAAGGATTGAGGATGAATGGTGCATATGGTCATGCATTATACTGTTTAAAATATACATGTACATGTACCCAAGGACAGTGTTCTGTTGTTCACTGCTGCTGGTCATAAATTACACAATCCTCAAGTGCAGCGTGTTAAAACAAAGGCACATGTCTGCTTTGTTTATTACAAAAGCAAAGCTGTTAGCCAACTCTGCAAAAAAACAGCTTCAGCCCAGCAACCACCCTGATGTGCCCAACCCACCCCCTCCCCCCAAAAAACCCATCAAACCAAGGTACATGTAGGGCCATGGAGGATTTTGGAGGATTGGGGATTCAGGTACCTTTCATTCTCTGCATAAGCCAAAAGAATGGAGGATTTTGGATTGAGGATGAATGCAGTTTTGAAGTTGGAAGATTCTGGAGGATTAAGGATGTGTCCAAGTAAAAAGGCCCTACTGGGTTAGGGTTAATCAAACTTGCCCTCAAAACACAATTCTAGTCTCAGAGGTGGGAAGAAACCCAACGCAATCCATGAGAAATGCAGAAACTGAAACCAAATCTTATGTTTCCTAATTGCACTTTGAAACCACGTCACCAAGCTTAACAACCTACTGTCAAGTCATTCCAAATGATGCCCTCAAAATTCTTCTTATATTCAATAAGAACTTATTTTCCCTGCACGAGTGGAGATATATGACCACTGAAAACTCAGAAAGGTCTTCAGTAATTCCTGCAGCACTGAAGCCACAATGCACAGTAACTGTCATAATGCTTCCATCATTACACGTTACAAGAGGCCTTACAAATTGACCTTCGTGTACATGTACACGAATCAAATTAGAATTGCATTAACCCAACATATTGTCCAATCACAGGATACACAAAATGGACAAAGGACATGCAGAATCTGAGACAAACAAAATTCAATGTATACAATTCCACAAGCTGTCCAAGGAGAGTGGCTCACTTGCAAATGATGGGTCACTTTGCTGAACAGTAACCACTTGTCTGCATTTGTCATGGCAATACACAATTTTTGAATCCTTAAACTGTTGAGTAACTTAAGGATACCAGCAGAATTTAACCTACATGACTCTGTACGCAAATTTATGTATGCAGGAAATTTATCTACACAAAACAAGATAGGAATCACAACTCCGTGTAGAAATTTTTCTCTTACCCAACATACCCAAGGATGAAGTACATCTGCCAAAAATACGCACAGAAATGCTAGACTTAAGATAATTTTTGTTCTATACAAAACCTGTTTTGCATTTCTCACCTTGAATCCTCTTAAAGAAATAGCCAGCTCCAAGAACGGATACCACTCCACCATAAGCTGCGATCTTCTTCAGTGTAGACAAACTCATCATGTGTAAACCATCCCCAGCTAATTACACGTACATGTATCTGCCTCAAAAGCACCAGTTACAAACACATCAGAGAAAGTCTGAAAAGAAAAGGAAAAATGGTTCCAATATATCAGACATTTTTTGGTGGGAAAATTAAAAGCAATTTTTGTCATATACAGATAGCACTTTTTTCTAGATAGTGTTGTGCAAGATGTGAAATCTTCGAGGATTAAAGTGCAGAACCAAAAGTTTAAACTTGGCTGCCAGATTTTAAAGCTAGCGGGCTAGCTGTCAGTTATGGACAAGGTGGCAAACAAGCAAAAGTAAGTGAGCTGCCAAACTTTTTTTTGTACAGGTACATGTAGGTTGAAGAACACTGCTTTTCAATAAGGCTGTGAGCTGGCAACAACCACTTGTTCATCAAGCAAAAGTACAATAATTTAATAAGTCAATGAATTAGTCCTGTACTTTATTGGTTTTATATACACAGATCTATAAATTTTAAAAGGCTAGGCCTTGTAATGTCAAATAAAAAAAGGAAGGATTTTAATACAAGTACAACCCTTAGCTCTAATAGTCTTAACATTAAGCTCAGATCAATTGACAGCATAGCTTCCACAATGTACAGACCGATTGCACTTGCTAAATCACGTGACCTATAGTGGATATCTACCCCATGGCAACATGTCTTTTAAGTGTTGTTTACAAACAATACAGACAAGTTATGGTATAGTACCCAGCACATCAGTAGTCTTAGTACTGTACCTGTCGTCGACTTTATTTTTGGCAAATGACACTTATGAAACACTTTGCTTTTGGTGGACGCCATGTTTGTTGATATTTAATACACACCATAGGTCATGTGACATAGCAGGCGCCATCGGTCTAGTGTTGATATTTTAACTGGTGTGCAATAAACAGTCTTTATAAATGTAATTAACCAGCACTTACATGTACATGTAGCCTAAATGTATTTAAGCATGTGATCAAAGCTCATGTACATGAATTTCCTTTTTCCCTGTTTTAAACATAGTCTGCGGTCTTGTAACTGGGTTCAAGGGAATAATTTTTCCTCGCAGTAATTATAGATGTGCTACAAGTCAATCACGCATTAACACATCATACCGGTACCCCATTGCCATATCACAGCATTCAATAATTTTTCAATATTAGCAGAACCAGACAAGGTAGTGACGGTGTTCAGTTCAGGCCCACTTACACTTCTGGGGACTGCACGAACAATGTAGGCATTGGGGTAGGCACGTATGTGGATTCTCACAAAAGAAACTTCATTTATGAGTCTTCCCTGGACAGAAAGAAATGACTTTCTCACATTTCAACTGTGATAAAGTCATTTTTCCCCTGAAACAATTTGATGGTAATCCTTAAACTTGATGGTGAATGCCAAAGAAGCGGGTAGGAAAGACATCACCCATATCGCGAAACGAGCTGTGAAATGTCCATGTAAGGGCAGCCAAAAGTCAGTTTTAATAAGTCCCAATGAGCATGCTGAGTTTTAACAACATACATGTACATGTAGGCCTACATGTCGGCTACATGAAATAAAAACAAACTGCGGGAGGGAGCTGATGTTCAGCACAATCTTGAATCTTGCACAAATTTATTGTACTCTGTCTTGAGTTGATTTGCCTTCAGGCAGTTAGGGGATATAATAAACTCAGGAGGGGATTAGCCCACTACAATTAATTTTTCAAGATTCAAAATTTTGCAATCTTTGAAAGTGAGCAATTTTAAAATTTACACAACTTGTGCAAATGTCACTTGCACAATTTATAACAGGTTGCGCATATATTTTAAATCTGCGCAGACTAGTGTCGAACGCAATCTTTAAACGTGCACAATTTTTGTGCCTCAAACTGTGCAATTTTTACTGTTTATGTTAAACTGCCGGTAGGGATGCTTGGATATAGACTGGTTCCCATTCCCTAGGAAGTCTCAGGCTGTTTCAGTTATTAAGACTGGCACTAGTTAAGCAGGGAAACTGTTGCCTTGAGTGAAGGCTACAATTAGTTTTGAGTGTCATTTCAAAGTCCTTGTTTTTGCTGATATTATTTGTTTCGTCTGGGATCCTACTTTAATTGCAGATTTTTTTTCCAATTAATGATTCTTTAGAGGGAAGTAAAGTCTGAATTAAATGTCAACCAGGCAATTTATGAAGCTTTTATGGGGCAATTTTCATCAAACATGTCAATAAGTTTGAAAATAACGGGGGAAATTTTGTCAAACATGTTGCTGCTGGCGTTTACCTGTGCCCGGTAAGTAGGTTTGCATGTGCCACATTTTACATTGTGTACTGGTACATGTAGCACAAATCACAAGCAAAAAGGGACCAACAATACACCCGACATTGAATTTGTGCAAAACATGTAGTTGATGTCAGACAGTTTCCTACATACGACTGTTGCCTGTGATTTAGGCCTATGTACCGTGCAATTTTTATTACCGTGTGCAATTTTAGTGGCAATATCTGCAGTTGCACAGAGTTTTGGCAATGAGAATGAACATCCCAGATTTCCATACAAATTTGAAAACCCATGAGGCTTTTTTCATTATTCATTAGTTGGTATACATGTACATACTGCACATCGATAGTGAGTACGCGTCCATGCAAAGGGAACCAACCTTGAAAGTAGACTACATGTACATGTAACTCTCAGTCCATCTTTCATCTGGCCATTTGTACGCGGGCGCACTACAAACTCCCGATTCTCTTTGCAACCATTTTTTAACCATTCTCGACGGGAAAAACAACAATTTTTCTGAAATAATAACTTTTTGGAAAATAATGAAATTTTTTGGTGGCTGTTTCAGAAGTATGCGGGCATAAGATGGAAATTCGGGATATTCATTCTCATGGCCTTAAAACCAACATGAACATGATGAAAAGCTAAGTCTAACATGTCTATGTGTTTTCTAAGTAAATGCTTCAGAATTTTCTCAGCTAAATGTCATATTATACATGTTATAAGGACGTTATCACTTTCTAATGGCTGGGCATGTGGTAACATTCTAAGGGTAGATTTGTGTTTTCCGTTTTTGGAACTCTTTCCTTCATTGGGCACTCAAATTTAAAAGATTGTGCTCAACACTGACTAGCCTAGTACCATTACAATACACATGTACATGTACGCCTAGCATGCCGCGCCAAGGTTTAAACTTAACAATAATTTAATGTACGACAGGCCTACGTCATCATATACGTTGTAGGCCGTAGTACTAGCAGTACATTCACATTGACAAACATGACAAAAATGCATCTATCATTGTCTAACGTCGGTGACTGAAGAGTCGACAGGTCCATTATTTCACCACTTACTATGGAAACCAATCAGACTCGACAATAAAAAGCTCAAACCTATTCCACCATCATGCCTTAACTTATCAAGAAAGTTTCTGAGGAAGCATCGAGTTATAATGCAGGAACTCTGCTGCTGAGTTATGGAGTTTTGACATGTGCAACTTATAATGAGGGTACCCTTCTTCATCGACACAGGTTTGAAGTTGTGCTGTGTAAGAAATGATGGAACCAGACTGCGGTTTCCTGAGGCCGTCTCCGAATCTTGACCTATGGCTACGGCTACTTAAATTGCAGTGGTTGAAAAAAACAATTGAAGCCGCAGCTCAACATCCCCCAAAGGCTGATTTATGACCTTTGCCTTGGGCAGATTCACAGGAATTCTTAATTATAAAAAATTTATATGTATATAAATTTTGGATTTTTTATTATATTTAATATTCAAAATAATTATTTTGTTTTTTTATATCATTATATTTATTTTGGAAGATTCTATGTGTCCACGATCATAGAGTTGGATATAATAATGAATATCCAACTCTATGGTCCACGATACATATAGCGTTCGAGGTTGCTGAACAAGTTGAGCACGTAACGTAGCAACACGAAAGCCATCACGTCCATGACGTCGACGTAAGCCCATGTACTTTTGTACAGGCCGTGTAGTTTTGATGCTATGTGCACATTTCTTGCTCGTAATCTATTGATTTAAAAGAAATAATGCAGCCATAAACTTCCAGTCGTCTACTTGATGTGTAGACAATACATCAAGTGAATACTAATATATGATTGCTAATTGGAATAATGTTATTAGAAGTCCGTAATTAGAGGAAAACAACAGACCGACAAAACTGATTCGAGTTTTCAAAATGGCCGATGTCCAGGTAGGCTAAAAAACATTGCTCACAGCAAGAGGTTGTACCGATTATTGCACTCACGTCTGGGCAGAGGGGTAACTCTCCATTCACTCTCTTCAGGGATTTGCATGTTTTCCTCCTTTTTTGCTGCAATATGAAAAATAAATGAAGCTTTTTCGGTACAGTCAGTCATGACAGTGTGGAAAGCACCTCTGACATGCCTGAACAGCAAGGCACCCAGTACTTAGTTGTAGGCCTAGTGATTATGGGTCAGCTCGTACCCGAGTTAAGTTATACCCAAGTTAACAAGGCTAAGTCATACCCTGGTCAACTCATACACCAGTCAACTCATACCCCGGCCAACTCGTACCCCAGTCAACTCGTACCCCATTCAATTCGTACCCTCGATGACCTAAAACTAGTAGTAGGGTACATGTAAGTGTGGGTATACCCGATCAGGGGGAGAGCCCTACAGACTGTGACGTGAATGAAATGAATAGAGTGTAGGCCTTACTATATGAAAAAAATCACGGCTGATCGGGTTCTCCCCAATCGGGTATACCCACACTTACCCTAAAAGGATTAGGTTGGTTTTTCCCCTCTTTACTCCAAACGGTTTACGATAATTTTTTCTCCCCTTTTGCACGTTTTTGATGATAGCAGATGCTAGGGACAATTAATTTATTCATTTCAATTATTTTTATTATTATAACTATTTAGTTAATTATTTTAGAAAAAGAATTACAAGGACAAAGTACATGTATCTTTATTGCTTTAATTAATCATCAAACAAACAACAGGCAGATTTACCTCTTTTTTTGAAGATGCGCTATTTATATGGTTTTGAAGGATTCGGTGCAATGTGTCTTTTTTTTTTAGTGGCAGGATATTCTGCAGTTGCTCCCAAAACTTGGTTGAGACACTGACCTTTTTTTGGTTTTTTTTTCCGCATACAGTCAAGTTCTAAGATTCAAGGCGTGAGGCCTTTTTCTTCTGTGGTTATGTTGACATGAAATTAAAAAATTTGGTTTTGTTAACAAAATGTATTTTTCATTTTTGGACATTGCCTATTTCAGTTATAATATCTTGCCTCAGTAACAGGTAAAAATGTAAAACATTCAAGCTTTATTGCTTTATGTTACCATAAGCATGGACAAAAAAGTCAAGCATAACATACATGTACCTGGTGTACACAAAAAATATGAAACATCCATTCCAGTTGTTTTGACTGCAAATGAAAACATTTCAAGTTACCCACTGTCCTGGTTAGCAGTTTTTAAAAAAATGAAATTAAAAAAGAAAACAACTTCATGTTTCTTTGTTTATACATATAGGTGCTCTTTAGGTACACGTATAGGCCCTATTTTACGTGTAAGTTAATGAAGAGCTTTCATCTGTTGTCGTATTTGCTTTTGGGTAATTCTATAAATTTGGGTTCAGATTTTTTATGTCCCTGTCACATCTGACATATGATTTGTAAGTTCTGAACAAATTCTCTAATTTCCAGTCGTGACAAATTAATGTAAATTACCAATACCTGCCAAACAACTGGAAAATACATATACATGTACATGTAGTTTGAAATCAATTTCAGTGATATATGTCCATGTCAAATTACACAGTTCAGGTGTAACGTAGAACACCAAAATGTCACACTTTCGGACCCAAAATTTATAGAATGACCCTTTTACGTGTACTTTGAAAAATTCCACATTCCTTTTAGTTTTAGTTGTCACATTTAATTGAAAGGTTTAACTGGGTGGTAAACGGACTGCAGGTGATGGTAGTTTTCACACCGCTTATTTTCTTTCCTAACGATCAACATTACATTTACTCTTTAACATGGTAAAAATGCCCTTCTATTTTTCACATTCCTGTCCTTGTAGTATGTATCTTCATTCAAGAATAAAGGCAAGAATCCTGCAGCACCAACATCGTTTCTCCCCACATTGCCAGCAGTAAGTATAAAGCAATTTTAAAAAGGGTAAATTTACACACGGATTTTCACAAAAGTGTCAGCTTGCTTCATTTTGTTACCATACTCAAGCGCGAAGTTAGGACAAACTACATGTAAGTTCATTAAGAACCGTAAACAAAATTGCTACAAACACCACTCTACAGGTAATTACTCTCTCAAACCAAGAATTTTTGTTGCCTTTCTGGATAAAAACAACTTCACAGACCTAAGAATTTTCTTTTGTGTTGATTTTTCATAGATCATTCCAAAAAAAAAATGTGCATAGTGTTCATAGAAATTTTTCATCTTTTCTGTCTCTTTATTTTTTCTTAATAATCTGTCTGAGTGAAGTTTCCACAGTGAAATTTTATAAACATCTGAAAAGTGATGTTAAAGACACACATTTTCCTATTTATACATATTTTTGAAGCCTTATGCCCAAACTTTAACACAACTTTGATATTTTTCTCTCTCGGACGTTCAGAAGCGCAGTAAACCGATATGGCAGGCCAACCCGCCTTCCTTTGTACTGTCTGGAAAGCCTCCAGAAGACCAGGTGGAAGAACTCAGCGTGGCCGCCCAGCTAACAACACGTAAGATGCATGTCCTGCCCCTGATTTTGATTTGCTATGGTTTTTGAAATTAGGAATAGAAGTGGAATGGATCAGGAGGGCACAGAATAGCAAATGAGATTTCTTGATACAGAATTTGTATACAGTGGAACGCCATTATAACGAACATGACGGGGTCCGCGCTAAATGTTCGGTACAGCAGTTGTTTGGTATAGCAAAATTAACTGCTGAACGTTTTTGTTTTTGCCATGTACGGCTCTCTCTTGTCTAACTGAAGTGCACCCTCTTGTGATACTATGAATTGCTGTTGTCATGATGTTTTGCTGTTGCATTCACGTTTGAGGTTTCTAGAAATATATCTGTTAATTATTTTTGGTTTTTATTAAATCTTGAGTTACAAAATTGACATTTAGTTTATCCTAAAAGTCGTGAATCTACCGCTCAGGATTGATCTCTGATGTATGCTGTGGTGAATCTCGATTGATTTACAACTGCTAAATGTGCACAAAATATTGGGAGCCAAGGACAGCCGAATGTTCGGTATTGCGGTGTTTGGTACAACGACGTTTCACTGTAACATTCTACCCCGAAAATGATAAAATCCTCCAGAATAGTTTGCCACTACATCCTCTGTAATGACAATCACCTTGAATAAATTTCAGAGCAGTAAAATAACGACACCACAGTATTGTAAAGGCCTTTGATCTGTTCGGTTATGTTAACCCGTCCAACTTTATTTTAGAACTTGACACCTATGTGAGAGCAGACCCTTGTGTCTACATGTACATGTATATGGAGAGAGAGTTTGGCCCATTGGACCATTGCTAGATGGCAGAGCTTGTACATGTATGTTCATCCAGCACTGACTTGTGTCAAGTGCTTTAAAGACAATTGCTGACATGCTGTAGTTGGGCAAAGCACATGAGATATCTATGAGCCTTTTTTTACATTGAAGATGACCCATCTTATGTATTGATGATGCATGTACTAAGTCATCACAAGAGTTGTGTCTTTTCAGGGCAATTTTACTATCGGCTCTCTTTCATGAAAGTGATCCATCACTTTTTTAGTCAATTACAGTCACAAAAGAGTAACACACAAGTGCCACATGCGCCTCACTTTCTTTTAAGATTGAGGTGATCATCCACAAACACCTCACTCTCTGAACAAGGTACTCTCACTTTTTATAAAATTGAATCATACAGTACGTGCATTTTCTTCACCTTGGCAGGAGAGCCCAAGAAGAAAGGAAAGACTGGTCGTAGCAAGTCATGGGACCCGGAGAGCAATGGTCCCGTGAACGGGGCCGGCAAAGCCAAGGGCTTCTCTCATCCACGGAAGGACAGGGAGAGCTTCCGCAATGCCTTGGTGAACATAATCATGTGAGTCGTAGTGGTAGTGAAAACTGGGTAGTGCTCTTATAGGCCTACTACAGAAAAACATGAATAACCTGTCACAGCAACAGCTACATGTACTCTGGCGGATGTGAGTGGATCTTTGTGACTGCAAAAACTCGAGTAACTTTGTGGGTAGTGATGAAAGTGGCACTCCTGGCATATAGCGCAGTTTCACTCATGTGAGCGTTAAGACATCAGACGCTGAGGGTGATCAGCATTTTCTGAAGTTTTTTGAAAATGTCTTTTGATTTTAAACAAGGGCTAAGCTAGGCATTGTTCTGTGACACTCTGTCCGGATAAGGCAGTGCTTTACTGAACATAATTTAACATGAAACCAAACTAAGCACAACCAT
Organism: Acanthaster planci; assembly: GCF_001949145.1. Next base: position 10,694,332 of record NW_019091362.1, read on the forward strand.
GCAGCATATTCCAAGCCAGCCAATTTCTGTTCTTCATTTTCAAATTATTGAAACTTTAAAGTATTGTAGAAGCTCTGGTTCTTTGAAGCTAAGAATTTGCCTCTCCCAACCAGCAACTTACACATTTATGTTGTGTGTGTTTTTCTTTGTAACAGGCAACAGGAGACTCCTGACAGCAGACCGCCCTCAGTTGCTGAAGGTGACCTTCCCCCTCTGTCAAGGACAGGCTCGCCCACGGCTGCCGAAAAAGACATCCTGGTTAGTGATAGCTAGACTTCAACCCTTCACAGAGCAGAGGTTGTATCTGTTTGAACAGTAATCGTTCAACCAAATATTTATTTGAAATTCTGTCCCAAAAAATGAAATGGATAAGGATGAGCTCTACTTTTAAAAATATCCAGTCATATTTCATTCTTTGCAGAATAGCAGGAACAAAAATTGTCCCAACATTTATTGTGAAATCCAAAAACGTTATGGATAAGTTAAGCTGTGGAATGAAGTCCTCACATTGATCCTTGCCTTTTAGATGAAACTGAAAGTGTATTTTTGGTATCAAATTGTATCTTATTTTGTAGAAGTTGTGTATAAAGGTTACATCTTCTATTCAGCTAATGCAATTCAAATTTCTTTTTTAAAGCACTCTCCATTTGAGGAATTTCAGCAAAATGCCTGAGTGGCTTTGCACACGTTTTTATTTCTTATTATTTCAGTAAGTACAAATTATAATATTTGTTATTTCCAGCGATACTACTACTACATTCACAATGGGATTGACACGGAACACGTGGCGCCCATGGAGGACTCCTGGCTGGATAACGTCCTCCATCTTGTGTCTGAGGACCTGAAGGGAGGACACACAGAGACAATAGAGAACTTGTCTGACGAAATGCGAGAGGACTACCTGCTGAGTGTCAAGAAGGCCATTGGTGAGTAGCATTGATAGATGCAGCAAGCAATGATGCCTAGCACTTGGAATAGTGACTGTAATCTAGGATTCATTGGTTTGAAAACTGCCTTGACTAGACAGAAATATTCACAGATACTGGTCATTTGGTTGCCTGCCAAAAACAATCATCTAAGCTTGTGCATGCCTTGAGTTGAAATTTAGGTTCTTTTGGTTTTACTGTAAGTCAAAATGCTTGACTGTGGATCAGAACAAACTGAAGTGTTGTATTGTTAGCCTGCTCATTTTGGTACTGTGTTCCAAAGTTTTATCAGTAGTTTTATTTATTTTATGATGTGCAACCTGCCTCTCCCAATTTCCATTTATTGGCCCCTCTGCCTTGTGTGATGAAAAATAGGTTTTAAACGGAACAGACTCTAAACTTTCTTTTGCGCACTCATTGTCCATTCCATATACAAGAGCTAAATATTTTAATTGAGACTATTGGGCTAGAGGGTCCGAGAATGATCATCAATCTTTCAAAAAGTAAAGTGCTAGACAATGTTCTATAATATTTGTATTTGTCAGTGGATTTTGTGTTGCGCGATCCTCGCGAGAAAGAAGAAGACAAAGAAGAGAGCAAGCCACCTCACCGTTTAGAGCTGTCTGTGGTGCCCAAGCCCTGGTACAAGTCCTTCCTAGCCTCTCAGGCTTGCATGAGTCAGGACCTGAACATCACCAATCCCACCATGCTGCAAGTACTTGAACTCTGGCATGTGTCATTTGGGTAGGTTCATGGTTTTGTTTAAGTGCCTGAAACCAAGTTGAATCGGGTTTCCCCTTGAGTAGAGGAAATCATTCTGTTGCTTGATGGTCACATCTAAACAACTTTTTACTGCCACTTTCACAGACGAAATCTCCTTGAGATGAAAGGTCTTTGCTGCAGTAGTCCCAATAACTGAGAATTTTTCATTTTGTTGACGTACCCATTCCTCTGCAAGTGAGCCATTTTACCTACCATTAGGTACGTGCATGTGTGCATTTATCCAGCCAGCACAGAATTTTAGAATTGGCCGCCCCCTGGAAAGGGATTCAGCCCCATACCAAATGACCTTGGCCAGAATTTTTTTAGTAACGTCTAATGCCTAGTTTTTTTTTAATTCATTCAGAAACCTGCGTCTGGTGGATGTAGAGGAGTTCCACCAGAAGACAGAGTCTATGGAGCTTGCCATCTTCCAGAATCTTGTCATGAGACACATTGACGCAGCTAAAGAAAAACTCTTGAAGAAGTAAGCTACATTACAGTGTCATATTTTATGCCTTATGCCCATTAGAGCTACTGTATATAGTTCTTGGAAGTGTTCTGAAGGGAATAAATATGTGCCTGGCCGGTCTAAATGTGCATTTAAGTCCGGCTCAGCAGAATGGACTGACTAATGCCCGAACCATGGCCGAGGGCATTATCAGCATTCACTCTCCTGAGCTGGTCTTAAGCTAACATTTTACGTTTAAGACCAGCCAAGCGCATATTTATTCCCATTTATAATTACCTTTTGTTGTCAGGGAGTCAAAAGAAGTCAATATATGACAGATTTCCAACGATTTCATTCTAGAATTTTATTTTCATTTTCCCGAAAACCCTGTCCATATTATGGTATATTCCCTAGGCAAGTTATCCAAAAGAACCTCCTTAAATATGGACTTGCTGCACTTGACGAGCTGCGTACTCACAGACTCTTGACCAATCAGAATCGATTAAACTGTCTCGTATCCAGGCACCAGTATGTGATTTACACAGCAGGCATTATCACTTCTCAGCGGGCATTATCAAATGTTAATACATGGTCAAGTTGCATGTTGTTGAAAAGGGAGACTGACTGAGTTATTTATGAATAAGGGTTTAAAAGGCCTACCCATGTTTATTATATGCAAGATCTATTTTCTGTGTGCCTTGATAGTATACTGTGAATCCTTTCAGCAGTTTTGCCACGTAAATGTACTGGTTGTGGTCCTACGGTACATAACAGCATTCCTTGTCCTCGTTCTCAGTTGACTTAGTTAACAATATATTTTTGGGCTTATACTTGACCAGGTGGTTTCCTGAGGTGCAGAACATCTACTACCAGGGCAACCGACGCAAGCTGGTACCCAGCAACCACAATGGTCGCAAGCTGGAGTCCTTTTTCAACTGTGCAGCCACGCTCATGACCGAGCAGCTGCAGGGCCTGTGTTTGAACTCCATGACAGATTTCACCAATCTCATCTGCCAGCCACCGGTGAGTAGATCACAGACGCACCACTATATGGAAGACGCTGTAGGTGTTTGTGAAAAATGCTTTGTACTCACAGTAAAACATCGATGCAGAATTGGAACTCACATGGCAAGTGAAACAAAGGTTTGCTTTATTCTTCCGTCGGCATTAGTGCAGTCGAGCCCATCACAAGTCCTTTCTCATGTCCAGTTACAAGTCCTTTCATGAGAACAGTCACAGGCAACACAAAGGGAAGCTTTTTTCACGGTTCATTTTCTATTGCCTGTGACTTGACTCGTGACTGGATGGCTTGTGATGGACTTGCAGTGGGCTTATGTCAGGCTGGCTGGGACTTGTAACAGACTACAGCAGCACGCACCAACAGCACTGCCTGTTAGGTACATTTATGACCCAACAGTGTATATTAGTTTGCTTAACGTCTTCCGCTGGTACATGTATGAGCTTTGATTAGGAATAAGATTCCACAAAGTGAACTTCATAAGCTCAAGCTAGCCATGGCGAGTAAAGCTTCCTTTTTACACTAGTAACATTTTGGCCACGTATAGCTGTAATCATTGCGTAGTTGGCAAGGTATGCTGCTCACTTGAGTTAAAAAAGTTGTGAGAGCTATGCTTGTCCATTAACGATCCTGTTTCTCTTCTGGTTACAACAAGGATTCTGTTCGTGCTTTTGAGCACTCGGGCTTCATCATGCGGCTGGTGCTGGATGGGACTAACATCAAGTTTGAGCCCACCTTCTCCGACTTTGAGATTGTGTTGCTGAATGTGTACGATGTCATGCTGAAGGCGGTCAGTGTGGTGCCTCGTGTGGAAACCAAGTTGTACTCGGAGTGGGTAGGTATCAACATGGTTGTTCAGATTTGAAACCCAGAGCAGTTGATGTATGCCCTTCAAACACTTTCATCAACACTTCGGCCTCATTTTTTCTGAGAGCACCAAGTTGCTTTCCTAATCTGCCTTGAGTGGAAGTGTACCCTCACTGGCGAAAGAAAGACAGACCGGTGTGAAGCTTTCCAACCGGGTTCTTGCACACGTTCAGCATGCACAAGAAGACGATACACTCCGGAATAAATTTGTTGCATGAACTCACCATGCTGCATGTCAAACGTGCATAAACTTGCATGCCTGTGCAGTGAGTTCATACCAAAGGACTGTCAATTTCATTTAAAAAACACACCCTCTTTTTTTCCAGCTCGGAGTGGGTAAAGCAAAGGTTTATATGCCCCAGGGCAGGAACCTCGTTCTTGAAGGGCAAGGCAATTTCTCATTTGCAAAGGGCACCTGTATTTATCAACTTGTCTATGGGGACATTTCAGTGGGCATTGAGGCAAAGACCAGGGGCATCAAGGCAGTTGCCGCTGATGCCTTCGTGAAGTACCTGCCCTGGTAGCATCATTGCACTCTTTTTTGAGTGGGGTTCTGAAAAGAACCAGTGGACTCAACCGTTTCGGATGGTATGCTCTCTCCATCGGATATTGTACATTCTTCTAATGACGGACAGAGCATGCTAGGGGGCGGATCTTTTCAGTACACCAACTCAGTCTCAGAAGAGAGGGTGCTTCTGCAAACCTTTCCCTGTTACCACTGCACAAACTTTCGGATGAAATTTCACCATTGGCCCTGCGCCCAAGCACTGGTAACCCTCGCCAGTAAAGAGCAAGACTTGACCGAGTGCCCGGTTGTGGCCTCCATAATAATTCGTATTTCAAATCACAGGGGAACTGGCACTATGAACATCAAACAAAAGAAGCACAGTGCACTATTAAACAATGAGCATCCATTGTTATTGCACCATGCTTTTTTTGTTAAATATTCATAATGTGGGGACAGTCAGAAAAACAGTTAGTCTGCAGGAGACTGAAATTGTGGAATTTCCTTTGTTCGTACATTGCTGTAATTTTACAGAAAACAGGTTATAAATAGACAATCCCCTTGTGGAATGGTGTGCTAAGTATAACCTGGGTCTACCTACATGTAGTAATAAGAAATTCTGACTTCTTATTTTTTTTTCTGGATTTATGACTACCCTTGTCAATGTCATTGTAATGCATCGTTATCTTTGCGGCCGTTTTCAGAGTGGACCCAAGTCTAAGGCCACCCTCCGCCCCATCATTCTGGAGGACATCCTGAATGGCCACAAGCAGAAGGTCCGTGACATCATCAGTGACGAGAGCATCCTGCCCAAAGACCACCTCAAGATCTATGACAAGTACAACTTCCTCATTAACAAACAGGTAGTTAAATAGCACTTCCCCCCTCCATAACCCAAACTCCTGAGAGTGCAAACTGAAAAAAATTACCAAATGAGTCTCAAAGGCCTTGTGTTAACCACTTCATGCCGGGGCATTTTTCAATGTTGATGATGCTGGGCCGGCATGGCTATCATTCTTTCTGTTTACAAAATCCTTCATTCCTTCAAAAAATTCATCATTTCATTTATCGGTCATTTATAGCCGCACGAAGTAATCTTTAGGCACTACTCTAAGTTGACAGGTGAACTTCATTGACGCCCGAGTATTTCAGCCAGGCCTGCAGCCTTGTAAATAGAGCCCAGATTGTGCGGTGTTGTATAACTGTCTTTTGTTCACGAACCTGGCTCAGTGCACTGCTGACCTCTTTTCAATAGGGGCCAGATTAGCATGCAGCGGTGCTGTGTGGCTCATCAATGCAGTGTTGGAGGGCTTTTGTCCCCGATGGTAATCTGCTTGCTCTCAATGCCCCAAACCCTAGTATACGGTTTCAAAACAAGGCTGGATTATCACCACTTGTGAGAGTGAAAAGTGTCGATAATGCCCAGCAGCCTGGTCTTTTGTTTGGAGTACAGTCTTTTGTTACAGGGCCCTGTTTCTTTTGTCCGAGTTCGGAGACCCCAGCCACACATATAAACCATACGTCTCCGATTCCGGAGTCCCCGGCAGGAAGTGGTTAAGAATCAGGTCTTCAGCAATAAATGACATTTTAGAAATCTCGAACTGAATAAAACAAGCATTCTCTACATGCACTAGAACAGTTTGTGACGTGGCTCGCCAAACGAAACTGGTAACAGTAGGAACTTACTTGACTGACCCAGGTACTTGTTTACATGTATATAGTTACAAATTCACTGATCAAAACATTGGTTCAGTGGCATTTGCGTGGACCATTCTGTTTTGTATGCAAGCATGACCCATTTTCTCATAAAATCGAGACACTGACTGCCTTAACTTTCAAGGCAGCAAGCATACGAACGGTGTAATTGAGCACGGGATTGCACTCTAAGCTACTTGAAAGTGTCGTACAGTTCACATGTACGTGTAGGTGTTCCTGGCATGTTTTTAAGTGAGTGGAAGTCTGTCTGAGTTATTCTTCAGGGTAATTGTGTTTGTTACTTCTGTATTTGACCAGGCTGATGCAGACATTGAACAGTTCATGAGCGAGGAACACTCTTTTGAGGAGTATGCTCGGGAGGTCAGAAAGTACAACAAACTAGCAGAAGAGATTTCCTTCAACACTCGCAAGGTATGTGGTCCTAAAAACCCTTTTCCGTGTTGTAGTCTCAACTCAATAGAATTTTCAAACAAATCGTGCATGTATTGGTAACAATGCATACAAAGAAAAACTTTGATTGTATTCTTTGAATTGACAGTTATTCCAATTCAATTCTCATTTCCTTGATTGTACCGCTAAAGTGCATTGAAACTGCAGCATCACCGAGGTCATATTTCTGATCTCTCTAGAAAGTCCAAGAGATTTGGGTGAACCTTTGGTTCCAATTAATGTCATTCAACATTGTCTACACTGTCGGCCAATCTTACGTATCAATGCAGTATGATAGCATAAATACCAAGAAAAGGGCTTCGTGTCAAAACAGTCTTCGACCTGCTGTTATAGAAATCATGAGAAATTCACAAAGACTAAAGAACGTTACTTAGGAAGAGCTTTTGGAGTTTCAATTTCATTTAATGGTAAAATGTCTTGAACAAATGTTGATACTGTTAACCATGCAGTATCCTTGTTTCATTGCTGCATGATTATCAAACGATTGACTGCCTGTGGCATCATGTCAGGTGCGCTGCTTTTCATTTGCTTTGGAAGAAACATTGCCGGCTTCCCACTTTGAAATTGAATTTGTACCCATTAACCAAATACTGACACAAGTTGCCCCTTGTCTGTTGCTTCTGCTTTCCTGCATGGCATACGCACAGGACGGAGTTGACCAGAGAAGGGTTTGTAAAGTGACTTTATTATCTCGCACTCACATTCCTAACACTCCTTTGGTGGTTCCGGGTGTCTCTGTCAAACTTGCACACTGTAATCCTTACTGCACAGTTATATTCAAACATATGCACACAGTGCACTAAACACACATTAAATCACAACACTTATGTGTCTTTTTTATGTAGAAGAAGGTATTATCGCACATTGCACATGACTCTCCAGTTGTTTTAGTGTATGTACATTTAAATTTTAAATGAATTAAACACCATTCAAATTGTTTGTACTTTAAAGACGTTTCTCATGAAATCTGTTGGATCGAAAAACCAGTACATAAAGCAACCAATATGTAGTGCTTTCTCTTTCCTGGCTTGGTTAACAATGACTAATCTTTCCGTTTTTCTATCAGAATTCATGTAATTATCAAGCTGCTCTCTTTTTTCTGCCTCCCATGTCAGTTTGTAGTTTCAGAAATCCTCTGGGTGGTTGAATACTAAAAACATTTCTATTTTGCTGCTCCGTATTTCTATCTTTCAAATACTTTTCTTGGTATACTTTCAATTGTGATCAGACTAGAGAAAAGATCTGAACATTTTTTAAGGGGTTAACTGAACGGGTCAGACTCTGTGCTGAATTTATGGGTTTTAAGGAAATACAGGTTGTGACTGCTTTTGCTGAACAAACCTGATATATTAACTCTTGATTATACATGTAAATAGACAGTCCAAGAGTTTAACAGTGGAAAGTCCTTGTTATTATGTAAGGTGATAAAATTATGACCCGAAAATATAAAATTGACCGATCATTTCAGAATGTCAGTATTGTCTTTGATATTGTAGCCATTCGCACTCGACAGGTCAGTCATTAGAGTGAACATAGTTTTTCCTTCCTTCAAATTCCTGGATTGGTTTATCGCTTTTTGTTGCTAAACACATGAATGAATTAAAATGATGTCTCCCCTAGGTGATACGGCTTGGCATGTTTGAGCTTCACTGCGATGAGCTGATCCGTGCCCTGGCCAAGAGAGCCGAAACCCTGAGCAGTCGGCTGCTGGCCAGGATGAATATGGACCATGCCGAAGCCAACCGAAAGTAAGTCAGACCTGTCAGATTTTGGAGCCTAATTTTTATAGAAAAGAGCTACATCTTGCAGAATTTATTTTCTGGAGAACCCAAAGAACCTTATTGAAGCATCATTGTTCTTGTGTTTTATAAAACTCATTGAACATTAGAAACGGACTATTTCAGACACCAGTATAATTACAGATAATGCCATTGCAGCGTGACCAAGTCAACTCCATTTTCATTTTCCTGACAAATGGTGTTGGTCCAGGGGAGGCATAGAGTAATTCTTTGTCAAGGCATAGACTCTTCTAGAAACCTTTTGTTTCTGAGTGGGACACCGTTTTTGATTCGCTCCTATCTAGAATGAAGGGATACCTGACAAAGGGGGGAAGAAATAGATTTGTGTTGAGCTGGGGCAGATTGAGTTTTAGCTGATGAAAAATATGTTTTATTGCATAGTTGACCTATCGCGGGAGAATTGTGCAAACACAGCTTGTGAAATATTGCCCTTTACAGAATGGACGTGGGATGTCTCATCTGAGACAAGCGAAACTCAAATGTACAAAATTCCATAAGATTGTCTAAGGGGTATGGTTATGTCGCAAACAGCGATAGGTCAATTGCCCAGAGTAACGCAACAGACCAAGTCAAACTCCTGCAAAAAGTTCACTGCAGCGTTTTAAGGATAGCAATTGAAACACACGGAGGCTTTTATATCTGTCTCCACCATGCACCATGTAGACTGTGTGACGAGTACGAGGCCATCGCGGAGAAGGCCCTGACCACCCCACCCAACACCGAGAAGCTGATGGAGCTGTCCGAGTTCATCGAGGGGGTGGAGAAAAAGACCATCTTTGAGCTGGAGAAGCAGCTGGTGCAGAGCCGAGACCGGCTGGCCTTCCTGGTGGACTACGCCAGCTTCTCGCCGGCCGAGATGCGCCTCAACAGTAGCACCTTCCAGTGGCACGAGCGCATGCCTGAGATCTTTGCCGAGCACAAACAGATTGTGGCTGAGAAGACGTCACAATACCAAGATGGTCTAAAGGTACTCAGCATATAAAAGACCAGAATAAAATTATAACCACAAGATAGTGAAACAAAGCATCATGGAAAATGTTCTCATTCCTACGGAAAGGAACCTAAAACCCTAAATTACTTTGGAAAAAGAATGTATTTGATACATTTTCAGTTTTTCTTTTGTTTTGTTTTGAGATGAAATCTGAATTTTTTGTACTTTGAAGAAGGTATACTGCTTAAAACTTTAGCTTAGAATAGAGTAGCATAGAGAAAAAGTTGTTGTCTTATGTTATTATTTCGTATTATATGTCATTGTCATAGAAGGACAAAATTTAAGTAAAACCAAATTTTCGACTTCTTTCATCCACCCTAATAAAATTTTTTCTTTCGTTTTGTAGCTGAGACGAGAGCGTTTCCAGGAGGAGTTAGAGGGTTACGCCAAACAGCTGGAGGAGTTTTCATCTTTCGGCGACATGTCCGAGGTCGGCAGGTACTTAAAGAAGGCCCAGGCCCTCTTGGCCAGGCTTGAGGCAGCAACAGAGAAGGTAAATGATGCCCCTCGTCCATCGTTTTCTTCCCCAGGGGTATTAGCAATGCTGCAACATCACAGAGACAGTGTCTCATTTCTCGTTAGTCATTGTCCACAATGCTTGCCGGGAAATGCTCCCCTTGACAGTGAACAAGTTTGGTGTTTCAACCAGGCAAGGTCAGTTGAGAATAAAGCACAAGACATAGCACCAGTTGGAGCATGGTCCATCCGTTTGAGTTGGCTTACCCGCCTGCTGATACGGCTGACCCCGCATATGCATATTGATATTCTCGGATGACCTCAGACATGCTTCAGTTTGAGCATGTGCTATTGAAATTCTGAATTGGCTCTATTGACATTTTCAGCTCAAAGTATATTATGCAGCAGTTTGTCCTACTCCTTGGAGAGAAATATTCCAGCTTCAGTGCCTGTTTTTTCTCCCTGAAAGTTATACTTTATGCATAACTATTGCAGTACTATTTATAGAGTATTTTTTACAGTACGCCTTTGTTACCTATATGTTCTACTTGAGCTCATTATCGCAGCAGCGTCAGTTCTTGGATGTTAATTTTTAGTCACAGAATATTTCAAGTTTCCACGAGCAGATTCTCTACCTGAATTTTCATCTGACCCAATTCCAGACTCCGATTGACCAACTCTCTTTTGGGAATTTGTTGCAGATTGAGGCTTTCAATCTGGAGGAGGAGGCCTTTGGTTGGCAGACCTCGGCCTATCCACAGCGGAACACCATTATGAGCACCTTGCAGCCGTACCACAAGCTGTACGAGACCACAGTGGAGTTCAACACCAGGCACAAGTGAGTGTTTGGGGGGGAAGAGCTGGGTTGTTTTAAGCTGTATGGTTCTGTGGGTCAGCGGCTCCCTTCACTCCACAGCTTTTTATAACTTAAGCATTGTTAAGAGTTCAATTTGAGAGGATCTGTGCTTGAAGAGATTTTGATCCCAAGAGAGTCTAAACTCAAGTGAGATAAATTCTTCCTTTGAGAAAGATCCAGTTTTGATGGAAAGATTAGACCCTTTAACGTCCACAGGGCATGCAGGGTACATGTTAATTCGTAGACCAACATTTTTCAACTACAACAAAACTGGAGCTTTTCTCTACAAAATAGAATCTTGTTTTCATCTTTAAGACCTTAAATAACCTATTGAGCAGGATGATATTGATGATTTTTTCCCTTTCTTCATCATTTGCGTCTTGTAGACCAACGATAGAAGGGGCCATGCCTAATGTTATCATAGTTATCTATTGAGCAGGATGTTATCAGTGACATTAATTGACATTGTCACATCAGTAATATCAGTTCCTTTCTTTATTGCTTCAATCATTAAGACAATGGATGGAAGGGGCCATGCACGAGGTGGACCCGGACAAAGTGGATCAGGACGTGGGCAACTACTGGCGCACCCTGTACAAGCTGGAGAAGACCTTCGGCGACGTGGCCACGGCCCAGAAGATAGCCAGTCGCATGAAGGACAAAGTGGAGACCTTCAAGGACTACATCCCGCTGGTCTCTGCCCTCTGCAACCCGGGACTTAGGGACCGTCACTGGGAAGCCATGTCGGACATTGTCGGTTTCCCCTTGAAGCCAGACGAGGTAAGAGTTCTGCAGAATAACTGCCTAATAATTCCCAGCCGTTTTGAGAGTTTAATCCAGGTTGAGCAATAGGAACCGCTTACTAGCCCATTGCGAGTGGTCACAGTCTTTCAGGTAATCATTCATACCTGATTAGGAGATTGAGCTGATTGCATGCTGAGCAAGAAAGAAATGGTATATTCCACTAGGGATATCATCTGTAGTCAGAAGGTAGAGAAAGAAAGTTTACCTGCTGAAATTTGGACATGGAATCCAGTCAGATTCTCTGCCCTCTCTTCAGAAGGGGCTAACGTGGTTTTTGTCATTTTTTGAAGCAAACTCATTTTTATTTTCATGTTGTCTTGGCTTGGTTTCAGGACACCACCCTGTCCAAGATGATCGACATGAATCTGGAGCCTTTCCTGGCCAAGTTTGACAGCATCAGTGAGTCGGCCAGCAAGGAGTACTCACTGGAGAAGGCCATGGAGAAGATGGTGTCGGAGTGGGACGCGGTGAGTCTGATGATCCTGCACAGCACCAATCCCAGTTCTGCAGACTCTGTCCATAATCTGTTGACTCTGGACTCATCAACTGCACTATGCCCTCATTTCTGTGGTCTTTGTTTACATTCTGTTGACTGTGTCTATATTCTGTGCACCTGCTCCGTATTCTGTGGAGTCGGTCCATATTCTGTGGATTTGTCTGTTTTCTGTGGACAATTTTCACATTCTGAGGACTTTGTCCATTTGCTGTGCATATGGTCCCTATTCTTTGGATCCGCTCAATATACTGTTAACTTTATCCTCAGAACTGTGTCTATGTTCTGTGTACAGCATTTTGGAGTTTGTTTTCCCTAAGCAAGTTAAGGGCCAAAGCTATCTTTTTCTGCCAAGAATCTTGGACTTTGAATATAAACAAAAGTAGGGTCGCTTCCATTTTCTGATTTCTTACTCTATCTTTGATCGGCAGATGGAGTTTGTCATGATTCCATACCGTGAGACTGGCACGATGATCCTGTCTTCGGTGGACGACATCCAGGTCCTGTTGGACGACCAGATCGTCAAAACCCAGACCATGAGAGGCTCCCCGTTCATCAAGCCCTTTGAAAATGAGATCAAGTAAGCACAGCAAGCCGTGTTTGTTATGGAGGGAGGGGGTCAGAGGCTGAGAATTCAGCAATGCTGGTTTCCCACCTTGTGTGATTTGCCCGCCCTGTCTTAACTCTGTGAATCGGACAGTTCCTCAGGTTGAAGAATTCCATCAGCTCTGCCATTTTTTTCTGTGAAATATGTAAATGTGAGGGACGTTATGCAGATCAGGCATTTTGGTCTCAGGGAAAAATGCAAATTACTTGAGATTGATTACAGCATGCAATAAAAGATTTGATGAAAAGGAAAACATCTGAAAATGTATTTTGAAACAAAAACCAACTGATTATTTGATACTTTGAGACAAGTAACTGTTTGCTTCCCTGTCTCAACAAACTCAGATCATCACAGATTTTATCCATCATTATGGCCAGTAACAATTAGGGTATTTTTTTAATTATAGAGTATTTATGGCTATGTTTGATTTTTAAAGCTTAGGGCACTTGCTTTTAATTACGTCAAAACAAAATTCCAGGCGTGTGGTCTCTCAGGATGGTAGGATTTTTGACCTCCTTTTATGGACTGTTTGTAGGTTTTGCTAGCTTTTTTGCTGTTGTTGCCAAAAAAATCTGAGTGCGAGATTCACACTATCATAGCATTTGGCTATTAAAAGCCGTGAAAAATTATAATATTTCATTGTTGGTGTTAAAAATCTTCTGCTGGCTGATCCCTGGGTGTCTGGTCATCCTCCAGTTTTGCCCCTAAACCTCCAACTGAGTCGTTTTCCCCTTTCGATTAGGATGTAAAAATCCTCATTATCCTTCCATTCGCCCAGGGCCTGGGAGGGTAAGCTCCTGCTCCTGCAGGAGATCCTGGATGAGTGGCTGAAGGTGCAGGCCACCTGGCTCTACCTGGAGCCCATCTTCAGCTCGCCGGACATCATGGCGCAGATGCCCGAGGAGGGCCGCCGCTTCTCCACCGTCGACAAGAATTGGAGGGACATCATGAAAGCGGCGGTAGTGGTAAGCGTGGTCTCCTTGCACCTTTATCACTTGCCAGGTTGATGCCAGCCTTTGGAGTCAGTTCTCATTTGTTTAAGCCCCATGTTTAATCAAATTTTGTTGAGAACCAACCCTCAGTGCATTTGTGTGCTTAGACAAAACGGGTATTAAAGTGTACGCTACTCTGTTGTCACATCAAAGTGTCTGACAGCCTTTACCTCTGCTTGAAAAGATGCAGAAGATACTGTTGGTAAAATGTCTAACATATATTTGATATTTCATTTTGGGAACCACCTTTCTGCTGGATAGGATGATATGTATTCATCTGTGAATAAGTGGTTTAGGGAGGATGATTCTTCAATAATCAACAAATTTTCTGTGTTGCTGCTTGTCAGGACAAGCATGTGCTGGCCGTCACCGACATTGAGAAGATTCTGGAGAGGCTGAAAAAGTCTAACGAGCTGCTGGAGCTCATCCAAAAGGTACAGATGTGCTCTTTCAACCAAATTACAATCTGGCCACTGGTCAATACAGCACTGATGAAAACGGTATTGTAGTAGGGTAATTCAAAAATACTGCACAGTTAATTTTCATCACTTTTCACAAAGGTTTGCCCAAAGTCCTGTACCCATCTAAGAGTGGTTGGACTGTAACAAAGGAACTTGATTAATTTGTGGCTTATGTACTCAAAAGACTTAGGATTGCTTGTTATGCAGGTGTTCTGTTGAGTACTCAACTACAGCACTTAGAATGATTATGATAGCTACCCACTGACCATTCTTCACCTATGACCTTTAACCTTTCCTCTCGTCTGCAGGGCCTGAACGACTACCTGGAGAAGAAGCGGCTCTACTTCCCCCGCTTTTTCTTCCTGTCCAACGATGAGCTGCTGGAAATCCTGTCAGAGACCAAGGACCCCACCCGGGTCCAGCCCCACCTCAAGAAGTGCTTCGAGGGCATCGCCTCGCTGGAGTTCACCGATATTCTGGACATCACCCACATGAAGAGCAGCGAGGGGGAGGTGGTGCAGCTGAATGAGCCCATCTCCACCTCCAAGGCCCGGGGCCAGGTGGAGAAGTGGCTTCTGGAACTGGAGGGCCTCATGATCAAGAGCCTGCACAAGGTAGGCGCTGACCGCATCCAAATAACTAGGCTGTGGCTAAGTGATATCACATGCGTCTGTGGGAAATGCATGAAGCCACTAGCCGTAGGCTTCAATAGACATGTGTTATCTTCAGCCTCAGCCAAGAAATTCAGTCGTGGCCTGTTTCCCTTTATCTATTGGAGTCAAATTTTTGGAATGCTGTTCTTATAATGTTTGCATTTTTCTGTGTATAAAGCAGATAATATACTTTGAATGAGGATTATGTGACTTTCAATGGAAATCTGCACAGGGTTGATGAATATTGATGGCAAGCAATCTTTGATTGGGCATCATACACTGTACAGAATCCAGTACAATTACTGTGGTTAGGAAAAGTTGTTCAGACCGTATGTTATAAAATTACTAAACTGTACCTTGACATTTGGCAGTTTTCTGAAAGTATTGAAAGACAGGAAACTTTTGCCTATTGATTAAATGACTGCTTTTAAACCCTGCAGTACACAAGTCAACATTTTTTATGATTAAACGAATGTATATTTCTTCCATAAGCCTTGTATTTGACAACATGGTTAGCATCTCACTAATGATCATTTTTACTGCCAACACCTGAACAGGTTATCAAGGAGTGCATGGAGGCCTACGCCAAGCGGGAGCGTATCAAGTGGGTCATTGAGTGGCCCGGCCAGGCTGTGCTCTGCATCTCCCAGAAGTACTGGACGGACGAGATCCACAAGGCCATCCGGTCAGGCCAGAAGGACCTGGAGGCCTACCTGCAGCTCAACAACAGCCAGATCGACGACATCGTGGAGCTGGTGCGCGGCAAGCTTAACAAGCAGAACCGCACCACCCTGGGGGCGCTGGTGGTGTTGGACGTGCACGCCCGGGACGTGCTGGCCCAGCTGGTGCAGGACCAGGTCAGCAGCGAGAATGACTTCCGCTGGCTGAGCCAGCTACGCTACTACTGGGTGGAGGATCAGATGCTGACGCGCATGATCAACTCCATGCTGGCCTACGGCTACGAGTATCTGGGTAATTCCGGCCGTCTTGTCATCACACCACTTACTGACAGATGCTACAGGTAAGTCTCATGATTATCTAAACCTTTGTAGTGGAGGGTTTGCAGCGATGCTAGAGATACCTTAAGTACCATCTTGAAGGATCAGGATTGACCATTATTACTGAACTAATGAGTGAGTTTGGCATTCCTAAAACCCAGGGTCTTTCGGGAACAAAGTGTGCGCATGAGTCAGCGTATGGCTGCACAGGACAGACTATTGCACGCGCACGTAGCTGTTCCCAAATAGCATTCGCTGTTAGAATACCGAACTGGCTCATTACTGAGCTGTGTAACTCAACTCTCAATTTTCTGATACGATTTGACTTCAGTAAACCATATCAAGGTAAAAGCTGCCGTACCAAGTTTAAAGGGACATCGTTTGATAATTCTATCCGGCAAAATCAAGAGATATCCTGCAGAAACTAGGAAAAATGCTGGTCTGAAAACATTTTTGGCCCTACATCTGTTAAACATTGTAGGAAAGTTATTAAACTAGAAATGCAGGATAAATTGTTGTGAAAGGCGAAGATGATTTTTTTACTTGCAAGTATTGCAGTTTTATACGCAACAAGTGAAGCCTGTTGCAATTACGAATTTCTACATTCCCGGTAGAACCCTGTTTGGAGCCCTCCACCTCCACCTGGGAGGGGCCCCTGAGGGCCCAGCCGGCACCGGCAAGACAGAGACCACCAAGGATTTGGCCAAGGCAGTGGCCAAGCAGTGCGTGGTCTTCAACTGCTCGGACGGCCTGGACTACCTGGCCCTGGGCAAGTTCTTCAAGGGCCTGGCCTCCTGCGGGGCCTGGTCCTGCTTCGACGAGTTCAACCGCATCGACTTGGAGGTGTTGTCTGTGGTGGCCCAGCAGATCCTAACCATTCAGAGAGGTAGCACACTTGCCAGTGAATGTCATAATATGTTAAAGACAGACGTTTGCACTGGTTGTAAAGTCTTGGTTAGATTATTTCAAAAGCTCAGAGGGCCCTGTTCTTTGACCAGTGGGCGCTGTTCATTTCAACTTTGGGTGTAGTCATGTGGAAATAATTGTACATGTACACTGAGGTTTACTGACGGGCAGACTTCTTTGTTTTGACCGAAATAAAAAAGTATCCGGTTTCTGGTCGGCGCACGCCTCGGCTGTAGACCTGCAGGTTAGCAAAATAAATTTTTTATTTGGTATAAAATGATGTCCAAAAGCTGCCAAACTTGCTTGATTGACTGGAATCGTGCTACTGTGTAATTTTAACCTGTTTTAGATGGGCTACAGTTGAGTGATATGTACAGTAAAGGAGTTCCTTTAGTTCCCTATACATTTAGTCGGACACTCTGTCAGATGATGTCATTTCTGTATTCTACATTTACATTTGGGAACCAGACAAATGAGGTGGTCTCAAGTCCTGTGTACATGTACAAGCTTAAAATGCTTTTAAACAGGTAGAAAGTGCGGGGCCCAGTCTATTTTAATGTTGGCAGCGGCCAGGGTAATGTGTGCATGCAGTCACGATGGAGACCGTCAGTTATACATACACCATTTCCCCCCCAAAAAAGTGAGGGTAAAAAAGAAATTGAAATTCTCATACTAGTCTCCCAAAGGGTAGTTACACTGCCACAGTTGACTGACCTGTGTAACAAGCTCCTGCATTATGCATACATACACAACAGATATTTCTCATGCATACGACTAGGTTTAATATTTGACATGTGCTACTCAGTAGCCACGAAAGTCACTGGCGACAGAGTGCACTTTGCCAGATGGGTGCATTTTTTTATGCGTGACTCACTGATTTCGATTTCTGCCAACAGTGCTCTAATTGTGTTTCCCCCCATTACAGGCATTAACTCTGGAGCCAGCACCCTGTTGTTTGAGGGAACGGAGATCAAACTTGACCCGACCTGCTCGGTATTCATCACCATGAACCCAGGCTATGCCGGCAGATCTGAACTCCCTGACAACCTCAAGGTATTAATTGGTTTATCCAGTACTTAATCTAACCTAGTGTGCTCTGTTGAGAAGAGCATGATATGGTTGCCTCAGAACTTTAAGAATTTGAAACAAATCTTTGGCTTTCTATAAAGGTATTAAAGCCTCACTACAGAAGGAAGTTTAAAAATGAACTGTAAGCTTCGAAAAACTGTGAGAAAAGTTTAAGATACAAACAGATTCAGAAGTACGCTCATGTCAAGCAGTACATCTTTTAATATTACCAACTCTCCTACTCAAATTGCCAATGATAGGACTCACAAGGACTTCACTTTAAAGCAGTTTGAATGTTTTCACATTAAGTGCTGTATTCCCCTGAAGCAAACCAACTGACCAAACACATCTGGTTTCCGCATTCCCTTAGGCCCTGTTTCGTACCGTGGCCATGATGGTTCCCGACTATGCCATGATCGCGGAGATTGTGCTTTACTCCTGCGGTTTCGTCAAGGCCCGTCCCCTATCAGTCAAGATTGTGGCGACCTACCGGCTGTGCTCGGAGCAGCTGTCATCCCAGCACCACTACGACTACGGCATGAGGGCCGTCAAGTCTGTGTTGACCGCTGCCGGCAACTTGAAGGTCAGTGGTCAAGTTGAGACCTCTTTGGACTGTCACAAGATCTCCAGTCAGAATTCAAGTCTTAAGCTACTCAAACAAGTGCAGCACAATATTTCCTTTGTCATTGTTCACCTTGTTATTTGTGACTGCTCTTATGAATGCTCTGGTGAATTACTGCAAATCAAATGACCAGCTCTTTATCCATGTAACATTAATTTACATTTTGTATTCAAACACTTGTGCAATAGTTCTACACAGGACTCTTGACCATCTTTTTGCAAAGTCTTTCCTGCAGGTTAGTGTAGGAGAGATTGTACTGAACATCTTTCTTCTTCCTTCTGGTAGTTAAAATATCCTGATGAGGATGAGGACATTTTGATGTTGCGTTCCATCAACGATGTCAACCTGCCCAAGTTCTTGTCCCACGATCTTCCTCTCTTCGCCGTAAGTCCATGATCATCCGTCACATTTCTTTACCCACTTTGTTCTTAACAAAGTTTACCAGGCTGTTGTCTTTGTTAATTTTTGACAATTGCACAATATGTTGAGAGATATGTGGTGTTTTTTAGTAGAATTTTGATTGTGGAGTAGTCGGTACCTATCAGACCAATGTGCCCATTTTTCTCCTTGTAGATACTCACAGTGTTATCTTTCGTAGTCAACAGTATTTTGTTCTCCCCCAAATTTATTATCATTATGCATAACCTCGGTAAAGACTGTGAGTTGCCAACTGATCTTGTCTCGATTTTCTGTTATCACGACAGGGTATTACCTCTGATCTGTTCCCTGGTGTGGTACTGCCCAAGCCAGACTATGCCATCCTGACTGAAGCAGTACAGGAGAACTGCGAGAAGATGAACCTGCAGATGACAGACGTCTTCCTGGATAAGATCCAACAGGTCCGTTCACCACCATCGCCCCCGAATAGATCGTAGGGCATATTCACAAATAACAATTTTGGAATCTGAGCTTCTGGAAGACCCTCTAACCAGCTTTTATAAAACTAAACGTCTCATTGCATGAGTCTGTACACTGAATGTTTGTTGATTTGTTGAGTTTTTAATAATTGTTTGCTACTGAATGAAGATCCACACTGTCTGTTTCTGTCATTGCATGGATGTTGTAAGCTGCAAGTGAGGTGTTGGCACTTTGTTTCCTGCATAGCTCAGATGTTGCCTTCCAGATTAGTACTGCCGTCCTTCGTGCCTCAAAGCTGTCAATGTATTCTGAATACTTTAAGATGATTGCAGTTTTGGCACTTTGTTTGATGCATAGCCGAGATGACCAAACAGTTGCCTTCTAAATGAGAAGTGATGTCTCTCCTGCCTTAAAGCCGAAGATTTATTCTTCTGATTACTTTAGATCTTTCACAAAACTTTTCTCAGGGGAGTTGCAAAGTCTATCCTCAACCTGAAAGCTGTCTTCCTCAATTAGAGATTCACAGATACTCAGTGTTCTTGTGGTGTGTGTTCTTTAGGTGTATGAAATGATGATTGTCCGTCACGGCTTCATGATTGTTGGTGAGCCATTTGGTGGCAAGACGTCTGCCTACCGTGTACTGGCCAAAGCGCTTGGGGACATCGCTGAAAAGGTAAATTGTCAAGATGGGATGTTTTACACAAAATTCCACCCTCATCTAGCAGTGAAGTCAGCAAAACTCTGACAACCCTATCATAGGTCGGGTCAGTTTATAGCAGATCAGTTTGCTCTCAGTCCGTAATTTAACAATGGGCCTGTTTGTCTCACAAGTGATCAGTGATTCCAAAGCTTTTTCACTTTACTGATTAGGTAGGGTCTTGTGCCAGTGAACCAACGTCAGATCGCTGATCGTGATAGAGATCAGCTTCAAACAAGCAGGTCTTTATTGTGACCCGCAAAATCTGAAATGCACTTAGTAATTGAATATTGTAGGGGAACATTTATAGACCAGATAAGTCCAACTGAACAGGAAGAAAAACTGTTGTTACAAGTTGAGCAGCAGAGGACTGGTAATTAATGTGTTGCTCACCGGTGCCACACTGCATGTTCCAGCAACATGTGGCGTCATGCATGCGCGCACATAGTTACGTGGGACCTGAGTCCATCACAGTTCTGCACAAGTCCATCATGAGATCATCACGTCATCCAGTCTTTAAGCCAATTCACAGCTCGAATGAGCTAGAACAAGCTGTTACTTGCAACTGGTCTTGCGAGAGGACTTGCGACTGATTTGTGAAACCACCTTTGATGGGCTTGACTGTAGAACAGCTGTAGGGTTGAAAGGGGTTGTTGAAAACCTTTTGATTCAGTGATTTGCATGCTACCACTCGGTCTCATTGTTTCACTGTTACTGTCTTTCTTACAGGGTCTAATGGAGGAGAACAAGGTGCAGATAACAGTCATCAACCCCAAGTCCATCACCATGGGTCAGCTGTACGGTCAGTTTGACCCAGTGTCTCACGAGTGGTCGGATGGCATCTTGGCAGTCAGTTACAGAGCCTTTGCTTCGTCTACGGTGAGTTGTGCCGTATAAGATTCAAAAATATATTGTTTTACTAGAGTGGGAAAAAGAGAGTTTTGGTGCTTTTCTTGGTTTGTTTGGGTATTTTTACCTGTGAATCTGACGAAATGGAAAAAGGGGTTTTTTGTTCTTATTCGTAGAAAATAACAGCACTTCTATAAAAACTCTGTTTGCAGACCCCCGACCGAAAGTGGCTGATTTTTGATGGTCCCGTGGATGCAATCTGGATTGAGAACATGAACACTGTGCTGGATGACAACAAGAAGCTCTGCCTCATGAGTGGAGAAATCATCCAGCTAGCACCAACAACCAACCTCATCTTTGAACCCATGGACTTGGAGGTGGCCTCCCCAGCTACTGTGAGTGTCTGCACATATGCAGCCATAGTCATTTCTTCTTTCCATGGTTGGGTTTGTGAAACAGTAAAACCTGCCCCAAAAGGAAATTAGCTTTGCTGGAGCAGTTTTTCAAATCTGGACTTTGTCTTTGGCTTCAGGTTCATCTCGGGCTGAACTGTCTAAACTCTAAACCCTTGTCATCCTTTTGACAGCTTGATGGAGCTACATTGACTTGAATAAGCCAACAGATCTCAGAGTCTCATAAAAAAGAAGCTCAAAGCTGAACCTGAGTCGAAGCCAAGATTCGAAAAAACCCTGCTCAGTAGTGTTAACCTGCTGTTCCCAACTCCCCAAGTTGGCTTATAGACAATATTTCTGATGGAATTTCAGGCTATTTATGGTGAAAGACAGCAATAGGTGGAAAGGCTTGCAGTAGTACCATGCGAAGGAATATATCTCTTTTGAGTATGTGTGGTTACGTGCCGTCCCGGTTCTTTTCTGAACATTCTGAGATACATTCCTTCGCATGGTGCTACCGCAAGCCTTTCCACGTGTAACAATATTTCTGTTCCTTTCTGGATTGGGAGCCAGTCCATTGCAGGCTGCTCACCAGCGAGTACCATCATCGAATTACACTCACTGCATGAGGCTCGAATATGGATTTCCTCAGTGCAAACTTTCCAGATGCAAGTCATGAATCCCAACCACTTGGCAAAACTCCCTTAATTTTCTTACCCACCAATTTAGCAAGAAGGCTGCCCTCACATGAGAAGACTTGTTGCAGAAAGAGAACATGTGATTGGAGACAGAGAAAAAAACAGAAAAGCAACCTTCAGTGATGACCCCATTGCCTTGTTCAAGCAAAGCAAAATGTGTAGTCTTCTTCTGTAAAAATATATGTCTCTTTGTATAATATGTGGTACAGGTGTCTCGTTGTGGTATGATCTACATGGAGCCTCACATGTTAGGCTGGCGCCCCCTCATGGTTTCCTGGCTCAACACCATGCCCTCTGCTCTGACCGAGAATCACAAGAAGCTCATATCGGACATGTTCGACCGCCTTCTGCCTGCCTCGCTGGAGTTTGTCCGTAAGAGTGGAGTGAAGGTAAAAGACACATTGGGGAAGGTGCACCTTTTCATGCGCCCATAATGTTGCTGTTCTGTAATGAGGTTTTTGACTATTCGCTCTTTGCACGCTACCGCCATAGGTATGCAGCTTTCCATCTGGCAGCTTTACACATTACATAGCTGGTTTAGTGATTCCTGTGTATGTTGTGAATGGTAATTTTGCGTGTGCTGCTTTAGTTCTTATACCATGGGATTGGACAGAATTTCAAAAAGCTGCATTGACGTGATTCTGACGTGTACAAGCTGCCCGATCAAGGCTCTGCCTGCCTGTGGTGGCAACATGCAAAGACTAAATACTGTTGTTTAGATAGAGTAGTGTTCTGTAGTGGAGAAACTATGCTGCATCATTCCATCTGCACTTGTGACCTAGTCTAACAAATTGAGTATAGAGGGTAAAAACCATCCACGTCTGAGTTCAGATACCCTGAAAAGAAACTTCCATAATAGAATACATGTGCATCAGAGCCCCTACCATTTTCCAACCCACTTGATTTCATTCTCACGAGGATGCCGAAATGAGAGATACATCAAAACAAAGTGCTCAGTTTGAAATCTCTTGGATATGCAAATGGAAATAATACTATGGAAAAAGAACAGTCTTAAGTATCATTTTGTCAGATCCGGTCACATTACAGCTTGGCATGTGTGAAATATTTGCCAGATAGATTGCAGTTTTTTCAAAACTAATGTAATATTGCTTTGGACGATCAATTTCATGGTTGGTTTTACCCTTGCACTGACATATATGTACATGCATATCTATCCATTTTTATGCTCATCATGAGAAATGGAAGGATTTTTTGCAACTTTTTCTGCTTCTGTAATTTCAGGAACTGTCTCCGACCAATGACACCAACATGGTGAAGTCCCTGATGAATCTGATGGACAGCTTGATGGACGAGTTTCATGACGAGGCTGCTGTCAGCAAGATGGATGAGAGGGAGATCATCTCGTGGATTGAGGTCAGTCAGATTCACTAATCCTGATTAGTTGATTTGGTTTAATTAATGTAATGCAGCAGCAAACTTTACTTCTGGTGAGTCTAATGTCACTCTAGGAGAATGGGCCACATTTTATGCACGTACTCACTACGTGAGCAAAGTTCCATACCCTATATAGATTGGCAACGAATAATGTGCATTGTCGTAGCTGCAGAATTTGTCAATCATGTTATTTGGCTGCCATAACTATAGCCACTATGTTTTCTTGGAGTGGGGAATAGTCGATAACAGTTACGCTGATCTTTAACACTTTCCAGGGCATCTTCCTCTTCTCGTTTGTCTGGTCCATCGGAGCCACCGTGGGCGGAGACGGACGCAAGAAGTTTGACCTTCTCTTCCGGGAGATCATGGAAGGCGGTCTGTCAGAGGAATCGCGTAGCAAGTTCCACATCATCCAGTTTGTGGACCCGCCCCTCAAGAACTTCACTGTACCCATCCCCAAAGAGGGCAACGTGTACGATTACTTCTTCATCAAAGAGGTGTGGAGATCCCTTCGATTCAATTGTTCAACGTGATGATGAAACCACATACAATATCTTCTTTAACATTTGTTGCTAGGAGCCATGTTGAAAAGACTCCTCTGAAATCTTTCTCAGTGCCAGAAATCAACAACCAACTTTTATGGGACCTCAAGCCTGCTGTGAGATAATAATTTTCTCAATTCTGCAATACTGTTTAATACCCTAAAATGGACTTTAAAGGGTCAATTTGGGAATAAAATAAATTAAAAAACAAGCAGTACAAAATCAAATTACAAAGACATAAGGGCATCCCTAGTTAATTTTTTTAGTTCTTGCCCTGTTTACCTCGAGGGAGTGTTAGTCAGCTGGGAGAAGAAAAAGGAGGTAAAAATTTTACTTCATGATCCCTGGAACTTCTGAAGATTATCTCGTTTTATTTATTTTTTTTCTGGGTATAAAATTCCAGACAGGGTCGGCAGCATAAAAAAAAAGTTTGTTCCGCCTCAGTTGGAGACAGAAATAAGAGTCGGCTGGAAATGAGAACCATAGAGTTAACAACTGACTACCTAATAATGAATTGTAAAAGATATGAAAGAGAGAGGAGCTGCAAACAACTCCTCGCAAGATCACCCTAAAGTAACAAAGCGTTTCTCTACATAGCAACATCAGTCTTTTGGCAGGGAACTCACCATGTCATGAATTTCTGTTGAAATGTATGACATTTGTGTGGTCAGTGGGTGTCCAGATCAAACGATCCCCACCAACCTCTCTTTTCATTGTCAGTGAGGGAGCACTTGAGTCAGAGCAAATAAAGAGTTAGTTTTAGCCACTACTTACCAACTTAAAAAGAATTCTTTACTTTTCTTTAGTGGGGTGACTTGTTTAACAAATGATTTAATCAATTTCTGACTGTCTTCGGTTAACAGGGAATCGGTCGGTGGGAGCGTTGGGTGGAAGAGATCAAGGATGCCCCGCCCATCCCCAAGGATGCCGTGGCCAATAAGATCATCGTGCCCACCATCGAGACGGTGCGTGCCACAGCACTCATGAAAATGCTGATCACCCACCAGAAACCCTGCCTGTTTGTGGGTCCAACGGGCACCGGCAAGTCTGTCTATGTCACGGTGAGTGCCACAGATCAGTTAGGTCCATATCCATGTATGTAATCACAGTCTCTTGTAGACCACCTTCATTATGCCTACAACTTGTATGGGTGGCCAAAGTTTACAGAAATATCGCCATTTGGTTGGTTTTCAACAATACTTCAAATTCATCAAATGGACATTTGTCCCGTTAACTTTAAGTAAACTTGTATTTTCATTTTAGTAGTAACCGGTGTTCTGATCGCTGCCTGGGATTTTTAATACTTCACGAATTATTCTTTTACTTTGGTATTGATGGCCAACCATAGTTTTAGCAGCAACTTGTAGGAAAAATATGACTGTTACATCAAAAGAACAGACCCTATGGCGTCAGCATTGAAGATATTTGCAAGTCCATAATCCACTTAGAGCAGGAACAAAAGAGGGCGTGTTTTTAAGTTAAACTGACATCCGTTCGTATGAATGTACGCATAGGCGTGCAAGTTCATGCTCGTTTGGCGTGGGGGTACTCTGAGTACCTGCACTGAATTAATTCTCGAATGTATGGTCTTCGCGTGCACACCAAATGTGTGCAAGAATCTGGTTGGAAAACTTTGAATTCATACCAGTCTTACTTTCACCAGTGAGGGTGCACTTCATCTCAGAGTGGATAGTCCCACTCAAACCATAAGAAACGCATTACTTCCACTGATTGTTCCCAGATTTATGCCAATACATTCACTAATTGCTGGTACCAAAGAACTCTGTGCATTGCTTACGAGGGGCTTCTTTCAACCATTTTTTCAACTATTTGACCTCAATTTTTGTTTGCTTTTTGTTACAGGGGTAGGTGGGTTCCTTTAGATTTGAAGATCACAGGTTCAAACTTCCCAGATACATGTAGTTTAGGCATTTCGTATAATTGAATAAGATAAGAAAAAGCCTGAGATGTTTTGCCCATTTCAAAAGAAAAGCCTAGCCACCTAATAAAAACCTGGTTGAAACAGGAAAACTTATAATGATAATCTGTTGTCTCCACAATCGTTTTTGCATTTAATGCTGTGCTCTGAATGTGTGGGCACCATTTTATTTGAAAAGAAACATTTTCAATGTTCATGTTGAAGTGTCTATTTTTTTTCTTCTTTCCTTTGCTCCATTTCTTTTTGATGTCAAAAATTAATTTTCATAAAAATGTTTTTTGTGTGTGTAAATGCTGACATTGATGCACAGAACGCCGTTTAGTCAGAGCACATGCTCCCTGATGCATTTACAGTCAATGAATGGCCAACATTTGTGTCTTCTTTCTTTAGGATTTCATCCTGAACAAGCTGGACAAGGAGGTTTACAAGCCCATTATCATCAACTTCTCTGCCCAGACCAGCGCCAACCAGACACAGAACATCATCATGTCCAAGCTGGACAAGAGACGCAAGGGAGTGTTTGGACCACCGTTCGGCAAGAAAACTGTAAGCCTAGTTAAATGGAAAAAAAACTACATTTTTTTCAGCTTGGAGTAGCACATTTGTTGTGACCTGTGCGGGGAAAATATACTGAGTCATGTGAGGCAAATTTATATCATAGCACCTCACCCACAGATTCTGTGTCTTGATTGGCTGAGAACCAGTCACATGGCATGTGCTGTTATTTGCTATCTTGCTTTTCACTGCCGAAAGATATATACCTGAAGCCACTAAAGAACTCTACACATGATCACTAGTATGTTGTGTAAATACATGCATGCACTGATTTGCACGTTGCATGCATACTGTTGTGCAAGCCTGTAGCTGGGTTCAAACATTTCATGAAGAGATTAGTTTTGATATCTGCTGGTAGATTTACAACAAATGTCTTATTGAATTAAATGTACTGTTTATATGTGTTCAGATCAAATTAATCTGTTATCATTTAACTTAAACAGAATCAGTGGAAGAGTTGTTATAAAATACATATTGACTGCTTTTACCTCATGGTTTGCCTTGG
This sequence comes from Acanthaster planci, assembly GCF_001949145.1. Next base: position 10,721,160 of record NW_019091362.1, read on the forward strand.
GAAAATAGACTGCTCCTTGGATCACCTCGAGAGGCTAGTTTTACTACACCACTGGAAGCAGTCAATATTTGTTTTACCACTCGAAGCAGTCAAAATTTATATACTATACCACTTGAAGCAGTCAGTATTTGTATTCTATACCACTCCAAGCAGTAAATATTTGTGTATGCTACCACTCAAAGCAGTCAATATTTGTATTCTATACCACTCCAAGCAGTCAATATTTGTTTTACCACTCGAAGGAGTCAATATTTGTATACTATACCACTTGAAGCAGTCAGTATTTGTATTCTATACCACTCCAAGCAGTCAATATTTGTGTACTCTACCACTCGAAGCAGTCAATATTTGTATTCTATACCACTCCAAGCAGTCAATATTTGTATACTATACCACTTGAAGCCGTCAATATTTGTATACTATACCACTTGAAGCAGTCAATATTTGTATATTGTACCACTTGAAGCCGTCAATATTTGTATACTATACCACTTGAAGCAGTCAATATTTGTATACTATACCACTTGAAGCAGTCAATATTTGTATACTGTACCACTTGAAGCAGTCAATATTTGTATACTATACCACTTGAAGCAGTCAATGTTTGTATACGATACCAATTGAGCAGTGTATACTATACCACCAGAAGCAGTTTATATTTGTATACTGTACCACTTGAAGCTGTCAACATTTTTACACTCTACCATTCCAAGCAGTCAGTATTTATTTACATGCTGAGATTGTTTTTACTCGTGCCATGCTAGGTCGTGTTTGTAGATGACCTAAACATGCCGGCACGGGAGGAGTATGGTGCCCAGCCTCCCATCGAGCTGCTGCGGCAGTGGCTGGACCACTGGAACTGGTACGACCTTAAGGACTGCGCCGCCATGAGGCTGACCGATATTCAGCTGATGGCGGCTATGGGCCCACCGGGCGGAGGCCGCAACATTGTCACGCCCCGCTTCCTGCGCCACTTCAACACCATCACCATCAACGAGTTCGACGATGAGACCATGGAGACCATCTTCAAGCGCATCCTTAACTGGCACATTACCACAAAGTATGAAATATCCAAGTTTTGTCAGTAAAGAGCACACGTGCTTTCCTATCAAGCTTGGAATCTATCGTCATCACCTATGTAAACACAGTGTGACATCAGCAGTATACCTGCCTCGTTTGATCATAAAAAGGGTTTTGTCAAGGATTTTCCCTCTTGGTAAAATCTTTCCTGCAACGTAGAAAAAGACCTTACAAATTTTATTTTCCATTTCCAATTTAGAGAAGAGTTGAAATTCTTAAAAGATGACAAGGGTCGTGGAAAACTCATGGAATTTTGCGAGGACCAATTTAGTCCATGTCACTGACTCCCTTCTTTCCTTTGCAGGGGTTTTGCCAAGGAGTTTGAGGCGGTGGGCAACCAGCTGGTGGGGGCCACCACCCAGGTCTACAAGGCCACAATGGCTAACCTGTTGCCCACCCCGGCCAAGTCCCACTACCTTTTCAACCTGCGGGACTTTGCCCGCGTCATCCAGGGTGTCTTGCTGTCGGTGCCGGACTACTGTGAGACGCCGGCCGTCATGAAGAGACTGTGGGTGCATGAGGTAGGCGTCGGATATCACAGCTAGGCTAGATTGCTGGAATGTTACCACCTTGACATTGCATCAATCATGTCCTTTTATGTTACTCAGACCTTCTGCCAGAAAAGTGCCTTATCTTGATAAATAAGTATATTAACCACTCCCTGCCGGGGCAGTATCAATGTTGATGATGCTGGGTTGGGATATTTATCATTTTTTTCTGTTCTCAAAATTCTTTAAAAATTCCTATCTTCATTTACTGGACACTTACAAACACATGAAGGACTGTCTGGTGTCCACTTTAGCCTGACAGACAAAATCTGTTGACGCCTGAGTATTTCAGCCAGGCCTGCAGCCTTGTAAAAAGAGCCCAGAATGGGCAGTATTATATAACTTTCTTTTGTTCACAAACCTGGCTCAGTGTGCTGCTGACCTCTTTTCAATAGGGGCCAGATTAGCATGCAGCGGTGCTGTGTGGCTCATCGCTGCGGTGGTGGAGCGCTTTTGTCCTTAGTGGTAATCCACTCGCTCTAAATGCCCCAAATGCTCTGTTTCAAAACAAGGCTGGATTATCTCCACTTTTGAGAGTGAAAAAATGTCGGTAATTCCCAGCAGACTGGTCTTTTGTTACAAGGCCCTGTTCCCTTTGTCCGAGTTCAGAGACCCCAGCCACGCATATAAAGCATACGTGTCCGGATCTGGAATCCCCGGCAGGGAGTGGTTAATGATTGGGTTATGTGGGGAATTGAGATAGTATTTATTCAATTTAAAATCCCAAAATCTCTAAAAAATACCCAGTTATATTCCGCTCAGTTTGTTCCAGATCATGGATGCTTAACACATTGTAACTGGTATTTTAAAAGTGCACTAGAATTCTTTGAACAGCCACAGAAATCATGTGATCTTCACTCCATCATTATTCAAAACAAGGCTGGATTATCTCCACTTTTGAGAGTGAAAAAATGTCGGTAATTCCCAGCAGCCTGGTCGTTTGTTCCGAGTACGGTCTTTTGTATCAAGGCCCTGTTCCCTTTGTCCAAGCTTGGGGACCCCGGCCATGCATATAAAGCATACGTGTCCAGGTCCGTAATCCCTGGCAGGGAGTGGTTAATGATTGGGTAATGTGGGGAATGGAGATAGTATTTATTCAATTTAAAATCCCTCAGGCTCTAAAAATACCCAGCTATATGCCGCTCAGTTTGTTCCAGATCATGGATGCTTAACACATTGTAACTGGTGTTTTAACGGTGCACTAGAAATCTTTGAACAGCCACAGAAATCATGTGATCTGCACTCCATCATTATTCAAAAATACTGTTTTCATCTCGGAGAATTAATGTAGTGATGTAAATACTGATCAGTTTCGTAAAGCTGTTTTAGGTGGAAATACCTATTCTCTAATTATTTGTGTATGAATGTATGACAAACATGAATTGGAAAAGATAGGCGATGACAAAAACACCTCCATGGCAGTGACACTTGTGCAAGTCGTGAATTGGCGCATTTGTTACAGCTTGCATGAACTTTATTTACAATCGGTAATGAATCAGAAGGCTTTTGTATTGACATCAGTTACGAACATGTTGACTTCCATTATTAAGTGACAGAATTCATTGTAATCCTTAAGGTGTTTCGTGTCTACTATGACCGTCTGGTGGATGACAACGACCACGGCTGGCTGGTCAAGTTCCTGCAGGACGTGGTGTCCACCCACCTGCGGGAGGACTTCAACCAGCTCTTTGCCCACCTGGACTTTGACGGGGACGGCAAGGTGGTGGAGGACGACCTGCGCAGCCTGGTCTTCTGTGACTTCACTGACCCCAAGAACGAGAACAAGAACTACGTCGAGGTGAACGACATGGAGCAACTGCGGCGGATTGTGGAGGGCCACCTGGAGGAGTTCAACAACCTCAGCAAGAAGCCCATGAACCTCGTCCTCTTCAGGTACGGAGAGAGGGAAGTCATGAGTCAGGCATGATATTACCGTTGTGACAGATTGTAGATGGAGCGGGCTTGTACAACACTAGTATAACGTCTCATCTGATATGTCTAATAGAATAAGGCATTAATAAACAGCATGCTAAGTCTGTCTTAATGGGATGGATAGACATCAGTGCCTTTGCATCCATTTCTGCCTTAGTTCGAACAATGCTACATTCAACTAGATTCATTTTGATTTACATTGAAGCTGAAGGGTTAGGGCTACAAAAATGATGTAACTTGGGTCTTTGGTTTTAGAAGACCGTTCTCTTCACAAACTGACAAAGCCCAAACTGCCTTGCAAGCAAACAAGTTGTTCTGTGCTTGCTTTTTATCTCCCCTCGCCTGCTCATTGGCAACTAGTATTATCCTAAACCCTCACACATCCTGTTTAATCTATCAGAAGGATTTTTAACACTAAGAAGGGAAGAGGGTAACCATTGCTTTACCCGATGCTTGATGCCTGTTGAAAGTTAATGCGCAACACATGCCAGTGGCACACACATGCCAGGTTTCTGTTTGAAATGCTGTTAGAGAGAGGAGTTGAACCTCAACCCACCTTCTAATGGTGATCCCCTCTTGGCTTCAGATTTGCCTTGGAGCATGTCTCGCGTATCTCCCGTGTCATCAAGCAGCCCAACGGCCACGCCCTGCTGGTGGGCGTGGGAGGCAGTGGCCGGCAGTCCCTGACCCGCCTGGCGGCACACATGGCCGAGTATGAACTGTTCCAGGTGGAGATCGGCAAGAGCTATACCACAGTTGAGTGGCGGGAGGACCTCAAGATGATCCTGAGGAAGTGCACAGAGGGAGAGCAGCACGGCGTCTTCCTCTTCAGTGACACGCAGGTGAGGCAACTCACCATGTTTTGAACCTTGCGATCCACTTCAGGAAAAATGACGTCTTTTCTGTTTCTCAAAATTCGATTGAATACACTATGGACTCCTTCAGATCCAAGCAATTCGGCACAGTTTTTTAGCTTTTGATTTTTGACTGATTTTTATGACTTTAAATGGTATATTTTCTGTTTTACCATTTTCTACATCAAGATAACACAAAATTGTCAAAAGAGATGGATGCAAGTCCACTTTTTCTGGACAAAATGCTAGAGCCCACTTATGTGCCTGAAACTAGTTGTAGGAAAGTTGTGCATTGCTGTGTTTGTTCATGTAGCATGTACTTTTCTCCAAAAGCTAGGGCCCATCAAATCTCTCAATTACTGGTTTGTGAAGGCCTTTATTTCGAACTAACATGGCCATTAAGATGTGGATGGTGCATTTCTGTATTGTACCGGTATCTTTTACATCTGGTTTAAAAGTGCACGTGTTCGCAAAAGAGATCTGTATCTTTGGCCATCAGTTGTATGAATCAAAGCAACTGTTAGCAGTGTTTGTTCTCTTTATTCGTTTCTTAGATCAAGCAAGAATCTTTCTTGGAAGACATCAACAACCTGTTGAATGCTGGTGAGGTTCCTAACCTGTATCCCAACGATGAGAAACAGGAGATCTGTGAGAAGATGAGAGTGATTGACAGGTGAGAGTTCATTGATCAAAATCACCAAGTAGGGCCTTCAGGAATCATTGGTCTTCACTACTCATTAACCTTCCCATGTGGAAGTCACTCTTTGGGTCATTTGGTAAACACCTCAAACAAGCACAGCTGTGTTGTGTTGTGCACTGCACTAACTGTCCCTCACAGGAATNGTTCCATATAGAAACTACATGCTCACCAGTGACGCTGGGCATTTGTGCACATTTGTGCTGTAAAACCAAAGGAGGGTTAAAATAACTTTTAAAAACAGTTACACATGTTATAAACATGAAGGTGTCCATTTATATTTGTGTGTTATTTCTTGGATGAAAGAGGTAGTAATGTAGAAATATTTACGTCATGGCACTTTCGGATATTTGTGCAAAAAGTTGTCTTTTTCTTTGGTACATGACGCTGTCAGTATGGTAAAAAAAAAAAAGTGCTGCATGTATGCAGTTAAAAGCCCTCTTGTACAAGTGACACCACTCCACCCTTACCCCCTCTGAAACTCCTTTGTTTCCAGGCAACGGGAAAAGTCCAAGCAGACTGACGGCTCACCCCTGTCCCTGTTCAACATGTTCATCGAGCGTGTGCGGGAGCAGATGCACATCGTGCTGGCCATGAGTCCCATCGGAGACGCCTTCCGTAACCGACTCCGGAAATTCCCATCCCTGGTGAACTGCTGCACCATCGACTGGTTCCAGGTAAGTCAGGGAACCACAGGCATGGCAGATTGTATCATTACTGTTCAAGGTGGTACAGTTTAACCTGGATTTTGTGTTGTATTTAATTCTTGTTTACTGTGTCCTTGAGCAAGCCATTTGATTGTGATCAGTCTCTGTTATCTTGAAGCAAACCAAATCAAATGCTGTCAAGCTCATTGTATAAAATGAGCTTGATTGAGACAATCATATACAAAATGTAGCCTTAAAAGTCAGTGGCGTTATTTAATTTGCACTTAACATTGTAAATTCTTGTGACTGCCATTCCCAGAACCCCAATATGCCAAGTTTTTTTTATTAAAATGAGGGAAAACTAGTTTCTTAGTAGTTGAGACGATCTTTCCTTTCATCAAATGTTGATTGCTCTCTAGCCTCAGAAAGAAGTTAAGTAACATGATTGTTTCTACCTGAGCGGCATTCTGTCCTCAGCTTGTAACCTTTGGGACAGCCCTTATCCCTTTTTCGGACCTTTTTAAAAGTAATTTTCACACTCCTCACTAAGCCTGGAGAGGCACATTGTCCAGTGATTAGTAGGTTAGAGGTTTATATCTTTTGGATGGTCACAAGTTGTGATTTTGGGCAAGTCACTTTACTCCCACTTGTGTCTTTCCACTCAGGAGCATAAATGGGTGCCTCTGTGTGTAGAGATTTGAGTTGTGTTTGATCAGCCATAAATTTGTGGCTGAAGTGGCAGCATAGGGCTATGTACTTCCCATTGAGCTGAGATGGTTTTAGGAACATTCATGGACATATCAGGCGGAGACAATGATGCAGTTCCTTGAGCGCCAGAATGCTGTATGTGTGTTTTATAAATATGTGTCATTACTACTAATAGTCTGATCGCCTTTTGTGTTCAGTCCTGGCCAGAGGATGCCCTGCAGGCCGTAGCCGCCCGCTTCCTGGACGACGTGGAGCTCGACACGGAGATCCAGCAGGGATGCATCACCATGTGCAAGCGGTTCCACACCACCACCCGCATGCTGTCCGAGCGCTTCCTGAATGAGCTGGAGCGACACAACTATGTCACCCCAACCTCCTACCTGGAGCTCATCAGCACTTTCAAGTCACTGCTGGGCAAGAAGAGAAAGTAAGCGCCTCCTTTAGTTGTCATGTGCTGTTTCCGAAGCTCTGATTCTATATGGAAATGACGAAGTGAAATAAACAAATAAAAAGAATGAAAATAAAAATATTAGAGTTTGATGTGCTGCGTTCTTGAAGGTGCACCAAAGAAAACATATGCTTTTAAACAAATGCATTTTTTGCTTAGAAAATTTATGGGTTTTCAAAGATTCAATCATACAGTTTTAGATAGAAATATTCAAACCAACCACACAAATTTTATTTATCTGGTTTGTTCAGTGTGATCAGCCAAGACAGCTCACAAAACTCTGAGCATGGCTTTTGTTTGGCTCATCGGTAGAATTTCTCTGAGAACTGATTGCAAGTTTAGACCGATTCTGTGACCAAAAAAAGTTCAGAATGCTGGCTATACAAAGATCCAGACTCACTGTTGGCTTTGTGTAGGAACAATAGACATCATGTCCCTTTGATGGGAACTCACTGCGTGTATGCAGAGGCTCATGTGCACTCGTCAGGGAACACGCTGAGCACACCTGGCCAATTTCTGTTGAAGAGTGCAGTCAGGGGCTTTGTCAAGTCAGCACGGATTGAAATTGCATCATTTCCTTGTCTCTGTTTCCCAGCATCGTCTACCGGAATAAGAAGCGTTACGAGGTGGGCCTGGACAAGCTGCAGAATGCCGCCTCACAGGTTTCCACCATGCAGCAGGAGCTGGAGGCCCTGCAGCCCCAGCTGGTGGTGGCCAGCAAGGAGGTGGACGACATCATGGTAGTCATTGAGCGCGACTCCATAGAAGTAGCCAAGACGGAAAAGGTAACGATTGCATCGCAGGCGTCTCATCTGCATGTCTCCTGGCTCAATTTGAGAGCGCTCGAAGCAGTTGACTCAATAGTTTTGTTTTATCCAGAGGATGTGAGAAATTTAAGCAAATTCAGTGAGTGTTAAGATATTGGCACAGATTGACTCGCCATGAGATTATGATGGTTTTAACTCTTTCTTCCTGGAAGGGAAAATTTCTTTGGTCTCAGCTGTGTTGAGTTTGTATTTTAATAGATCAACTGTCTTGGACAAGGACTTCAAGCAAACAAACTCACAAAACAGGGCAACTGGTTTGTAGTGGTTTAAAAAGCTCTGTGTGACACATTTTGTCCAAAGAATTGACTTGGTAGTTTGGGCACATACTCTCATTGAGTTTGCACTCACCTGCACACCTGTCTGATCTCAGGTAGTGAAAGCTGACGAGGAAGTGGCCAACAAGCAAGCCATGGCAGCCAAGGCCATTAAGGACGAATGTGACGCTGAGCTGTCGGAGGCCATACCTATCCTGGAAGCAGCCCTGGCTGCTCTGCAGACGCTGACACCACAGGTGAGAAAAGGTCACCTGCACCTGCAGTAACAATCGCCCAGCACGGTCGCGCTGCTTGCTTGTGGTAATCAACTTGGGGAAGATTTTCCCATTTGCTTGAAAGAGGCCACAAAACAGACCTTAAAAAAAAGTTGAACACATGTCATGGCAGTGCTTGTTCTAATATACAGTTGCTTATCCTGCTTTGTAAGAATTATATTGAATATCTTTGAAACATAATTGTTCTCATGGGAGTTTGATGGATCGTGTCCACCTCATGGCCATAAGAAATTACACATGTATAAGAAAGTGACATTGTTATGGTACAGGTCTATTGAACTGTGGATTTCTGAGGGCCCTTGGTTGCATACAGTTGTGTCATAGACTCGAACTTCTGACAAAAGTTTTAAGGGTGAAACATGCAAATGACAGCTCTTGCTTCTACCTTTATCCACATGGCCCTGTGGTGTGCAGTCAGGTCAAAGCAGACTTTAATTTAATTCTTTAACTCTGAGGCAAAGTGATGTCTTCAGCTGCAAGGCATAACCGATGCATTTCCTTTTATAGTTTTTACAGATTGCATCCAGTCACTTCAAAGCAAAATCAGTTTTATTGCTCTCTCAATTTTATGCCAGCAATTTTGCCTAAAAAAGCCTGCAAATTTTGCCTGCAATGGAGTCCCTGTACACTCTTAATCAAGTGCGCAATTTCGCACACTCTGTGTCCCACACCAAACAGATGGTTAACCTTACAAATATTCATGGGTTGTAGTGTTTCTCATCCTGCTGTTTGGAAACTGGATGGGGAATACTCACGAGAACTCTTTCATTTCTAGTTTTTGTGAAGATTGTGATATTTAGGAAAATGTGGTGTTACCTATGGGACATAAAGGGAACCCTTTCATAGACTTACCCTTCAAATAAAACAAATTATTTCCATGGGTGGAAACAGGACATCACCGTTGTCAAAACGATGAAGAGTCCCCCGGCCGGTGTCCGCCTGGTGCTGGAGGCCGTCTGCATCCTGAAGAACATCAAGCCGGACCGCGTGCCAGATCCCTCGGGCTCTGGCAAGAAGATCGAGGACTTCTGGCCCCCCAGCAAGAGGCTGCTTGGTGACATGAAGTTCCTGCAGTCTCTCCACGACTACGACAAGGTGGGTCCAAGAGCCAGAGCGTGTGTGGGTGGCTGGGCGGCTTAGGGACTTGAGAAAACCTGCACTGTCAGAAGTTGACCGAGTGTGCTCTGTTGGAATACAGAAAGAATAGAAGAGGCTCGTCTGAAATAAGGCTCCGTCCAAATCAATTTCAAAAAGCTATTGACACGGGTGGGATTTTAACAGTGATAGGCTTGAAGACAAAACACAGGGAGAGTTAGAACCGCCACTTTTTAACGCACATTCTCTTTTCGTTTGAAACAGATACTTAAACCTGTGGCTTTTGATACTTCTATCTTGGAACAGATTAATAGCAGTAAATAAAATCTAACTTTGTATGTGTTGTTTTATGAACTGTACAAGCCCTAGACATGAATAGAAAAAATACATTATCTTTGTTGAGTATGTAAATCAGTTAGCTTTCATATGAAACTCAATATGAGCACAGTAAATGAACAGCAAAAAAACTGAATTGGGGGGGGGGAAATCAGGTGGGAAACAAATCTCTGAAGATGGAATGACTTGTCTTTTTTCCAGGACAATATTCCACCCAACATCATCAAGGTGATTCGCACCAAGTACGTCACCAATCCAGACTTTGTTCCCGAGAAGATCCGACAGGCCTCCACAGCCGCCGAAGGCCTGTGCAAGTGGGTCAGGGCCATGGACTCCTATGACAAGTGAGTATCAGACGCTGTCATGTGCCTTGCAGAATGTCACATCAATCGTGGCGATTGCACGGTGATTTATCTTGAAAGTGTTTGGTTTGCCCGCTCTGACTGTTTACCTTCGGTTGACAGTCTATTTGGTTATTTCATTCCAACTTCGCATAAAAAAGTTCGGTTTCCTGGATCATTTGCGAGGTTGCCACGGACACCACCAAACTGTGTACATTGTAAATGGCGACAGGTAATTTGATGCCAAACAAGCAGTATCAAGCCATAGTGTGGTATTGTGTTTACTGATGTACTGACAAAGACTGCAGTAGCATTTTGCTTGACCATTGTCATGTAGATGTGTAGCAAAGGCCCAATGCATGTAGGAAATTTTCATGTACTCAAGCATATACCTGTAACTGCATGAACACTGAAGGGTATAGGCCCAATTGGCTGACATCATCATCATATAGAATATATTTAACATAAAAGTTCTCCTGATGATAGCCGGACCACCCACATCTTTGCAATAGTTTATAAATAAACCTTGCATTAAATGTGTTCACAAGACAAATCATCCATGAAATTAATTGAAGTGATAAGTATCTGTAAAAGAAACAAAAGTTCTGTAGGTTTTCTTCAACAAGGAGGGGGCCACCATTTTGGAAAGATATCAGATTTGGAAAGATATCAGATTTGGAAAGATATCAGATTTGGAAAGATATCAGATTTTTCAACACAGCAGACGGATTTTCATGACTGGTTTGCTGATTCTGTTATTGTCAGACGGGGTTGTCACCATATCTAAAATCTGTTAACAATTTAAGCCTCGCTCAGAAAATTAAAAACTTAAAAGAAAAAATCATATTGAGTAAGACGAGGACGAGAAACTGTTTAAGTTTTTACTTTGCTTTAAAAAAAATGGAATTTTACTCTTGCTTGCCTGGTGATTAAAATTGGTCCACTCTCTGCACTCAACCCCCTCCCCATCCTCAGAGTGGCCAAGGTGGTAGCACCCAAGAAAGAGGCTCTGAAGGCTGCCGAGGCGGAGCTGAGCGTGGCCATGGCGGGCCTGGAAAAGAAGCGGTCAGCCCTGCGGGAGGTCCAGGACAAGCTGAAGAAGCTGCAGGACAAGCTGGAGGCCAACAAGAAGAAGAAGATTGACCTGGAGAACCAGGTGGACCTGTGCTCCAAGAAGCTAGACCGGGCCGAGCAGCTCATCGGTGGGCTGGGTGGAGAGAAGGACAGGTAGGTGCAAACCCAGTGTTGGACGATACTACTTTTCTCCACCCCTTTAACTTGCTTTTTTCAGCAGAGAAAACAATGTGTGAGATGTAAATAGCATTAGAGGTAGAAGCTACACCTTGTAAGATACATTTATTTCCATATTGCATTATATTTGTTGAATAATACAGAAGGTTAAGCTAATGATTTTTTAAAAATCCAAGAGTGGCCGTGTCCGAAACAGGCTTCCAGAGCTACAGCTAGGTCTCGTCTACACATCTGCGTACATTTTCAGTGGAGGAAAGACCAAGACCTAGCTCTAGACAACAGATTCGGATGCAGCCTAAGACACAAATGTGAAAAGGGGCAACTCATTCAGAAGATGAAGTCTGATACAGAAATGCCTTATTAACCACTACCTGCTGGATGGATTTCTGTTGAGCGGGATGTGATGGCGGGACCTTTTCAAGATTTTCCGTTCTTAAAATTCTTCAAAACATTAAAAAAATGTGTTCATTTATTTGATGTTTACACCCACACGAATGACTCTCTGGTGGCTACTCTAGTCTGTCAGGCAACCTTCATTGACACCTGAGTGTTCAGCCCAGGCCTGCAGCCCAGTAAAAGAGAGCCCAGAATCGTGTGATGTTGCATAATTTCCTTTGTTCCAGTGAATGCCAGTTGCGTCTTTTCATACGCAGCTGGATTAGCAAGCAGCGGCGCTGTGTCGCTAATCAATGAGGCCCTGGAGCACTTTTGTCCGTGGTGTTAATCAGCGGGCGCACTATGCCCAAAACTGGTATACTGTTTCAAAGCAAGGCTGAATTACCTTCGAAAAATAGAAGGCAAAAACTGATGGCAATTCCCAGCAGCAGGTCCTTTGTTCCGAGTACTGTCTTTTGTTACACAGACCAGCTCTTTTGTCCGAAACCAGGCACCCCGGCTCTGCAAATAAACACACGGTGACCGAAACTGGGCTCCCCGGCAGGAAGTGGTTGAGACAAAAACTAGATAGACAACAAAATCATTTTTCAAAAATCAAGTTTTTGCCATTTTTTCTTTCCGTAGATGGCGCAAGTCCGCTGCAGACCTGGGCGAGCTGTACATCAACCTGACGGGTGACGTGCTCATTTCCTCTGGTCTGGTGGCCTACTTGGGTGCCTTCACTTCGGCCTACAGACAGGTAAGTGCAAATCCTTCCACCTGTCCCCTCAGCAATCAGCCAGATGCTTGGTTGGTGATTTATGTACATGCACTGATCTGTGCAGGAGAGGTCAATGTGAAATCAGTGTTGATATGCTGCTTGTGGAACACATGGGGGAGGTGTGCTCTCTTGTGTGTATTCAATCACTACATGTTTAGAACCTCCTCAGGCAAATGTAGCCTGCCACCCATATTTATTTATGCATTGTAAAACTCCGAGCCAATTCCAAATATCGGCCCAATTTAAAGCACTGGTCCATGTGCAAATCATATATTTTTAACACTGACGCTGTTCCAGATTTGTGCCCTTGTGAAACACAGGCCTACTTGTGGAAGACTAATCTTCATTCCAAACTTGTTGGCACATTTCTTGAACGGTACTGGTGCTAATACAGTCTTAATGCCTGCCCTTTGGCACGGTGCTTGCTGGCCTCTTCTGTAGGGTAACAAATGGACCCGGAGATCAAAGGATTGACTCCTGTCATGAGATATGCCTTGTGAGTGCCATTTGGCACCACTGTGGACTGCAATCTTTTCCGGGAACATGGTGTTCACATTCTTAATTGAAGCACAATTGTGACCTTGGGAAAGCTGATTCAAATCCAGTCATTTGAAATGAGCACAAGCCCTGGGGCACAATCTGATGTATTGAGGCCCGGTCAACTGTGGTACTCACTGCGGGCTTCATATTAAAGCAAATGCGATGAGCACCAGGACAGTGTCGGTCGTGACGCAGTTCACCAAGTCCAGGGTGTCTCACACACTGTCTAGCCAGGCTGTGTACACAAAGGTCATGCTTGAAGGCAAGTTGACATGGATACAGGAACAAACAGACTCATGAATCAAGACTAATGATGGGTTTGATCGCTCCAGTCAAAGGGCCACATAAACCCCTGGCCTTGTAAATGAAGGTAATACACAGAATTAGTGGCTAATATTCTTGAACAGATCACGCATCTACATATACTCTAGCCTGCATTATGCACATGGTACATGTACTTCTCCACTGCAACGGAATCTACAACCTGGAAGTGAAAGAAAATTGCTGGGGGGTTTTTGCAAGAGATCGTAAAAAAATGACACATCTCCAAAGTGCTGACTAAAATGGATCATTGAACAAAACGACATGCATTTCCATGTTGTAGCATTCAGGGCTGAAACAATTTCGTTTCATGCTTCAACTGTGTTAGAAAGTAATGGGATTAAGGTTGCATTTAATTTTCCGTAACCAGCTTGTTATTTGCAAAGAGCTTCATTTCAGCAAAAGTCCTAATGATGTATGACAGTAAATTTAATGAAGAAGGTGGTTTTTGTCTCTCATTTAATTTCATTTAATTAATTTGTTGTGTGTTTACAAGATAAAAAATGGCTTTTACATACATGTACTATATAGTCAGATGCCCAATATGTTGTTAGACAGTAAAAGCAAAGTTGCTGATAAGCTATTTACATGTACATGTAGTAGAATACTGAATGTGGTTAAACAATAACTTGGACCAATGCATCATCAGAAAATTGCTCGTTTTGCCGAGGCATGACAAAAAAAGTGACAGTAATCTCTCCCTCGATCGAGGTAATTTGGTGCAGAGTGGCAACTACACAATACGAAACGATGATGGCCAGTAATTGCACCCTTGTGTTTGTAAGTGCCTCGGCAAACACCCACATGTTGGCATAAAGCTTATTAAGTTTTTTTCTGAGGAAGGATATGCCGCACTGAATGCTGGTAATGACATGGTATTTTCATCGTAATGGCACCTCAGTTTTTTTTTTCTTTTTTCTGTACTAGGATGTACTCATATATTTGTTGTACACACACATGCTGTAATATTGAAAATCATGTTTTGCAGATCAGTTTTTTTTTCTGTGCATGTACCTTTTCAGACCCGGGGATTTCCCTCACAATTCAATTCCCTTGTACATGTACTCATGATAGGACAGTCGTTACAAATCCCCTTTTCAGCTAAGATATGACATTTCTCAGGCTTCTCAGTTGCAGTACTTCAGAGTTTATATCAGATTCCTTGCTGTAATGGTTTTGTTCCGTCTGCAAACCTACTTTGTTTAAGTGCAGGTCCAAATTGCACACGGACAAGTTTTCCTGTTCCGAATCGTTCATAATTGAAAGGATGTTTCACGCTGAACTTGTTCAAGTCTGACGTGTATGTTCTGGACTTGGAAGTTCCCAAAGACCATTATTAGCACCACTTCCCTTGGGCTTGGCTTCAACCCAATGTATTTTATCATGTTGAATTCCTTCAAAAAAATTATCTGTCAAAGAAAGCATAGTTTTTTAATGGTTACGGGTGCTACAGACCAGATGGCTTGGGTAATTAATGCATGTTACCAAAGCTGGAATTTGTAATGGTAGAACCAAGTTCTGTGGTTGTTCGGTCTGGAGTGTGGGACCTGGAATATTTAACTTAAAATCTTGGGATCTTTTTCTGGGACTAAAGGGTTTGTGTCCAGCTGCTGGGGCTCGGAGCTTGCATTTCAATATTGTGAGCCTGACAAACTCTTTCTAACCACCAAGGCATCAAGTGAGTTGCAGTATTAAATTGTCTGGGCAGCATATTCTTTTTTTTTCTTCTTTTCAAAGTAGCCACATTTACTGCCCGGGGTACCAAGATTTTCTTATCAATACTTTATGATTTTAATGAGCCGGAGCAGTAGCTGTATAGCACCTACTTTGCCAATATTGGCTGAATAATATGTGCACTATTATCAATGCCTAATGTCCTTCTGGTGATTTATTGAGGGTGAAATTGTGGCCAGTTCTGCAATGAAGCAAAGGGTCCGGATCCATAAATGGATTTCCATTTTCAGACAGCAGGAGTTATTGCATTGATCATGACTGGTACGTTTCAGAGGCCCCTCCTCAACTGTAGCAATCCAGCAGATGGTTGATGTTGGTAAGGTCATAAATGTCACATTTAATTGGATAGCTGTGGTGAAAAATGATGTTTCAGTGAGCAATATGAAGCCATTAAGGTGAGATGGTTGCACAT
Source organism: Acanthaster planci (assembly GCF_001949145.1). The sequence goes on from NW_019091362.1 coordinate 10,736,637, forward strand.
GATCGCTCAGTTTAAGAACTGGATGGGCCCATTTGTGCCGTAAGTACCACAAGGCTTACAGTTAGCATGAAATGGAGGCCCCTCTACTTTCCTCATGTTTGTGACAAGGATCCTAGCCAGAGACTGGCAATGAGGGAACATGAGTTTCCCTTCTTCCAGTCAAGGGAGGTTCAGGAATTTGGGAAACAAATGCCCCAAGGCTAGGAAAAGTCAGGGACTTTGATAGGCTCCCAAGAGAAAGTGGTCACTCTGTTATTTACATTGTATTTATTTTCTTTTTTACGTCTGACACTCCTCCAAACAATGTTGAAGATGTGTCAAACTAGAAATAGGCTGAAACAGTGATCCTGGAATTTGTGGAGAGGTAGGGGAGAAGTAGAGAAGTTTGTTCCCATGAAATGCAGAAAACCCTCAAGGGATATTTTCCTCAACTTTCTGACATTCCACGACTGGAAAAAGGGAGGGGAGACGGCCCAAAAGTTGAGACATATTTTAAAGCAACCTTTTATGAGCTTTCTGAGGATGAGGCTTCATTTTGGTCTTTTTACACACTTTGGAAGGGAGGGTATTGAAAGTAGAAAAAAAATTGCCTTTCTTGCATTGCTTTAAACAAAGAAATTTTGGCTCCTCTTTTTTGGGGTGGGGGCATGGTCCCCATTGTTGCACCACCCCCCCCCCCCTCAGTGGATCCGCCCTTGGGAACCCTGTGCGAGTAGATGTGCATTATTAAACACTGTAAAAAAGTAACAGGAATGACTGTATAATGAATGACTAGAATGCAAAACACACATTTCAGATGGAGTTGAAATTGGGAGGGGTGGAAAAGTAAAAACAAAAGGGATTGTACTTTAGAGCTGAAAAATCTCAACTATAGTAAAAAGTCATTTGGAGGCTGTTTATGAGTTACTAATTGCTGGTATATGTATAATGTACAAGGCTTGTTGATGTTCCTTTATACACTAATCTGTGTAATCTCAGCTAAAATAGATCTGTACAACCATCCCGCACCCACCCTGAAATAGTCCCTTATCCAGCATATCCTACAGAACGTAAACTGCCGGATAGTTATTTGAAAGGGATGTGGTTGCCAGGCAACCCACAGCCATAAAGAGTGCAATTAAGCCACTAACTGTACTGGGTGTGAACTCTGATATTGGTAAATGGCCCCAGCTGTGCTGCTGATGAGAAGCCATTTATAACTCCCTGTATGACATGATAAAAAAAGCCCTCCAGTCTGCTCATCACCCGGATTTGGTTTATTGCCCACTTGTCTTTCCCTTAAAGAAAAACAAAAACACGCCTTTGAAGCTGCAGGGTGGGAGAAGGGGTAGTTTGGAAACCTTTGGAAAAGCATAATGGTCTGTGTAAGAGGCAACCAGTTTGCTTTACAAGTCTACCAAAATATCTGAATTTTGGAGTGGATCTTGGTATAACCAGTTGGTGGGAAGGGTGCACCAGAAAACCTTCAGCCACATATAGCAAACACTTACATGTATTCCACAAAATAAACTATGAAATCTTACAAACAACTAATAAAATCAATAAATAAAACACCACACTGAAATACTACTTCAGACCAAAAATTTTCAAAAAAGCATACTTAATACAATTGCCATGCACAGAAACCACACTGTGAAATAAAGAGATTTCATTACAGTCAAAATGTACTGTACTCATCAAACTTGGACAGACTTCTCTGAGATGATCGACTCCCGAGTAGCACTTTGAAAACATCAATGCTTCCGGTATGACAGAGGGGTGACCATTTGTAAGGGTTTGAAGCAAGGCATGTGCTCTCAGCCTCGATTTTCAGATGCGCATGTACATTTGTGGTCCTTAATTAAATGCACAATTATAATTACATCACTAACGGGCTTTTCACCCACATATTAAATGGGCAAAAAAGGAAAGAGAGAAAGAACAAAGTGTGTCTTTTGTAGAAGTGGTGGGGGGAAAAGGTTCAACTGAATATTGATGCACAAATACGTGCCCTTTAAAGTCTTGTTCATTTCAGTTGAAACAATGCCTTCCAACCTCCCCTGCTATTGTTATATTTAACCAGTTAATTACTTCAAGCATTGAATCAGTATAAATAAGTGCCCCCCAAAAAATCCCACTTACCTTGTTTCAGATGGTACATAATGTACGAGTATTACCCGGTATGAAGGGGGGAGGGGACATTCACAATCACTAGTCATCAGTCCCACAAAGTTAATATGTCTTTTATTCAAGTATGGAGGCTATCAGTCAGCAGCTGTTCATGATGGCAAAACCTGTTCATATCTGAGCATTAATAGTCTCATATCATACATCAAATGTTGAAACGAAAGCTCAAGTATGACGTTCCCTATCAGTTGTGTGTGCTGATACAATTTTGCCACAACCGATCGAAATGTTAACCGTCCGAAGGGGACTTTCTGGATGACAGCCATTCTTGAATAATCAGTTCGCCCGGACGCTGGGCCCATTAGGCATGCAAGTAGGCCAACAGAGCAAGTACCCACCGAACACTGTCTAATTAAATGAACCAGCTGCAGAAGTTTCCTTGAAATATCAATATTGCTCACTCATTTTGTTATTGATGCATGTGCAACCCTAGCTTGCATGCTCAACATCTAAATACCGGTCGTGACGTCGAAATGCAGCACTCGTGACAGTAGATGAATGGGGTGCAGTAACTTTACATGATGTCCCGGATACAAACCAGTGGCACTTGTAAAACAAGAATTACGGGCGCCGATTATTATGTCAGTGCTGGCAAATGTAATCTGTGATTCTTGAAGATACTGTCTTTCTGCAAATTCAAATATTGACATTAGTGCCTAGAGCAGTCACTTGAGTTTAACATTTTCCCTTAGAGATAATTTAATAAACACTGTTCACTCGTGGCTGTCTGAGAGCTCTTGAGATACAATTCACTACCTTGCTGAGGGGTGACTTAAACCCAGAACTGTTCATAGCCTGTGCTGAGATGCTGAACATCTTTCCACCTGCCTGTTGACCTTACGGGCGCACTTTCATATGGCCAGACACCCAGTATTAACTCTAAAAAATGTTCTGCTCTTTGTCACAATGTGTTTCTTTTCTTAGAATACCCAGCCTTCTGGAGTTTTTTCCACTGATGTCTTTTGGTCACTTTGATGGCAGTTTTATCAGAACTGCTCATGCTGTTCTCATTACGGGTCAGTATTTCAGTTCGGACAAAAGGAGTAACTTTTCTCTTTGCACAGCACATTGGCCAACAAACATGACAGAGAGAAATCAAAGCAATGGCGATGCATGTATATATATCAAAAGTCAGATAAAATTGAAATGTTCATATAAATTCATAGTCAGTACATCTACATGTGTGCAGAGTTTGAGAAAGATTGCTCTTTGCATAGCCTAGATCTTGAGGTTTTAAAAAGAAAAACTCTCTTCAAATACTTGCACCATCCCCAGCACTCTACATAAATTTTGCTGTAATTCTGTAAATGTGGGCTATGAGTGGTACTGAGGCTTTTATGGAAGTTGAGTTACAAGTTACACATGGGAGGCTTTGAATATCTCCTTGAATTTCTTTTGCTCAGAAGATATAGAGGCTTTGCGTGGTAGCCATCTTGCAGGGCATTTCTTTTGTTCCACAGGGAAACCTCCTTTTTATACCCTGTGGAACAGCAGTAGTGGCCCACAACATGCATGTCAGTCATGCATGCAATTACCCTCTATAGCGTCAGAATATTGACCAGCGTTTTGTCATTCAAATGTAATCAGAGAACCCAAACCAAACATAAATCAGTAAATAGGTCCACAAGTTTCACTACAGTAGCAAATGGCTTTTTAAAACACAAAGCTACCTTGGTTTGAGTCAATATAATATGCAGTATATGAAGGACGTGTATACGTGCATTGTTGGCAGAAGCTGAGTTATGAGGTAGATTTTAATAGAATGCCTAATAAGTAAAAAGTTAATGAACTACAGTCCCGCTTGAAGGTCAGCGTTTACAGCATCGATTGGCAACTGATCTGACGCCATTATACTCAGCGGCTTTGGCCTGATTAAAAAAACAATTGAATGTTACCATGACATCTGCTTCTTTAACAACACGGGATCTGTTTCAAGGCTGCAAGTTTATTGCAAGTCACCCTTTTTCCAATATACATGCCTCAATATATCAGTTGTATTTAATACAAACGGCAGTTAAGTTGCAGTCACTAAGATGCATGCAGTTTTCTAGGATTACTTTAAGCTTGTGTGACAGGCTTGGGTTTATTAAGAGGCTCTTCTGTACATTTCGAGGCTTGCAGTCATTTCCTGAAAGAAGTGCTCTGTAGCGGTATTATCCTGGTGATTTGAAATCGAGTTTGAAGACATGTATTTGGACTTGTAATATGACTCTTCCCAGTGGAAGGTATACATACAAAGATAATAAAATTATCAAATATCTAAATACACAATATTGTGTATTGAGATTGTAGCTCCAGAGTCAAACAATATACAAAATTTAAATAAACCCGCCAAAAATTGAAAAAAAAGACCTATCATGGAAAATCACTTCCATTTGCCAGTGTAAATTTCACGGCTGAGGGTTGTAATGTAATGTAGCGTAACTTTTAATCAATTTCGATAGTATTTTTTAAAATGCAAACGCTAATAATGAGTTTTGTCCTTCACTTGCAAATTATACAAATATAATGTGGTTTGAGGTCGATGTTTAGTTAGATGAGGTATTGGGAGTTGACAAACTTCGCCTCGGGAACTTGTTTGTCAACTCCCAATATCGAGAGGAGCTAACATGGACTGTTCCACCGAAATAAACCGTGTTATATTTTTTTTGCTGTACCTCATAAATATTTGATTTAACCTCTGAAAATAAAACCATCATTAATTTGTTTCCACGAACTTTTATTTTGTTTCTAGCACTTCATCTTTTTTGATTTACATTTATTTTACACACAACAATGCATGCAGATGAAACCAGTACAGCCGGGTGACAGTTCCTAGATTTTCTGCTACTAGCTTGCGCATGCATTTTTAACTGTCGTCCGGGTAAGCCGGGCAACAGTTAAAAATGCATGCGTATTTACTTGTTGTGTGAAAAATTGCATGTGCGCTTGACAAACAGCGAAAATAGCCGCTGGCGCGTGACCATGAATGCATCAATGAGAATTCAGTGATCCGTCATGAGTATGTATGAGGTATAGCAATTACATCTTCCTTAATGAAAAAACTCATCCAAAGTCTCTCTGTGCAGTTCAGGCCTCTGTTCAAACCAACCGATTGACCCCTTTCAGCCCGAACGTTTGAGACATCTACACTCACAAGCAGAAGGTCCTGGGTTCAAGCCCCACCCAAGCAAACATTCGAACACCTGACAGGTGAAAGGCAGAACCCTATATTAGAATCATTACAATACTCTGCAATATTCCAACAGTCTGTATTGAAGGTTGTTTGAAATCTGTATTCCGAAATCAGGGCAACTTTTTACTCCACATATCAGTACTTCCACATTTACAAAAAATCATGTTCGTACTTACTGTATACATATGCAGTATCTGCTGGCATTAGTAAGCACACAGCAATCAAGGACATTTTATTTGTTTATGAAATATAAAGCATTCACTTACATATCACCATAATTTGATACAGGTGTAAATTAGTAGTCCAGGAGAGAAGAGCAGCAACCTCAACTCCCAAAGATGTGTGTAAACTCACATTGAAATTGGGCAGTTTCACCCTACAGGGTAGCTGTTATATAAGGGTTAAAAGTTAATGTTACATGTACTTTTTGCCATTATGATTCACCTGTAGTTAATGTGATATTCCCACCAGCGCTGAAGGAGATAGTATCAGTTGGGTTCGTGGACGGGTGTACACGTACTTCACTTGCATTATGAGCTGCAGGCCTTTGATACGTGTGCTTCGTCATATGACCAGACTCGAGTAATTAACTTGAGGTCTTTGGGAAACAGGCCTGTTTGCAAGGAAATGGAGTCTTTCTGCAGGATATTACATGAACCACGTTCATCACCATGCTGCTTTTTGATCAAGGGCACTGTGAAATGGACCAAGTTGTCTAGCTGAGTAACTAAAGGCAATAATCTTGAGCTTTTCATAAACTGCCTGCGTTTGCAAAATGAAAAGTTTAAAATGTGGAGCATTCATCCTGGAAGAAAGATCAACAGGAGTTTAGATTTCTTTTGCTAAAGGTAACATTGGCACAGCCAAAGTTTTGTTGAAAAAGTCATTGCTGCATTCTCTGTTGTACACATTATGTTCAATCTCATCAAAGGCATATATGTACTGCCCTGGATCGGGCTGGCTCTATGCCAGATATAGCCCTGAAGTGCTTGTCCATTGTTGGTTACCATTGTGTGCTCACGCAAGTTTTATCACTCTGAGCATGTGCAATGCAAGCAGTGGTCTCTCCCCGCTACTTCCATTCATCTCCTGCTTTCTGCTCATTACAGTGCAGCCATCGTGTTTGGACAGCATACGGACGTGTATATGACTTTCCACTATTACTCACACTCGTAATTAGATAGGACAAGGCCAACTGTCAATCGTGCACTGTTTGTACCTTATTTGCAGGCAAAGTGGACTTTTCAATTAGTGTCAGTTCGCACTTCTCAAACGGATTAACACCAAGAAGAGGCTCTTTGTGAAGCGCTGGGATATGCCCTATTTATATTGGAATTCGCCTCGAATACATGAACAGACCATAGTGGATTTCATTCAACTCTGGAATATAAATTAGCTGGTGATTAGCCTTTTTTTTTGCAGTATGACATGTACTCAGATTGGATTTTTATTGCAAGGAGATTGCTGATGAAAAAAGATATCTTTATATGCTTCTGATGGATTATTTTCTCAGAAATGGTACATCGACTAGGCTACAGCATAAGCATCGCTACTTGTATTGATGCGGCTCAACTGTGAAAAACATAGTCAGCTATTATACCCACAGGTGGAAGGTGCGCATGCCTGTCGCACAATTGTCTCGATCGGCCGGACTTCATTTCAGTTTTCTTTATTAGCTGACTCTGTGTCATACAGGGAGAGAAAATGATACGTAGTGTTTAACTTGGAAGTGTACACGTTGGTTTTCTGATGAGTGTGAGCAGACATCGTCAAGAGCGTGTGGCCTAGCTTTACACATCCCAAGGTGTGGCTGGCTTGTCTTTGTCAGAGTTGCACTTTGCTCTCGGGGAATCTGAAGATGGTGTTAAACTCTGGAGATGCTCCAAGTCATTTCCGGCGTATCCATGACACGGTTCAACCGTTGCTACTGGAAATAGCCACATCCAGTCCGTGCACAGATATCACAATCTTCTTGTGAAAATAAACTGTTATTGAAAGGTTTGGGAATAGGAGTTGCAACTTGCTTTGTGCCTTTAAAGACTGGACTGAGTATGGCTGCTAGTGCAACAGTTTTGGAGACTACATTTATTGGTAGTCCTGTGCCAGCTACTGCTGAAGCCCCTCTGTGTCGTTCAGATGCTGGCCCGTCAGGAGCACAGATTGTAGTGGAAATTGTCATCCTTGCTGTTGTTTCCTGTTTGGGGGTGTTCGGAAATGCCCTCGTCATTGCGGCTGTTGCAATAACACCCAGCTTGTGCACAACCGCCAACTATTTCATTTTTGGCTTGGCATGCGTGGATCTGGTTAATAGTGGCATCCTGGCTCCAATCTTCATATTCACCTTAGTGGAGGGGAATTGGCCTCATGAGGACACTTATTGCAAAGTGGTTGGGTACATGACCATCTTCTGCCTGGCAACATCTGAGTCGGCCTTGATTTGCCTTGCCGGGACTCGTTACCTCATCGTGACCAAGCCCAAGGACATCTTTGCCCGTTACTTCAAGGCAAAATTTGTCGTTGTGTATATTATCATATTCCTGATATTCCAACTTACAATCCTGTTCCTACCGCTGTGGTCGGACATCGGAAATGTCGGCTTCAGCCACGTCAACAGCCACTGCACGTTTGTGATCTGCGACCGGAAGGACTGGTACTACCCACTGATCCTGTTCCTGTTTTGCATGGTCATTAACTTGGGCATCATTCCCACTTTCTACTTGCTGACCTTCCGCACAGTGGCCAAGAGCAAGCGTGCAGTTAAGGCGCTGCAGGCCCTGCAGGGCACGGCCCAAGACCGGCATGTCATCTGTCTCAGCCCCCAGGAGGTGCAGCTGACAAAGAAGCTGCTGCTGCTGTTCCTGGTCTTCATGGTCTGTTGGTTCCCCTACTCCATCGCCATCTTTGCTGACGGCTGGCAGACCGTGCCACCCCTGGTCCACCAGGTCACCAACCTCCTCATCTGGCTGTCGGCAGGACTGAACCCGTACATCTACGCCTTCCGGATACGCAACTTTCGCAAGGCGTTCAGGCGTATCTTACTACTGCCATGGAGGAAGTGTCATTTCCGAAGGCCTCGAGGGGCTTCAGCCAGTGAGAACTTGGGGACAAGCATGGTAGACAGACATGAAAGCCATCCTTGAATTTGAGTTCTAGGTGCATATACCACTCTTCAGGCAGAAGCATTTATTTTTGACCTTACTGTACCACACTTGTCTCTGTGGTGAAACTGAGACATTAACATGAAAATTCGGAAAATGGGAACACTCCATGTACATGATAGTAATGATTTCTTGTTTTCAGCAAACGCACAGCTGAAAAATGAAAACAAATAAGCTCAAATATACAAGCCGCAAAAGCGGTTTGTTTTATCTTCATGTACTTGTACCTAGATAGACATGTGTATGAATACGCTGCCATTTTATCTTGGAGCAAGTCTGTGATTGTTACAATCACATGCTTTTTTTTCTTCTTGAAATGATCGCTGACATACTGTACATGAACATTTAACACCCAGATAATACTAACTGAAAACAAATTTCATTCTCTATTATTTGAATGATTGCAATTTTTAGTCAATTTACAAGTATTTAGAACCTTTGTGCAAATGCAGATGTGAGAAGTCAAATTTGCCAAAAATTACAATACAGTGACTCAGTGCAAAGAAAGTACAGACAAATTTGCTGTTTCTCTCCCAAATTGGTAGAGTGGACAGTTCATTTTCCAAAGACAACATATTAATGGAGAAACTGTTGATGAATTGGACATATAGCTTTTTGCCACACAAATATGTACTTATGTGTACATGCACATTGCTGAATACGTGTACCCCAATGTAAAGAAATAAATACACTAATGCAGTATTTGTAAATAGACTTGCATGTAAATGATAGCAAATAATCAGTCTTCTGTGTATTATTGTTGTAATAAACTTAAGTGCCTTGTGTCTGTATAAAAATCTGTGGTTCAGAGATCACATGTATGTACATGTATTTCCATGTTTGAATGGGTAAACTAATGGAGTTCAGAAGGCTGTAAATAGGTGGTGATGAAACCACCTGAAATAAACCTGGTAATCTCCATTTTGAAGGAGTCATCTGTAGGACCCAGACAGTGTCTGTAGAATATTCCAGGTATTTTCACACGGCTGCTTGAAATACTGCTGCACTGCTACATGTAGTTCAGTGCACTGAGCCATTTCAATCACTAAGTTTGTCATCATTGGGCACTTGATCATTATTATTGCACATACATGTATATTATGGTTGTTTTTGATCTTACATGTATGTCTTGCTTGTCGATTTATGTTCATTTGTGAGTGTACTTGAGCCTTGAACCTGTACTTGAGCCACGGCTTCTGCTTAATGCTTCCTTATTGCTGTCTTTGTGTACTTCCATCAGTTTACATTCTTTATTTCATGTAATAATTTGACACTCAATGTTCAGTTCCTCATTTCATGTAATTTACTTATCAACTTTTCAATGTTATATAATTGTCTGCAATATGGAAATAAATGTGTTCATGAATGAATCTTGAAGTGAACAGCACCTTTTGAAATTACATGTAACCTGACTGCTTAAGATTAACATCCAGTGAAATAAAAAAATGATACCCTTTTTCGGGACACTATGAGCATGCTTTGGCTAAATCAAGTATAAAAACTGGTGAAGTAAGGTGCGGTATGCCATCTCCTGCATACACCAATTGCAGTGAAAGGAAAGCAGATTCATAGGCTGTAAAAATAACACCAAAAATTGCCAGGCAAGTCAGCCTCAAACACACTAAAAGTCATCGTTTTGCCAAAGTGCACTTGTAAAAATGAGTGCAAATAGCAAACTTGGTCACTAACTGAGCTGTTGATCAATAATTTGGATGCATGTAATCCTTTTCTTTGTACAGTTGTCCTCACCTCATTTCTTTTGGTTTGGAATGAAGGTCTCCACAGTAAGGCTTGAAATGAGGTATATTTTGACCTCTTGGTTCAAGCTAAGGCTTTTTCATGTACATGTATATATCACTGTTCTCTTGCACACGACCACTCTTCGGAAGCACAATGTTTGATCAGCCTTTGGTCTCCAAACTGGTCAAACCTGTGCATGATGGATGGGTTGCCATTAATTTTATTTTTCTTCCCATCACTGACGTGTTTGCCGGAAAAATTTCACTCAGACCACGCTGTGTTGAGATTTGTTTTGACCTTTCGGCCTGTTTGCCTTTACTTTATAATTACTTGAGGCAACTAGTGTGAGATGAGGCGGAAGCCAACGTGACATTCTGAGAAACTGCAGGGCATATTGACAGAAATCAGAAATTTGCAAAGTCATCTATTCTAGTTATAAAAGCTCTTTCAGAAATCAGTTCCTGATTTTCAAATTTACCATAGATAAATCTTGTGCTCTGACATTACCCGATATGATGGGCGGAATAGCTAGAATATCTGATATTGGTATTAGCAATTTGCTTACCAATTTTGTTGTTCAGTATGGGGTCGTGTAAATTCTCAGATTAGTGCCATCTTCCTCTCCATTGGTAAGGATGCCCCTGTAAAAACATGGAAGCTAACAGTGTAATGGTTTACTTTTCCTTTTGTCCACATCAGTTAGTTTTTTTTTCTTACTAATTCAACTACTCCATTTTGACCTGCCAAATCCTTCGTAAACAAGGGCGTGGAGTAGGCAGTGTCTTCATCTAAAGTTCATTTGTGCTGCAGGCCATGTTTACTCAGTCCTCGATTCATGGACAATCTCTTAAGTGGGAGATAACATGCAGCTGGCAGCAGCCAGCTTCATCGCGATCTCTCTCTCTCTCTCTTTGTCTCGCTGGACCAGTCCGACACAGACCCGGAGAGTAACATAGGATTTCCTCCCCTTCCCTTCTGTTTGAAAGCCCCTCCAGATCTGAAGAGAATATGTGCAATCAATCACTGTTAGCACTGCCACGCACGAACCGGCGAGTTCTGATGTGCCACCGGCAACCCCTTTTTAGGAGGGTCATACATCGGATGGAAATGAGCCCCAGAAGGAAGGGGGTATCATCAGATGGAAGTGGCGTAGATGAAATTGGCCAAGATGTTTACTTTTGAAGCTTGGAATTTGCTAGCTATGATGCACTTGCTTCTGTTTTTTAATATTTAAAGTGGGCAAGCAAATTAGAATCAGGCAAGTCTTGGAAAGTTTGTAGAATTACATAGAAATGGGAACAAACCTGTAGGATTATCATGGAAAATTGACTGACACATAATATTTTTGGAACCTGTGTTAAGGAGGAACAGTTGCAGAAATTATTGAATGATGAATACTGTATACATGTATACATTTGTGTACATATATGCATATGTATGATGATAATCAGAGTTTGTCACATTTGAGTCAGTGTGATTTGAATAGCTTATCACTCGACGAAAAGTAAAATATGAATTATTCAAATTATGCACTTGGTGTGGCATTAACATCAGTGCTAGTGCGGATGTCTGTGTTGTCCCCTCAATCCCAATTGTCAATCTGTCAAATTCATAGAGAAAGCAGTGCGTTTGCGATTTTTTCCAACCATGGCAATGTTCAATTTCTTTTACAGTGGTCGATTCCACATGTTCAATCTGTGCATGGTGTGACCATATGACTATTGAAGGCTTAATACTCGATACCATGCTTTGCGAAAATTACTTAAGAAATGCAGAAAACCAACTGTATTCCCTTCCTGTAACATTCTGTTCTTTTATTCCTCAGGACCAAATCAAGAGTTGGTTTGAGGAGGTGCAGCAGATGGGCATCCCCTGCTCACCCGAGTTCTCCCTCAGTGCCACCTTGGGAGACCAGGTGCAGATCAGGCAGTGGAACATTGCCGGCCTGCCCACCGACAGTTTCTCAGTGGAGAACGGCATCATTATCAGGTAGGTCATGAGAAAACATTGTCGAGATTACATAGTTTGAGTTTCATGGTAGAAAAGTGATTTGTCCATTCCTCTCAGGTCTCGGCCAGGACAGGAGGAATAGGAAGAACAGTGCAATAAGCCACTTGCGAGTTAAATTTGAATAAAATTTTGCACACTGAGTTATTTGATTGCAAATAAACATAACAATTTGAATCCCCCAGACTAAAGACACTGTTGCTGTACCTCGTGATTTGGGGCAAGCTTTTGCTCAGCGACCACAATCTCTGGAATGGACTGGTTCCTTTTTGCCCTTCTTTTCCATCGAGAAGGGTGTATTGTTGCAAAGCGTCTCTTATGTAACTAAGGAAAAGGTTGCCCGGAATCATGAGGTATAGCAACAGTAGCTTTACATGTATGTTCACGTGAATTGAAAGAACTAAGCGTACCAGATTTTATTCAAATTTAACTGGCAAAAGGCTTATTCTCTGAAGGAAAAATCTAAAGGTTGGGAGTAAACACCAGCGGACACTTTGTGCAAATGCAAAGAGAGCAAAGCAAATTTGATGTCATAAAAGTTATGTGGCAAAATTCACTGGAGTTGAAGTGTGATCAACTTCTATAACTTCCAAGTACGAATATTTGATCTGACTTTAACATTCTGCAATTGCATTCGCAACAAGTACATATTAACCAGCCTTCTTGCACCCTGTATTCCAACGTCAATTCATGTCTCAATTTCAACTGCATTGACTTACACTTTATAAGTATGCAGTGATGTATGGACTCTTCCACGTCGTGCCAAACAAGTACAGTGGGCAACAATATAAAAGTTGGTTATCTTACTCCAATCATGAACAGATGTAGTGGATTGACGTTCATGCAAAGTCCATCTTTTGTCTTGTAACAAATGTATGCCATTCACTCAGTGGAAGTCATTAATTATTTCCTATACTTGGGAATGTGATCAACTGCCAGGTATGAGAGATGCCTTTGGAACTTCAAATTTAATGAGATTATATGGCAAAGATACATGGCTCGCTGCTTCGAGGAAAACAGGTTGGCATATTGGTGACAGAAATGTGCTGTGCGTGGGTGGCCTTGTGCACATACAACTCTTGCGCTTGTATCTGGTACGTGTCTATCCAAGATTATCTTGTGATACTGTAAATAATCCGTCTGCAGAATATTCCATGGACAAAACATGAGATGTTTCTCTAAGATAAGCCAAATATATTTATAAAGTAACGACATTTATCGCAGAAAATGTCAACAAGATTAGCTGTTAGTGTCAAACAGTCAACATGCTTTTAAACCACTTGCCAAAGGCATTTTATTTTTGAAAATGCCATCTTTTTAAAACTGAAGTCCTTTACAAAGTTGGACTTTACAAATGCTAACCATTGGTGATGGTGCAACGTATGTTTCAAAACTTTGAGACTGTTTTCACATTGAGGGGTAATGATACACGTCGGCTAAGGCAAAAATCCAAAATTAATTAACATGTAGGTGTAGTCGGCGATTTCTTCCACTGTCAAGTCTGGCAGCTGCCCATAAGCAGGCTCTCATAAGTCAAGGATCTCCAATTCCCGGCCACATCTTCAAGTCCCAACCATTTATTTTTTTCTGTTTCGTAAATAATCTCTCATATTTTGAAGTGCACAAATGCAACCGTTGACTAGAGTGAGTTCGCCTGAACCTTTGTTCCATATAGTGTGGGTTATAAGACAGCAGTCGACGTTCAGTTAATTCCATCTCTTCTTCATTGTATGAGTACTTATTTGCTTGTCAAGCCAAAGCAGTGAAACGGAGGACTTAGTCATAATGGTGGATATCATAGATATTCTGATTGCTTTCTAGTCATTGTGTCACGATCCACTGCTTCTACATTAGAAGGGCTCATTGAAGTAATCTGAGTGGCATGCATGTTTAATGGCATGCTTTTGGAGAATCCTACGTGAATAATAAATGACAATTTCCCATTTTGACGGATAGCATTTCATGGACACAATTCAGCCAATGTGTGACCTATTTGCCATCTATATGTCTGCCACCCAAGTGTCTTTTGTTTACCAAATAGTATCCCACAGTGTGTGTGTACCGGTAACATGAACATAATATAAACTATCCATGTTTGAAGCAACTGTGTATATATGGCCTGAGAATTCCAGTCATGATGAAAGAAAGAGTTGCGCAGTAACCTCGTTGGGGCTAGCACTTTATACATGTACCGGTATATGTGCATTTTTTAATGAAGCAGAATACCCATTGTAAATGTGTACAAAACCATTGATTTGACCTCTGCATCATGGTAGAGGGTGCGCAGTGTCAGTGGCTTCCGGTTACTGTGAATCCAGTGTCTCACTTTGTCGCAATATGAAGGGGGATTCTTTGCTTGCAGGCCTTTCAATAGCATTTGGGGTTTTTTTTTGCCAGCAATGCGCGGCGTTGGCCTCTCATGATTGACCCTCAGGGCCAGGCCAACAAGTGGATCAAGAACATGGAGAAGGCCAACAACCTGCATGTTATCAAGCTGACCGACAGCGACTTTGTCCGCACTCTGGAGAACTGCATCCAGTTTGGTACACCGGTAGGCCTGCCATTCACAATTATATTTTAGAGGCTTTGTCATTTCTGGTTCACAACAATTTTATGCAGTTCCTTCAAGCCTGTTGGAGTTTCCAAATACATTTGTATGTAGCTCGTTTCAAACACAATATGGTATTGCTTAGGAAGGATTAAAAGATACATGTGCTGTCAGCCTAATGCAATTTATGCATAGCCTAAATTTTTAATGTTGATGTGGTAAATGGGGTAATTGTCCATTTGATTTAATTTTTTTGTCCTTTTACACTGCTCAGGTTCATTGTTCAATCTTGTTTTAACATAGCTCTGTTGCATTTGTAAAGCGATCAACTGGTAATTTAAAAATGTTGGAGATTGCGTAGTTGATACTATGGTAGAGTCAGGCATGCAACTTTTCCTTGGATCAGCTGATTTCCTTGTTTTTAACTTCTCACTCATTCCATTAAAAAGTGAAAAACGCTGAAGAAAGTCTTGTCAAGATTGGAATTTCCTTATTTTTTGGTCAAGGTCGAAGTTGCATGCCTGTAGAGTTTGTACAAGCCATGGCCATTGGCAAACTGTGCTAAATGCAGTGCATGACCAGGCTGCATTTTGGCCTGTCCAGCTGTAAACAAGTCTCTTCCCCATCTCTCCCCTCTCCCCGCAGGTGCTGCTGGAGAACATAGGGGAGGAGTTGGACCCCTTGCTGGAGCCCCTACTTCTGAAGCAGACCTTCAAGCAGGGCGGGGCCATCTGCATCCGCCTGGGCGACAGTACCATTGAATACTCCCATGACTTCCGCTTCTACATCACTACCAAGTTGCGCAACCCCCACTACCTCCCAGAAACCGCCGTCAAGGTTAGTCCGTCGTGCGTCGCGGTTCCACTTGAAAGTCCTCAAGGGCCTGTTTAATTGAGTCTGCCTTCGTCGACAAGTCAGCAAGGGAACATTCTCTGTACACACACGGACAAGCGCTAAGGGGGGGTGTGAGATAAAGGTTACAAGAACTTTTAATGCATAAACAGCAGTGAGGCGTGTAAAGACAGAATGAGCTTGCACTTTTATACTGGAGTCATTATATTGAAGATCATCATTCTTGTGAGAGTACTTTTAACTCAGTCATGATGCTGAGATGTATTTAACATCCCATAATCACAAGGACTTAAAATACATTTTCAAAAAATCTTAGAGTCATTCAGTAAAAAGTGTAATATGTAGTGGACATACATGCACATACCTTCAGGTTACAATATTTATTTTACATTTGGGCCAATATTAACTGAAAAGTTTATTTCCACAAATCAAGTGTTCATTTTTTGATCAATATTTCCGAAACTGAAAATTTCAACTGTAGTTTCCTCTATACTTTCAGAATGCATTGAGATATTGACGATTAATAATTCATTAAAACTGAATTCAGCAAAGAAAATGGCATAGTCTTATTGATCCATCCACATTTATCAAGCCAATGTGGCTGTTTAGTTTTAACACCAAAAGTTGTAGTCATCTGTCTGGTGTGCTTCAGGGTTTCTGACCCTCAAGTTCTGGATTTTCAGAGGTTGAATCGTTCAAGCTATGCTGCTTTTAGTAACAAATCAAAAAAGTTCCCATATCATTCTTTTTTTAGCATTTGCAAGCCCTTCAAGTCAAAGTATTGTATTGCCGCTGTTGTAACCCTCCTGCTGAATCTTGCATGAGTTTCTCATCATCCCCCCAATCTTCCCCTCCCTCCCTCCCTCCCAATCTGACAGGTGACCTTGCTGAACTTCATGATCACTCCGGAGGGTCTGGAAGACCAGTTGCTGGGCATCGTGGTGGCCAGGGAGAGGCCGGAGCTGGAAGAGGAGAAGAATGCGTTGATCATTCAGAGTGCTGACAACAAACGGTCAGTCCCGTGTAGACTACGAAATGCCATTTACCGCTCTGGCAAGGGGCTCGTAAGCATGGTCTTAAACTTTTGCTGGGAACCTGTACATGTACTTGTTTCGTAGTCGTGGGGACAATCTGCTCTGGGCAGGAACAAAAGAGGGCATGTTTTAAAATGAAATTGACAGTCGTTTGGTACTCACTCACCAAGTAGGCGCTCGAGTTTATGCATGTTCGACGCTGAGCACATGCAGTGAATTTAGTCTAGAATATATGGCCTTCGCATGCACGCCAAATGCGTGCAAGAACCCGGTTGGAAAATTTAGTACCATCTGTCTTTCTTTCGCCAGTGGGGGTGCACTTCAGCTCAGGGCAGATACACTAGATGTCGTGGGTACCCAAAACATTCTGAGGACAATGTTTTGGCGACGCGGTCCTGACTTTCGTAAACGAAAGAAATTGTCTCCTGAAGACGCAAAGGCCAGGGCATACATTATGGCAAATCAGGACTCATTGATTGAAGAGGCAACTGACCCCTGCGTACTACGGTACCCGCATGGTAGCGTAGTGCAATTGCAATGACGGCTTGTATTTCGGGTTGCATTTAAGAGGCCATTCTGGGTGGTTTTGCAAGTGCTGTCAGACAACCTGGTCAAAATGAACCATTTTACTTGTATACAGTGACTCTCGGTAACGCGAGCTCGGGTAAGACGAGACTCTGGTTTAGACAAGCATATTTTGTTAGTCCCGACTGAATTGTGCACATTCCTATGCTGGAACAAATGCATAATATGAGCTCGAGTGTTATGAGATCTCGGTTAAGATGAACATTTTTCCCCCACCAGCTGAGTGCTAATTTATTGTTATCTGTCAGTTTAGCACAAGCTTTTTTGAAGGCAACATGTCATTCAGCCAGTTTATTCAATTTTGAAAGGTGCTTCCGTAAATTATTCGTGTACACAATAGTACAGCACTTCGGTTTTCCCTCACCAAATCAAGCTGTTTGTGTCTGGTGCCGCAAGAGAGACGAACAGTGGGCGTTTGCGGTTCCCGTAGGCCTACCCAACATAGAAATTCTTTGTGGTGGTTTTGTGCCGCGAAAAGTGCTACAGTATTTAGACAGTGGTGAACCAAAGAAATCTTTCGTTTGATTCCCCCGCCCTCCAAAATTTCCCCAAGACCAAAGTCCTCCAGGAAACTAATACAAAACCAAACATCCGGCCCCAAAAAATGTCCACCCCCATCAAAAAATCGTTACCCACGCCCCACTGTAACATGAAAATATCACCCCATCCAATATTGAAATTTCTGTAAGTTCTCAATATAAGAAAATCATGACTGATTCTCAGTCCAAAAATTCTTAAGAAAATAATATCCACAAGTTTTGAAGAAAAAAGTGCATTCCTCGTTAATAATACATGTAATAATTTTTCACCAAACCCACACTCCTTTCCAAAGTAAAAACCGATATTTGCCCTCTGTCCACACCATCAATAGCTGGTTTAATTCCTCCCACTTTTACGTGCAACAAGAACAGCTCTGGTGTTGGGTTACCAACTAAAATGTTAATGTACTTACGTTACGTTGCGCGCATGTGGATCTTATCACGGTGTGCGGGGCCAGGACTTGTGATACGGCATTGCTCCGACATGACTGGTGGAAAGTCCGCTTTCTCCGTTCTAACATTTCATAATCATTCTTTATTATAAGTTTTATTCATTAAACTGTACATATACATCTCACTTTCATAGCATTTTAAAGTCCAATGCATATAACAAAACGTACATGCCTTTAGAAAAAAGTTGTACATACTTGTATACCCTTACGCGTTACCTATGGTCGATTGGTGATACATGTATTTATGCATGTGTCAAGCAGGACAGCAGGTTTCGCATAAGACGAGGTCGGAATAATACAAGCTAATTTAGTTAGTCCCAAGGCCCTCGTATTAACTACAGTCAACTGTACTAATTTAACATTCATCATCAGTCAATCAATTTTGTTGCCAATATCTGCCTTTGTACTCAAAGTTAATGATTCTACAACTATGGAGTCAATGTTTCTTTGTTTTTAGAAAACTAGGTGGTTCAGTGTACCAAGTTATTCAAATTGATATCTGGAAGTATTCCTGAAATGCCAGTTGCATGACATCATAGCATTCTGAAGATTCAGGTTGCATTTGCCAGGGTCGACTCCTCTTGTAGCATACATTATTACCTGTAAGACTAGATATGCATTGCACTTCCTGGTTCAAAATGACGTCACACTAAGGTGTTCTCTCCGGTTCGTAAGTGACTTCATCACAAAGGCAGTCCCTCCACAATTTGCAGGCTCCTATTGGATGATTGCTGAAGTTGTGCATTAACTTCCGGTTCCATGGTCCATGTAACCGGCAATCAGTGCATGTGACTCTATGTGCAGTGCATGTGCACTGGGCGTGGTTTAAACTGGAGTGATTTACACTTAGTATCCAGATAGACATACATGTACATGTATGGTACATTGCTCTATTGTTTGTCTTCCGTGGTGCAGGTAGAACATGTACAGGTACTCAGCATCTGTCATGTCTGTGGTTGAGGTCATTGTGCATATATGCTAAACAGCTGTCCATATCCCTTTCAATCATGTTTGTGCATTTTTATGTCTACTGTGTATTACAGAGGTACATGTACCAAGAGAATCGATGTTTGCCATGTTATACATCAGTGCATGAGCCAATATATTCATGATCAGTTTAATGACATATGTTGGTAGGATGTTTCATGGGGAAAAAGAGAATCTGAACTAAGTCTGCACAGCCTGAGATATGGCGCTTTGACATTGTGCATTAAACAAAGACTCAAATGACTGTTCCTCAAAGCCTTGGATGTTTTCTACTAACTGTAATGTCTTCCACTTGAACATGTGGCTTAGATATTTTTCATAATTCCAACTTTCCATTTCTTCCTAAGACTGATTGACCGATATGTATAGGATACACCCTCCACACACCATTAAACCTTGTATTGTCATTTTTAGCATAAGTAACCGTCCTGTCGTGGAAAATGCCATGTTGTGACTTCGTGTTGTACACGTACACATGCTTCAACAATCTTGATTTGCCATACTTTAACATACTTAAGTGATCTGGTGGTCATTTTAGTAATTGAGCTGATCTAAATGTCGTAACCATTAGTTACGCTCGCCATGTATTTGCTGCAGTGTCCTGTCTGTTCTGCCTCACCATGGCTGTGCTCTTAGCTTTGACAAATGACTTACAGTAATTGCAAAGACACGACCCGGTGCACATGTTTATCATCGTCCATCAGGCCCAACTTGACAGCGACAGTAAGCCAGAAAGATTTTTCGTGGCTAAAGCTTCTCTTTAGCCTCTGCATTCAGTGGTCATTTTACCAAATCCACTGCTACAATATACGTACCGTACCGTTCGTGATGCATATGCATGTGTGTGTTCACCTGTCATGATGAATTTATGCTTTACTCTACAAATTACTTCAAAGGAAATATGACAAGAACAACACTCTAAGTTTCTAGGAGTATTTTCATTTGCTACTTTAAATTCCACTATTGCAGTTGAGTTAGAGTAAATGCCCTCCAAAAGTTGGAACAGAATCTCTGATTTCACTTTGTAAAGTGTTTTACATGTGTTGTCACACTCCAGTAGTCTGAGATATAAAAAAATGAAGTCGATGGAGTAAGAGTTCCTGGCATAACTGTAAGGATAAGCAGTGGAATGATACAATAATTTTTCGACTTTGTGGCCACCCAGGCAATTGAAGGAGATCGAGGACAAGATCCTGGAGGTCCTCTCCACGTCCGAGGGCAACATCCTGGAGGATGAGACGGCCATCAAGGTCCTGTCCTCCTCCAAGGTGCTGGCCAATGAGATCTCGGAGAAACAGGCCATCGCCGAGGAGACGGAGCAGAAGATCGACAAAACCCGCATGGGCTACAAGCCCATCGCCGTCCACTCCAGCATCCTGTTCTTCACCATCGCCGACTTGGCCAACATTGAGCCTATGTACCAGTACTCTCTGACCTGGTGAGCTGAAGAAGTGTCTTCCTCACACGCTGATCTGATTTCAGTGTTCTTTTCCTGACTGTACTGTTCCTTAAAATGGCTTGGCTTGTACCAGCCAGCCGTCTTATGTGTGCGCACTTGATTCAATTCAGTTTAGTTCAAATCTTTTGTGTTTACCATCACATAGATAGAATTATTGAACATATTAAATTGGGTGTGGATGGAGGTCTCCAAGAAGTAAAAGCTTGTTGAGTGGAGACCCCACAGTGTGAAGTAAACAAGGAACTTGATTTAATTAATGTTGTCATATTGTTCAAATGTGTGCATTTAAGAAGAGTGTTTGACTTTTTTTTGGTAGCATGGGTGGGGCTACAAATCAGACATATGTTCCACAGAAACTTGAGCAAACTTAAGCGCACAATGAATCATTGCTTGCTTTGTTAATACTCTGTTGAAGTCACCCATATTGTATGTAAGCTGGTCCCATGTTACTTTGCAGACCAAACCATTTTACCTCATCCATACATATCTCTTTTAAAAGCTTGCTTGTTTCCAACTGTATCTTCACATGAAACAGTCTGTCCAGACATTGTATTTAAGCCTCATTAAAGGCTTGTGAATTTTTAAAAGTGGGGAACTTCGCTTTCATTTCATTGAATGTATTTGGTACAAGAATACATGTATATACAGTATGTGAGTACTCTATCTGCAATGGCTATACGCTATCATAATCCTAACTTGGTCTCCCATTTTCTCCCATCTGATCCATAGGTTTGTGAATCTCTTTGTCAATGCCATTGAGAATTCAGACAAGTCGGACGACCTTGAGAAGCGTCTCTTCAACCTGAGGGAGTACTTCACCTATTCTTTGTACTGCAACGTCTGCAGATCTCTCTTTGAGAAAGACAAGGTACATTTATGGTTGGTTGGCAAAATTTAATACAAGCCAAAGCAAAGGAAAAGATAAAACTGTATTGTCATTAATGTTGTTTTATGAGGCATTTGCCGTCAACTCTTTTAAACTTTTAAACTTAAAAAAATTCTGGTAAATGTTAAAATAAGGCTTAAAATTCTCAATCCTCTAAAATTGACTACCCAAACCTCTTTCTAATTTTGGGATGAAGGCAAACTTATGGACAGCTGTCATTATCATGATGACATCGCTTTGTGGCCTGACATTTGTCAAATAAATAAGAATCAAATATCACATTCAAGTAATCAAAGGCACATCTTTTATTTTAAACAAGAAAGGGCTTGATAACCGTATTAATCAATGAATCCCCATCCCTCCTGCCCCTATTCCATCCCCAGCTTCTCTTCTCCTTCCTGCTGTGCACCAACCTCCTCAAGCATGCCAAGGAAGTGGACGAGGATGAGTGGCGCTTCCTGCTGACTGGTGGCATTGGCCTGGACAACCCCCACTCCAACCCCACCTCCTGGCTTCCACCAATGTCCTGGGACGAGATCTGCCGGCTGGACGACCTGCCCCGCTTCAGCGGCATGCGCAAGAAGTTCCCTGCCCAGAAGGAGGGTTGGAAGGCCATTTATGACAGTCCGGTAGGTGGAAACCTGTGATTGACCCTCGTCCAGCATCAATTGTTTTTCAATGGTGTCCTGAGTAGGACTGTATGATGGAGTACATGACAGGCTCTCATATGCCCTTTCATGACCATCACAAGTCCTCATATGCCCCTTCGAGTCATTCAAAAGTCCTCATTATTTGCCCCCAAAGACCCTCACAAGTCCTTGCAATTGCCCTTCGATTCTATCAAAAATCCTGACATGCCCCTTCATGTCCATCACAAGTCTAACACAAGTCCTCATATCCCGCTACAAGTCCCTGACAAGTCGTCACATTCCTTTAAAGTCCCTTACATTACCCTTTGACTTCATCAAAAATCATGACATGCCCCTGAGAGTCCATGTCCCTCATATGCCCACTCAGTTACAACAGGATACCTCTTGGAAAAAAGAATAAAATTGTGTAATGATGACTTCAAAAATTGTTTTGCCACTACCAGAGTTTCTCAAATGAATTTGCTTTTTCTTTTAACCGCAAGCTGTGACCCTAAATTTTACCTTGGACATGATGTGATTAACCTTCTATTTATTCCACGGGTGGGGATTTACAGTAACGTCCCCTGTACCTTTTTCTCTAATTCCTCCTTAGGAACCACAAAACATGCCGCTGCCTGGGGAATGGGACGAGAACCTAGGCATGTTCCAGAAGCTACTTACCCTGAGATGCTTGCGCTCGGATAAGGTACATGTACAGTATAAACCATCCCTTCCCTCCCCTCCTGGGTACCTTTGTCAAATCTGAGTACACATTAAAAAACTAAAAACAGTTTGAGTATCAAGATGCTGTCTGATATTGTGACCAGAATATAGGCATGATGAAAAGCCTGTAAAGTAACCCAGCTAACATTTTCAGAGAAAATATACCTTCTTGTGAATTTGTCCAAGGATAGTGGTAGTTGGAAATTAGTGCTGTATGATTGTTTGGAGTGGAAGTAAAATCACAGATGGAAGTCTGTGGTTGACCAGGCCAGAAACAGGTTAGTTTCTGCACTTGCTGCGTCAGTATTCAATTAAGATTCCCTCATATACATGTAGCCTTGCAGCACAGGAGTGATGAAATTTGATTTGCATAATGGGAGGGGTTAAACATCCTTCCGCCTGTAAATGTTCGCTTGTGAAAACAATAGAATGAGCTTGTGTATATTCATGAGGTGAACCAAGACCTGAGCTAACTACAACATGTGATCCTGCCCGCATCCCATCACTCCACAGGTAGTTCCAGCCATCCAGGCCTTCGTGACCGCCAAGCTGCACCGCAAGTTCATCGAGCCGCCACCCTTTGACCTCGGCAAGGCCTTCAACGACAGCCACTGCTGCGCCCCGCTCATCTTTGTCCTGTCACCCGGCAGTGACCCCACAGCCGCTCTGCTCAAGTTTGCAGACGATCAGGTACGTGGTTTTGTGTGCACCCAGAGCAATTGAATGACAAGAAACACATTGTAGTGCACTCAATTACAGCTGTCAGTGTGCGTGGGATAGTGATGGGTTATTTCCGATATATGACAGTGATTAATATGGTATTAACAACAGCTTTCACCATCAGTGAAAATGTAATTAGTTCATATATCTGCCGTAAAAAGAGCTTTTTTAATGTTTGAAAAGTAATCCGGATATCTGAGGACTGAAGGAAATCAGGGGATTGTCACATATTCTTTGCTAGATGCCGTTCCAGTTGAACTGTCAGTGGAAAAGGCATTTATTAGCCACTTGAAGTTATTTACTGGTAATCACACCTGACAGATTGGCAGTAGGGCTGATCAAGCCTTTCTATACTGTGTCTGGCTATGGCTCGCAGTAAGTGGCTTTCATAGATGCATCCATGCATTATTTTCAACCATAGATCGAGTAATAATATGGATTCAGTCTCTGGGTAAAACCTGTCTGAGGCTTAGGAAAAGTTTGCTTGCTCTCAGACATGAGATGAGCCACTACATCGACTGTAATGGCGAAATTTGATGCGGCTTGTGTTTGCTTTTGTTGGTCGCAGGGTTTTGGAGGCAGTAAGCTTAGCTCTCTCTCCCTGGGCCAGGGACAAGGCCCCATCGCCATGCGCCTGATTGAGAAGGGCATCAAGGAAGGCACCTGGGTGGTCCTGCAGAACTGTCACCTGGCGGTGTCCTGGATGACCACACTGGAGAAGATATGTGAGGTATATCACACAGTCAGATTTAGCCGTCATAATCGACCACCTTGTGCACCTGTAGTTGCATGGTAGCATGGGTCTTTATGAAATCTCGGTTTTATCTATGGCTATTTTTGTACTCCGGAATCAATATCAATATCTGTATTAGACAGTTTCTAGCATTTCTCCAGCAGAAATTGGAGGTGTCATTGAATGTCTTGAAGGTGAAAACTGGAGCTGAACCTGGAGAGGAATCCCTCATTTGAAAAATGCTATTGCTCAGCACATGCTAAATTTTAATGCCATTCCAGATTTCTGTGTGGGGCAAACTAGTGACGCTGCTTCTGAGTCATGTGCTTTTGTTAATCACAAATCAAATTTCACATCAGGTCCCAATAGTCGCTTTTTTTATATACTAGATGGCAAGTGTATGATTTGCTTGTACGGGACTTGCGATTTCTCGTCAAGATTTGATCAAAGGTCTGATTTCTTTTTTATGCTTTGTGCATTTATGCAGGCACACTAAATCATGGGTTCGTTCCTCTTTTTGCAGGAGTTGAATCCAGAGACCACCCATCCGGACTTCCGTCTCTGGCTGACCTCCTACCCCTCGCCCCACTTCCCCGTCGCCGTCCTGCAGAACGGCGTCAAGATGACCAACGAGCCGCCCAAGGGGCTCCGCTCCAACGTCATCCGCTCCTACCTGAGTGACCCCATCTCGGACCCGGAGTTCTTCAACGGGGTCAAGGCTGAGGTCTGTGCACACTCAGAGCCAAGAAAAAATAGCTCACCAAAACCTCCCCTTCAAAAAACCAGCGCTGTCCTCCACTTGAGTTGCCTTTTCACCCTTGGCTTAAATTACTCCCTCAACATTTCTGCTTCATGAATCCCCTCCAAATCCACTTCTTTTCAGTCAGCCAGTGGAACATTGTCTCTTTGCATTTAGACAGTGGTTGGCCGGTGCATTTCTCCAATACTTGTTAATAAATCAAGAAACCAGGTATTACGTTGGGGAAGATTTGGTGAGGTTGAGTTTAAGCTGAGATTGCATGGGCAGCTATGATGGACATGAAGTAGAACTCCATTGCATGCCATGTCTTTCCACATCTCTATATGTACTTCATTCATCTCTCAAATAAATACATTGTGGTTGTGGGGAATTTGTATCAAAAATGACTGATCCCAATTTGGATGTTTTTAACTTGATGTTATTGGAATTTAATAAGGTTGTGGCTTCTTCAAAATGTTCATAGAAGACCAACAGGAAATGTGTCTGAAAATCTAAATCTAAAAATGCTGCAGTTTTGTGTCAAAAATATCCAACAACTTGTTGAAATTCACAGAAGTACTGGTATTTTGCTGTGGAAAAGTGATCACATCGCACTTTTCCTGTAGTTTTTGGTTGTGATTTTTATACAGCATTTGACAGAAATTAGTGAACCGGAAACCATACTAGATTCCCAATCTGTAATTATCAACAGCAAAGGCGTGTACTTTTCCCACAATTAACGTTGCATTCCTTGAAAATGTGCCATTTTTATCCATGCATGTTGCTAGAATTACATCATTCCAACATCATTTCATTTACTCTCCCATTGGTTCATGCTTATATCACCCGTCAAATCATTCACCCATAAACACATAGTTCATGCATTTTCTCTTGCTCCTCCTACCCAATGCCCCTGCTTGTTGGGAAATCTCATGCTGTGCCATGAATAACTGTCATCATCTACCTGGTCTCCACATGAATGTGCTGTCACATCTGCAGGCTCAGGTATGCCATTGTAGTGGACTTTTTCTGCATTCTATTTTGCCGAAATATGTGGAAATGATACAATGACTCTAGAAGTGTTGACAGAAGCTAATGTAATTGTAAGACTAGAAGCCGATTTCACAGTGGTGAAACGTCACTGATGCCACATTTTATTGCGTCGTAGTGCAACAAATTAAGAGCGATTTCATGAAACTTACACCCTTCATAAGTCCGCGACTGAAAAGTAACAGCTGCTGTAAAAGCCATTATTGGCCTTGTCCAAGAAATTGAATATTAAAACATGGCAGAGCCATGCAACTTTTCTTGAAATGGAACGTTAGTATGTTGCACGGCTGTGGCTCAAATTTGTGCTGCAAGGCTCACGCATGGGTCAAATTTACATCATGTTTCATGAAATTGGCGGAAAAATGACTTTTGACCTCATTGAACTTGTGTGTGCTTCCGGAATAAGGTTAGATCTCAACCAGATTTAGCATGAAGGATGATTTGACATGCTTCATGCTAAATCTTGAAATGACCTGTGGCTCTTTATGTTAGCCATTCCCTGTGAACCACCTTGTGGAATTTAATTTGCCCACTTAGTTTTGTTTATGTCAAACTTAGCATATACCATGTCAACTGCATTGACACGATGCCACACCTATAGGTAAATAGTACAGGAATAACTCTGGTCTGTCTTCACCTCAGCTTCTTGCATGACCTTGTACACTGTCTGTGGTAGACATAGCCTGTGAAAAGTACTGCATTATCCTTCACTCTGTGCCATTATGTAAAAATCATCATCAGGCTGCTGTGTTCCCAATACTTGCCAACACTGCATTTTTTTAACAGTAAAGCTTAAATTTTGCTTTGCTTTTTTCCCCTCAATACAGAGAGCCTGGAAGAAGCTTCTGTACGGCCTGTGCTTCTTCCATGCCCTGGTGCAAGAGAGACGGAACTTTGGCCCCATTGGTTGGAACATCCCCTACGAGTTCAACGAGACGGATCTGCGGATCAGCGTGCGCCAACTGGCCATGTTCCTGAATGAATACGAAGTATGTAAGATGGCGTTATTACATGTTGAAGACAGGATATATTGAGATCAATTCACGTTCTCAGCAAAGTAGTTATTTTTCCCATAAAGAGAAACTGTTCTTCATCCTTCACATTTCAAATTAATATGCCCTTCAGAATGTTGATCCAGCTTTCCTTCCAGATTGACCTACGGTTGGTCTTACAAGGATTTAGAATCTCAAATTTGACAATTTTTCAACGTCTCAACCCCAAACTCTGCTCCTTGTTTAGGATGATGTTGACTCGGGCAACATCCAACAATCAAAGGGTTAGTCTCTGCACGAACTTGCAAGATCCAGCCACTGAAATAAAAAGATTGGAAAGATTGCCGTCTACTGAATAGTGCTGAATTACAGGGTTGAAGATGAAGCAGTAGTTATGAGTAAGAATAAAATTTTGCAACCCTTGATGTCTGCCAAACAAAGCCCAAGGTGATACCTCTGGTTTTCAAATATTGGAAAGAAGGGATAAGCATTCGAGAAGCGAAAGAATTTTCTTCTTTGCATCCAACCATCTCACCAATGTGTCCATACTAACAGGAGACACCATTCGACGCCATCAAATACCTGACGGGCGAGTGCAACTATGGGGGCCGTGTGACTGATCCTTGGGACAGGCGCAACTTGCACAACATCCTGGCCAAGATGTACTGCCCAGAGATCATCGACAACGACGACTATCACTTTGACAATAGCGGACTGTACTATGCACCCAAGACTGGCGATGTAAGTCCACTCTCTCTTGCATTAGAGGATCAGATTTAGTTGTTATGTTGCTGCACAAACAGATTGTGTTCAAGTAAGAATTACACTGTATCCAGTTGTTGAGACTATGGCTGAGGATATCACTTTGCTCTATGGAAGCCACTGGCCAAGTACTGTAAGCCAGTCTGTAGATGCATGTGTTACGTCAGCCTCAGCCAAGGATTTCAGACACAGCATCCATCCCTTTCATGCACAGTACGATGGAGTCAGCCATTTTGCTTGAGGTTGGTAAGTCTGTCAGAAGGCCAGTGCTGGTAGCTTGCTATATCGTCTTAAAGTAGGCTATGGACACAGGAGTTTGTGCATGAAGAATTTTTCTGTAAACATCCTCCCCTTTTTTTAAACTGAGAGTATTCTGTTCCCTTGAGAAATGGAAATTGGTCAGGGAAGGGTGGTTCCGTCACATGCTTGCTTTGTGTACTTGCAGGTGTTTTCTACAAATAGTAGACAGTTCTGGCAGATATGAAAAAATTAGGGCACACGTCATTCGTTCATCATTAACAGTAGTAAAATTGTCAACCAGCTTCTCATGGATTTTGTTTCCACTGACTGCAGTATGAGAGTTACCTGGAGTACACCAGGAACTTGCCCATCATAGCCAGCCCCGAGATCTTTGGCATGCACCCCAACGCTGACATCACCAAGGAGCAGGCGGAGACCAAGCTGCTCTTTGACAACATCCTGCTGACACAGGTAAAGCCGTCCAGAGACGAACCGAGTCATTAATGGCACAGTGCCAATCGACACATTCCATTGCCTGATTCTTGCATTGCCATATTGTCACCCACCTTCTTGCAGTGCCCCATCCTGCCCCGCCTATCCTAAGGAACCCTTCGTTATTAAAAAAAAAAATCAAATGGTTGCCGTAGTTGCATGCTGTGTGTGTGTCACTAAATTTTCAACAATTAAACTTGCTGTGCTAAGATCTTAATGTTCTGTTTATCCTCCTCAAAAAATATTAAGGGACTGTTGCAAGTCGAAATATCTGTTTGATAAATATTTTTCTGTCTTGTTATTTGCATGTCTAATCCTCTTTCCTTCAATCTGATAACAAAAAGATGAAAACCAAAAGAAAAAAGTGATAAACTGATTAGCATTTCTAGGATCTCTGTGAGGTTGAAAATATTTGGAATTGGTTTTAAAAAATGAATGCTGCCCCGAACCGAAAAAGAGCTTCTCAAATCCTATCATTTAATCTAACTTGGCCTTTTATCCTGCGCATCCATGCATCCACTTCCAACTCACTTCCCTTCATACTGTTTGCTGTGACCATCCACGGACATTCCGGCTACTCCCGTGTGCCTTGATGCTATGCATGGTGTATGTCACCACTCACTTCATTCTTGCAGAGTCAGGTACGCTGTATGTTTATCATTTTTGTTGTTTGCTCTTCATAATTCCTTTTTTCCTGGATCAGATATCATGCCCGTTGATAGGATAGGTCACTATTACCTTGAATTGCTGTGAACATCTAACAGCTCAACAGCTAGAAATTGCCTCATAAGTGTAGTGCATATGTTAGCCACATCAAACACTGTAATATTCAGCATTTACATGTAGCAGGAACACTCCTCAAGTGTGATTTGTACGTGCATGTTATCCATTATACCAAATAACTGCAGTGGACCTCTTGCAGATCCCCCCGTTGTTCACCCCACCCCCCCCCCCCACATACAGCATTTGTTGCCACCATCATGTATTGAAGTGTCTGCCATCTTTTAGGTAGTGTCCGTCATCCGTATCCCCAGGCATGTGCATCCCCCCCTCTAACATTTTACCATTCTTTTCCTCAACATTGATTTTTATTTTCTTCAACTCCGCTTTCATCGCATGCCCTGAATGATCCCATGATTGCTGTCTGCTCCAGGCTCAGGTATTGTATACTACCCCCGAAAATTATTGATTTAAAACAGCTCTTACTAATTAGATGAACACGTATTTTTAAACCCTGTAATGTTTCAAACCCTGTAATTTTTCTTTGGTCAAATTGCCATTTAAAAAAAATGTATTTATAAATTTTACCTGAAAAGTGTTTATGAGCTAAGAATTTTGCACATCTTTTATGTTTTTACACGGTTGAAAAGTACACAAAAAACACAGAAAGTGGAGGAGTATGCTTTATTCCATTGTGTTCTGGTTTATTGATGTGCATGTAGTCAAAATACAATATTCGGGAACGAATTGAGAGAATTTATCCTTTGTATACGTCTGATTGCCCTTAAATTGTGTAACTTTGCCATAAATTTGTATGAATAGAGAAAAAGTATCATAATCTCACTTTTGATACTGTATTATTGACCCACAGCTTTTATTGAAATCTAGCACTCAATTCCTGCTCACATTTTTCCATTTGGCCCTACCTCTCCAATCCCCTTGCAGTCCCGTTCCTCAAAAGGCGGGGCCAAGTCCAACGATGAGGTGGTGACAGACGTGGCCACCGACATCCTGAGCAAGCTGCCGAGCAACTTTGACACGGACGCCGGCCTGCGCAAGTACCCGACCACCTACACGCAGAGCATGAACACCGTGCTGGTGCAGGAGATGACTCGCTTCAACAACCTGCTGGCCACCGTGCGCAGCAGTCTCATCAACATCCAGAAGGCCATCAAGGTAGAGAAGCTTGCCCAGGCTCACTGCATGTCCCTGTACGGTGCTACCCAGGAGGCGTAGTTTACCAATCTGCCCCGAGCTAGACCAACAGAGGGCTCAAGTTTCCTAGCAAAGGAGGCTCCTTTTGTGGGGACTGCACTCAGCTGGTTCACAAACAAATAACAAATGCAAGCACTTCAGTTGCATTACTTCTAAGAAAATGAACATTCAACATTTGACCGATACATACTTCTGTTAAAGACAGATAGGTCTCTCATTTCAAAAATAGGACAATGAGTTCAGGCAATCAAGTGCCAGCATTACTTTGTTGTGTTAAAGGGATGTTGCAGACAGGCCATTTAACAACTCTCAGAAAAAAACTCATCAATTCTAGATCAGAAGTATTTGCTGCGGTGAAACAAAATTTCATCAAGTTAGTGCAGTTCTTCTAGTCACAATCACGAAAAGCAACATTTGGCATCTGCATCAAATTGATAGCAATTAGCAAAGCAAGAGATAAAGGCATGAATACACAAGGAGAAACATAAGCATTGACTCTGTGGAGAAGATGTAAGAATCACCAAAATGCACAAAACAATTTTGACCCCCCATCGTAACTTTTGAAAGGTTTTATTGCGCAGGTGTTGCTACTTCTGGGCACTTGTACAAAACAAAACCAAACAAGACTTGTGCGAGGTTCGTGTAATCACAGCCATTTGCCTTGCCTAATTGCTAGCTATCAAAAGCTCCCCCAAATTCACAGTCGATCATTGTCGCTGTTACAATCCATCTGCAGCACATTTCATGGATGTCTCTTCATCCTCTCAATCTGACCCATTCCAGATGTAAATGCTGTCATGCTTTGCATGCTTTTCTTACAAAACAGGGTCTGGTGGTGATGTCGACGGAACTGGAGGAGGTGGTCAACAGCATGCTAAAAGGCAAAGTGCCGGGGATGTGGATGAAGAAGTCTTACCCTTCCCTCAAGCCTCTGGGAGGCTACATCAATGACTTCC
Organism: Acanthaster planci; assembly: GCF_001949145.1. The sequence continues at coordinate 10,768,196 of NW_019091362.1, forward strand.
TTGCCAGGCTCAAGTTCCTTCAGGTACAAAGTTCTCTCACTACATAAAGATGTGGCATTTTCCAGATTTGGAGATTTCCTTGAAATCGACTGAAGGGCACAAGCCTCCCACAATGTTTGGTTTCAAATGGACAGCCAAAGGCTAACCTAATTGGTCAAAGTGTAATATGGTCGATTCACAAACAGTGCGCCACCAAGAGTTTGCTGCATTCAGGTCACTTTTCAAGTTTACGGTTGCTGGAATCGTGAGTTGGGGATATTGATTGAGTCGTTCCCTGCACCACTCAAAACCCTTATTTTGACTATACCTTAACACCCATTCGCAATGAGCAATTTCGAATTTTCAACCAAGATAAACATTCAGAAATTTTGAAGTTTCCTGTACACAGCTCAGTTGGCAAATGAGACATTCTTGACTTTTTATCCCATAATGCACTACAAAAAGGCCTGTTCATGACAGACTCCTGGTGGCGCATTGCATTGCGAATCACCCTTGTTGAGCCAACTTTATTTTCCATTGCTTCAAACTGCTGGTACCACATACTATTCCAAGGGGAGAATTAAGTTACTCCCCCAATACCTTTAATGAGCCAGTTTAGCATTTCAAGAAAGCAAGGTCATTCAAGAACAAAGTAAGTGTGGGAGATGGCGTATGGCCGCACTGATAGTGCAGACCTTGTTCAGGTATTGCTGTTCTTGGAAGTGCTTCATTTTGGGAATGTGCTGTTGGAATATATATTCTCAGTGCAAACATGACATCTTCAAACATGTCTGCGTGCTGGTCTTCTGACTCAAACCATCCCGCTGATCCCGGCAAGCTTGCTGGTCTAGTGGTAAGACATCTGCACTAGTAAGCAGGAGGTCATGGGCCCAAGTCTCGCCCAAGTTAATTTGTGAAGCTTTTCACACGCACAAGCATCAGTGGATAGCTAAAACACTCAGTGCAAAAACTAGCATTTGAACATGTTCCAGAATGACATTCTCCCAAAATCATACTAAAGAAAGTCATTCAGCCCCTGATTGGCTTGCCAAAGTCATGTCTCATGTTTTGGTCCCTTTTACCAGGATTGGTACGACGTCGGCCCCCCGCCAGTCTTCTGGCTGTCTGGGTTTTTCTTCACCCAAGCCTTCTTGACTGGTGCCCAGCAGAACTACGCCAGGAAGTACACCATCCCCATCGACCTGCTGGGCTTTGACTACGAGGTCATGGACGACAAGAAGTATGATAAGGCACCGGAAGATGGTAAGGAGGCTTAGAAAGGCCATGGGATTTTTTTTTTTTTTGAGTTTGAATCTTGAACAGGCACTGTCAGTTTCCATAAGTCAATGCAGATTTTGTCTCCCCTCTCACACTCCAAATAGTGTAAGAATGTCACCCTTTGACAAAATTGCAATTCAGAGTGAAAGAGGGGTCACGCTGATATCTTTATACCATCTTAGAGACAGTGTTTCTTGACAGATGTTTCAAAATTGGACTGTCATTTAGTTTGCCATTTTATATAAGTTCGCAGTAATGGAATTGTGTGTGGCAAAAATATAGAGCACATGCTTTTCTTTAGGAAGATTACATTAAGAGTGGACAAACCCTGCAGTCACTCGATAAAACTACTGTGGTTTAGAAACAAGAATTTTTCCAAAGCTAATCGTGCTGGCACATCCTGGGCCAATCAACATTCTCGTTGGGTATGATGCTCCGGCTGCTGCTTCATCGTTGCAGAATATCATTAATGTTCTTTACAAGCAGAGTTTGACCATTAATCCTAATTTATGCTATCTTGTACTTGTTTTGAACTCTTTGACATGGCACCGATACGCAGACTAAATGAGGCAGCTACTTCTCTCTTTTGCATTTTCTGAAATAGGTGTGTACGTCAACGGTCTGTTCTTGGACGGAGCCCGTTGGGATCGTAAGACTCGCAGACTGGGAGAATCCCACCCTAAGGTGCTGCAGGATACAATGCCAGTGGTAAGCTGTCTAGTTGTTTGTCAGGCCATTTGTGCCTTGTCTAGTGTTCCTTATGCAGTGTATGTCCTAGATCAGATGTACTCATTCTCAAGCAGTCTTCGATCTAAGATATGTTGTAAACTGCGAAAAAAATATTATGTAACCAGTATTTTGATACTCACAGAGCAGAACACCAGGCCATTGCTTCCTGGCTGTTCATCAGGGTTATGAGCGTAGTTGCTGCATAGAATTTGCCCTCAGCCTAAGTCACTCTGTCCTGAACAAAGCGTGAGCATTTTTGATGCCCCCATTTCTGCTCAGTGATCATCATAATCATTTCATTAAAGCCTTGCTTACAGCAGCTCGAAGACTGCACTACAAGATTAGAGTGAAAACTACCTACAATAAAAAGAAAATGAAACATCAAGAAACATTTAAAATGAAAAGTGGCCAAGCCATCCTCGTAAAGTCCAGTTGTATACATGTATACGAATACGTTGTATTTATCACATATTGTCATTATCCATTCAGCAAAGCTGCATGATTTTTTTCTCGAACCACTCAAAACAATCTCGTCCTCTCCTCCTCTCCCACAGGTGTGGCTGAAACCCATCAAGAAATCAGACATCCCCGAGCGTCCATCTTACGAAGCACCCCTCTACAAGACAAGTGAGCGGCGAGGCACACTGTCCACCACTGGCCACTCCACCAACTTTGTCATCAGCATGATGCTGCCCTCAGATTTGCCGCCGCAGCACTGGATCGGTCGCGGGGTGGCGCTGCTCTGTCAACTGGACAATTAAGCCATTGAGATATACTTATGAATGCGTATTCTTGATATGCTTATGAAAACTTTGGAAGAGTTTGTATTCAAAATATCTTTAAAGAATCTTAAAAAGTGTGTGCATTTCAAAGATATTACTAAATATAGCTCTGTGCTACCACATAAACCGAATGTTAAATACTTCGTGAATATTTCTAAGATATTGGTAAACATAGCTTACTACTACCACATCAACTGGTTTGGATCAACTTTGTTTGGATTTATGCAAAGTGGAAAGCAATAAATGAGCTCACGTTGGAAATTTGTATATAATTCTATATTGCTCATATAATTTCAATTAAAAGGTTTTGGTTTAATGTAACATTGTTATGAGTCCACACTTGCAGTGCCTTAAGCTGGAATGCAGAGTTTTAGAGCGGTAGTGGGTTTTTCTTTTCATTGTTTGTGACAAAAAATATTCAAGTGTTGAGTGGATATCTGTACATACTTCGGAGTCTGGTTTTCATTTTCTTGATAGATAAATTACTTACAATTCTAATTTGTAAAAACTTGTTGGAGAAAATTTGTTCATTTTTTGTGTTCATGGTAAAATACACATCTCCACACAAATGTACTTATGCAAGAATTATTAGGATAAGAGAAGTCTGGAAGCCATTACTACATTCTCGGACCAAACTAAATACACGCTTGTACCTTTCTTCACCATTCTTGGAGACCAGAATTATTGTAAAGTATTTTTGTATATGAATTCTATCCAGTTGCTCTAAAGAGTAGGATTATTAGCTCATGGTCAAATGAGTCAAGAATACTGTGTGATTGGTTTGATATTAATATTTAATATAATTTTTTTATCTCATGTTACGTTTATAATAGTTGCGACTGTTTGCTCTCATTCCACCCATTAAATATGAATGTATATAGTTTGAAGTATCTTATATTTGACACTACAATCGGTCCAGCATACAGATGCCTTGAAGTAGTATAAACCGATTTCTGTCTTCGCTGTTATTGAAGGAAATTTCGGTAAACTGACAAAGTTATTATTCCGTCCAAAAAGTCGTTGTACCTGAGATTTATGCAAAAGCTTGTATGTGAAAGGTTGTACTACTTGTACTAAAAAGGAGTCTTTCTTCCATGGATAATTAAAAAGGTTAACGCCTGTATAATTGTGTAGAGACTTCCAATAAACGTTTCCCTGTATCAATCCAAGCTCGAGCCAGTGCGCCAGAGTACTTCGTCTATGGAGCTATAAAAAAGATAGCTCCGTGCTTCATCTGTCTTTTCGATAATTTCTAACCTATAGGTATCGGTGTGTGTGTGCGCAGTATTTCAAGAGCAATGGGTTGATAGTCTCAAAAGATGTCTTGATTGATGATTGTCTAAATTTGTGTGTTGTTTGGGGTTTGGGGTTCTTGTCCCTCAACGCGCCACTTGCAGACCCACGGGAAGGATAATATGTGATTGATCGTCATGATGAGCATTCACTCCGGAGGAAACTGCGAATAGGAATCAGTTTCCCTGGTTTCCAATTACAAACGTACAATGCACGTATATACAATGAAAACGTACATGTATGGTTTATGTCCTGAAATGACTCGGTTGAGAACAAGATATTTATAGTACTTGTTTGTTCGATCAGTGGGGGGGAAACGTTCATGCTGCGCGGCTATTCAAAAAGAGATGCCAAGTCATTGTACGATGATGGGCAGAATGCACAGTATGTGACCTTTGTATCGGTGACCGGTATCAGAAACGTACGTGTGTATTAACCAGTCAAGTGCGAAGTACGTACGTTCACCGTTTATAGCTGAAGGCAAAAATATCGACAGAAATATAATTCACACGTTCCAATACATTTAGGTTAGATCCTCTACCTGTTGACAATGCGGCCAAGATCGATGTGCGTGTTAATATGTCTGGTCATGGCTGTGTCACTTAGATGCACATCATGCGATGATCCCCCGGTTGTTACGACCAAGCAGGGCCGCATCGTGGGCACTCGACTGGAGTTTAACCCCCCTACGAGACCCGAGCTCCGCCGCAGTGTCAATGCCTTCCTCGGTATACCGTACGCCGAGCCGCCCGTCGGCCCGCTACGCTTCAAGCCACCCGTGCCGAAGTCGTGGAGTGGGGAGCTGCGGGCTGCAGAGGTTGGCAATCGATGCCCTCAGCCCAAAATGCCGCTGGGAAACGATGTCACATTGACGGGCAATATAGCCGAGGATTGTCTGTCTGTCGATGTGTTTGTCCCTCAGCCAGTTGTAAGTACAATTATCGTATTGCGTGTTACGGGTAGAGCTAATAGCTTGATCTTACCGCCTTAAAGGGGATAGGGAATGTAATAGTCTCGTGTAAAGGATGAAAGAAAATACAGTATTTCTGTTTAAGGGCAAAACTTGTCTTCGCTATACAGCCTCCAAAAGCAGCCGTTCTTGTATACATCCACGGAGGCGGATTCTTGGTTGGTGCTGGCTCCATCGATGGGTTCTATGGGACTCCCATTGCGGCTGTGGGTGACGTCATCGTCGTGGCCCTCAACTACCGACTTGGAGCATTAGGATTTCTCTCCACCGGTAATTAAGATGAATGGCTGAATGTAAGAGAGAGTATATGACCACATGTAGCTGTATCTTGCGTAAGGAGATATGATATGTTGCCATGCACTTTACTCGAGCATGTACCAGTCTGACTCAAGGGGGGGGGGCGTTTCCCTCATTCCGCCGGGGGGTAGCTACTTTGCCCCCCCCCCACTTTATAGGCCTACCAGCCGTTGGAGGTACACTGCAACTTCATAATTGTATTCTTTTCTGTATAATGACCGGGGCTTCCCCCCCCCCACTTTTAAATCCATTCCGTCGCTGTTGGTCTGACCCATTGATGTCCACCAAATATTTAGGAACTGCATCACCGTATCTTCAGCAGCAACGTGTGTAAGACGCATAGGCCTAACTATTTGTACATAGTACGATAGTCGAACTTTTTTTACTAATTTGAGTATATGTGACCCTTTAATCATTGTAACTGACCAATTGGCGCACACGTATGCATTTTTGATTGCTTGCAGGTGATGAAGCAATACCAGGCAATATGGGACTGCTGGATCAACAACTTGCTATGGAATGGGTCAGAGATAATATTGAAGGTATGGCCGTTTCATATGTACAGCTACATGTAAGAATAAGATGCAGAGGTCTTCACCCGACAGGAAGGGTGTTGATCTACGAACGGAGTTGTTAATGGCCTGTGTTACACCTAGTTTTTTTCTTCAATTGCGACTTTGCAAGATGGGTGGACGAATGCACGACAAGTTTCAATAAAAAATGTCTGCACATGGCCAAGATGGACTCTTTGAGAATTACACCTGAAAATTTCGTTTTTTTTTCGCCTGTCCATCAGCTTTTGGTGGTGATCCAGTTCGAGTGGCCATCTTTGGGGAGAGTGCCGGAGCATGCAGCGTGGGAACGCACATGTTGTCGCCGGGAAGTGCAGGCCTCTTACGGGCTGCAATCATGGAGGTCCGCTCATCTTCAATAAACGACCCCTTGAAAAAGTTGGCAGGTCTTACCTTTCATCCTCATCCAGCTCACCTGTTACGGCCGGAAGAAATTCCCACTGACACCTGCAATTAATCCTACGCGCTTCATCGGCATTTACAAACCAAAAATGAATTTATTGGCCTAACAGATTAATCGGCCAGCCACGAACTCCTGCATTTTTTGAGGGTGTAGTTTCGATAAAAGTTGAAGAAAAATTAGTGCGAATAGAAATACATGTAAAGCCTTCGTGATCTCCAGAGGTACGTGTGACAGCTCACTCTGGATAACGTGCAGAAATTATCTAATAAACAACCTCGAAAGTGAGTTTCAGCCTTTGGATAGGTAACATGTACATATCGTCCTTACAAGAGTCAAGCAAACGGTGCAAAATACTTGAATTAAAAGAACAGTAAGTGTTGAACAGCAGAAAGTCCCCCAATATCCCACGAATACGCCTTTCGTGTTCGACTGCAAATTACAATAAGAGCTCTAAGTCAGAAGAAACTATATGATTCATTTTTATCGGCAGTTCAAACGTCCTCTAGATTCTGTTCTCCCAACATGTCTCTGTTTTTCTCCTACATGCAGAGTGGCGAGGCATCGGCCCTTTGGAGCATAGTGCCCGCTGATGAGGCTCGTAAACGGGCATTCTTACTTGGGAAGTTGGTCGACTGCGAGAGAGAAACATCCGACGAGTTGCTGGCATGCCTACAGGAGCTAGACGTCAGCGCCATCATCGACAGTCAATTTGAGAAGGTGGAACCTGAAACGATGATTCTTTGACGGAAAACGTGGGTAGTACTTTACCTTATTATTGACGGGAACTTTTTCCTGTTGTTGCTTAATTTTATTTGCAGATGCTTCAAGCGTTGAGTGTAGCGCCCATGATTCTTTACGGTCCAGTGGTTGACGGAATTTTCCTCCCCGGCAGACCGACTGACCTCTATGCAAAGGGTGCAGTCAATGACGCCGTGTCAATCATTGGCTCCAACTCAGACGAGGGAATGGTCATGATCAAGGGGGCGTACCCCAACAACACCAACCGGGCGCCCTTCGTGGACGGCGCAGCGTTCGACGCTTTCTTGCAACCCTGGCTGGCGATGCTGAGCTCCGAGCCCGTCGTTGCCGACGCCGTCGAGCTGATGTACCTCGACGCCACTTGCGGGAACCCATCGGACTGCGACTACCTGCAGAGCCTCTCCCAAGCCCTTGGGGACGTCTTGTTCGTCTGTCCCCAGGACAGGACCGCCAGGGCATTCACTAAGGCTGGACGCAAGGTGTACCGTTATCACATGACCCATGCAGCCACCACTCCTTTCCTCGGTAACAACTGGACAGGGTGTACGCACGGTGAAGACTTGCTGTTCGTCTTTGGCGTCCCACTTGTGCCTTCAGAGAATAAAAGGTTTACCGAGGAAGAGGTCCGTATGTCAACCCAGACCATCAGTTACTGGGCCAACGTGGCCAAGACAGGGTAAGGTTTCTTACTTCTCAAATTTATTTGTCATCATTAAGCAGGAATGTTTTAACATCTGTATGAGTAAAATAGAAGCGAAGACCTCTCAAAAGACTTAAACTCGTGTGGAGAGCAATTTTTAAATGACGTCAGTCTAATGTCTCCAATACAAAAGATTCAGTTCTCCAAGGTCAAATGGAATTTGATCTTAGTCCTAATACGGCCAAGAATTGTTCCCTTTGTCAGTCTTGATTGCAATACTAAAACTTTACAGGTTGAATTTTCCTCCGTTTTGTTCATTGCCTCGACTCCCAGTAATCCCAACCTGTCATCCCTGGACGCCGAACTGGCCAGCGAAGAGACATCCACGGCGTCAGAATGGCCGGTTTTCACCCTTGAAGAACTCGCCTACAAAGACCTGTCACCGGCCATGCCGAATGGACATGGGATCAAGGCCAAAGAATGCCTCATGTGGAATGAATTCATACCAAAGCTCGTTCAAATTGCAGGTAAATCAATGATGAAGTTCTTTGGTAGAACTTTGAAAGAAAGCCCACTCTATGAGATATAACAGTGGGTATTGTACATGGTCACTCCTGTGTCAATTGTAATTGGCCCTTAACGTTTTAAAATTTACACTCATTGGAAATCAGATTTTCTGCTATCAAACAAACTGTGGGTTTAGTTTTTGAAATTATATTGGACTTTCAATTACCCAGGGAAAAGGTTTGACAAATTCACGAGTTAAAGAGAGGCATCGTGGCAAAAGAATTTCCTCTGGAAAGCCTCTACAAGCTTACTATTTTTTGGCAATGCACACTTTCCCGCTTTGTTCCTCTTATTCCACGTTTTTGATGTTTGATTTGGCAGCAGCTTTGAGAACGGTGAATTCATTATCCATTTTCAGAGGACGCCAAGAAGTGTCGGGAAGTCTCTGCACACAGAAGATTGAGCAAGGAAATGGGACTCCGCGATGAGGGAAGTGGGCAGGAATTAAACGAAAACATTTGAGACATTTTGTTTCCATCCAACCCAAGGGCGAATCCATAACCAAAAATTCGGGGGGTCAGAATTGATTGGGGTCGAGACTCTTGGAGATTGTTATGTAACTATGATGGCATTCTTAGGGGTAAGGCCGTATCTCGGGGGGGGGGGGTTGGCCCCGTTGGCCTCTACCCCTTGTATCTACCCTTGTCTACCCTTGACTCAACCGAAATGCAAATGATGAAATGAAACGAATTTGGTCATTCTTATGAAGCATTTTTTGGCTAAAAGTTGAGATTTTTTCAGATTTCTATTTGAAAATAGTCACGGATACATGATGGTCATAGCGTACAATTATATGTAGAAGAAGCCATGCGATCAATCCGTCTTGCCGTGAGACTTCCTAGTCTTGTGTGTTTAATATGACCAACAATCTTACGGCTGTTGTCGGTGTACAGAATCGACTTTTCTATATCCACTGTATTGATCCTCCCGCCCTGCCGTGTCAGGCCCTCGAACACAATCCTTATAGAGATCACAGATGTCCGGATATCTACACTCACTTAAACATAGTGACTGCGTCCCACACACACATTGACATTGTGCGCGCCTGATCATCTTCAATCGAAAAAAAAATTGAAGGTTTTTATATTTAGCAGCCCTGCAGGGCCAATTTCATAGAGCTGCTTAAGCACAAAATTTGCTTAATTGTGAAAAAAAACTTGCTTAAAAAAACAAAGGTTACCAGCTCAAACTCTATCGGATTGTCATGCTAACCAAAAGACAGCTAAATACCATTCCAAAACAATATACGTGTACATCACATGGAGGTTTGGCTGGTTACCTGATTTATCAAGCAAGGTTTTTTCGCGGTTAAGCAAATTTTGTGCTTAAGCAGCTCTATGAAATTGGCCCCAGCCAGTGCACTTTTACGCCTTGTAAATTCGGTTCAGACATTTTGTAATATGTTCCTACTGGTAGCGCTATTTTGAATAGGCTGTTTACGTCTTTTAAAGAATAACTTTAGGCAACATGCAAGAAAGTCTCAAGCGACACTGCGAAGCTATTTATGGCCGAGTAATAATTTTTTATGATAGAAAATAATTATTGCCGAATATAATTATTGTATGATTTAAGTGTACGTAAGGTGAATTTATGTGATGTAAAAATGATTGTTAGAACTATTCATAATATAAACTGAATTTAATAAGGTCTCCTCGGCTTGACTTAGATCACCATTATTTATTTAGGATGAATATTTGTGCCTGAAACATGAATTATTCAAAAACTGTCCCCACAAAAGAGAGGATAAAATGCTTTTGCATATTGTACGCATGCGACAATACAACAGAAGTCATATGCACGTGCAAGTAGTCCACCCGGTTTCTCAGACAGTTCAACTCGTGAAGATGAAGCTTCAATTCATATACGCTTTGTGGCTGATTTTACAACTCTTCCGAGTTTCTCGTGCAGAGCCCCCGGTCGTTACGACCAAGCAGGGCCGCATTGTGGGCACTCGGCTGGAGTTTAACCCCCCTACCCGGCCTGAGCTCCGCCGCAGTGTCAATGCCTTCCTCGGTATACCGTATGCTGAGCCGCCTGTCGGCCCGCTACGCTTCAAGCCTCCCGTGCCGAAGTCATGGAGTGGGGATCTGTGGGCTGCAGAGGTTGGCAATCGATGTCCTCAACCACTGACACCCATGGGGAATAGCGGAATACTTACCGGAAAACAAGATGAAGATTGTTTGTTTATCGATGTGTTCCTTCCTCAGCCAGTAGTAAGTGAAACGATATAACCATGTAAGGCCCAATTCGAGACTTCCTATAATTGAAAAAAAGTGACGAAAAATGCATTTGCAATAAAATACATTCTACATGACCTGACGAGAACTTAGTGTTATTCCACTAGAAAGATGATGCATTAAAAGTCTTTGTACGTGTAGTTGATTGATCACAATACCTAATGCTGAGTTCTTGCCACACTTGCGAATATTTCGTAAAATATTTAAACCTGTCCTTTTGACTGCACGTGAGGTTTCCATTTTGATATCGACTTACGTGCGTGTACTTATCAAAAACAACTTACATTTTATTTCTTTGCTTGATCATCTCGGAAATTTGAATTGCATTGCATACAGTTTGCTGAAAATGCGACTTCATTGTTTAACTGCAATGAGCAAAACTGGAGGAATTAATAAAAATTGAAAGTATTAATATTGATAGGCTTTTGATTTTATTGCACCTAGTAATTAGACGAGAAAAATCTACCTTTTACGCAAAAGTGACCACAGATACAATCATGGGAGACAAAATGCGTTGGGGGGGGAGCGTATCCTTCCAAACGATTGCGAGCTGCACGGTGCAACTGGTGTGCAATTTCCGAAGGGGCCCCTGTGGCCCATATTATAGTTACGCTATTGTGTTGCTGTAAATTGTTACGACGAATATCAAAACAGATCTGTTCGAACTACCCATCAGTGGTCCAAATTATCCATTGTTTACCCTTTGTACGTTATTAAACCCCTTGGGTGGCATTTGAATTGAAAGGTGATGTGGCCTTATATTTGTGTTCCATCATGGTTATTGCCTCCTTGTCTCAGGAGGGGACTGCAAGCCAAGCAAGTACCAGTGCAGCATGCAGTCGATGACGTGTGATGACATGACGTAAGCAATGACAAGTTTATACTAGCTGCATCGTGTGTACGGTATAAACATGCCGGTTACTGTGTTGAGCAAAGAGGTTTTGATGGATAACCGGCGTGTTGCGATGCATGCAAATTGCACAGTAACTTCATGATGGTCTTTCTCCAAAATGATACGGGCTCAAACAACCACGCTAAAGAGAGTGCGCCTGCAGAGGGCAAATTTTCAATTTGTTTGATTTATTAAGATTCCATAAGTATTTCATTTGCTTTCGCAAAACAGCCGGCCAAGGCCGCTGTGCTCGTGTACATCCATGGTGGGGGATTCATTGTCGGGGCCGGAACTAGGCCGGACTTTTACGGGACTCAGCTAGCTGCTGTCGGTGACGTCATCGTGGTGGCTCTCAACTACCGACTAGGGGCTCTTGGATTCCTGTCCACGGGTGAGATTTGAAGGAGTGCATCCACCAAATCTGCTCATCAGTGCATCATCCTGCTCATTTGGAAAAGTTAACAAAATCTATGCAGAATGGGACCATTGTGCATGACGAATGCACGATTATGATGACCACCTCAATCGCAAAACGATGAGTAGGCATTGGTACTTCGTAATTTGCATTGACTGATTTAAACAATTTTGTGGGCTTACTGATTTCCAGAATCTGAACCTCCCCCTGCATGTTTTAGGCCACAGTTAAAGTGTGGTCCACATAGATCGTTTGTGACACAAACTCATGAAGAATAATTCATTGGCACAGCTATAGATTTGTTCGTTGGATGTCGTGCAGCGTGAGTGATGAGCTCACGTTTGTTTTGTTGTAGGTGATGACGTCGTACCGGGCAACATGGGACTATTTGACCAGCGCCTCGCTCTGGAGTGGATAAGAGACAACATCGAAGGTACTTTCCATCCACGTAACACTGAGCAGAACTGGAACCATTCACACGAGATTTTATTTAACTTCTCCCCTACTGGCACATGAACTGACGCTTCAAAGTGCGTCTACAAGACAAAAGTTACAGCAACCAGATTTTTCCGACTGATAATATTTTTCTTCCTCATGTAGATTCAACAACAGCTCGTGCTAAGTCTTTGCGTTCTTATTTCAATCAGCTTTCGGCGGTGATTCTGGACGAGTAACCATCTTCGGGGAGAGTGCCGGCGCAGTGAGCGTGAGTGCCCACGTGGTTTCGCCTGGGAGTGTCGGGCTCTTTCACGCTGCGATCATGGAGGTAGGACCCCCACACATTATGAAACACTACACCACCCAGACTATTTTCTTCCACTTAATACACCAGCCGGTTTGCCTCAGCAAGAACTCAGCAGCAAAACAGGTCGGAGGTAAATTCTGTGATTGTTGTAACATTGGTCATGCATTGGGGACCATCACAGACCTGTAACCCATTCCTACGGTATGGATATGTTTCAGTGCACATACTATGAAGAATTTAAAAAAAAAAAGATATAGGAAGATATACATTTCTTTGGACGCTAGACTGGGAGTTGAGTTCCAACATGACAACAGTTGTGGAGGTCAGCTAGGTGTTTGAAGTCGAGAAAGTGTCGTATCCGTGATCTGTCTTCTATGTGTTTTACTGAACATTTGCATAATCTCATTTGGTGATTTGTTTTGCTCGTTTTGATAGAGTGGTGATATCTCTGCTGTGTGGGGTACCCTACCGACTGACGTGGCCCGTAGGCGGGCTTTTGCCCTCGGGAAACTGGTCAACTGCGAACGAGAGACATCCAGAGAGTTACTGGATTGTCTGCAGAGGGTGCCTTTCAAAACTCTCGTGGAAAACCAGTTCCAAAAAGTATATCGCCATCCACGCTCAGGAAATTCATTCACTTGTGGCATTGATGCCATTATCTCGTTGCTATACTTGTGTTAATGTTTAGTTGACTTACATTGCCTACAGTTATCCAATACATGTATTCATTCATTCTGAATCGGGCAGTTGTAACTTGCAATTTCGGTGTTTTTTTTTCATTGACGATGCTACATAGAACATCTTTCAAACTCAAGAGTTGATATCTTTTCATTTGGGGTCATTTCCGTTTCGAATACACTGAGTTTGGCTCCATGACCACGACAGGTTGGCCTCTGTGTCAATCATACGTAAAGTGTGTCATAATTTGAACATAGCCTCAGTTGTTAGCAGTATAGCTTTCAGAAAAGCGCATTTCTAGCTGCAGTGATTACTTTCCGACAAAAAGTTTAACTGTACCTTTCTGTAAGAGTATTATTTTTTTCATCAATTTCCTGCCATTGGCATTTCACCAAAATTACTGACATATCGAAAACACTAAACTCAGGTTTTTGACCTGTTGTGTTGCATTTGAATTGCAGTTACTCCAAGAACTTAGCGAAGCAGCCTTTATCGTCTTCGCACCGGTTGTTGATGGGGACTTCTTCCCTCGTAAACCAAGCGATCTCTACGCAGAAGGTGCCGTGAACGACGCCGCGACAATCTTGGGCTCGACTGCAGGGGACGGAGCCACGGTAGTCTTGCAAGCCTTCCCAAAACATACAGACGAGGCGCCGTTCGTGGACAGCGACATCTACGACAGTCTCACGCGACCCTGGATATCGCTGATGAGTGGTGAGCCGATTGTCGCTGACGCCGTCAAAGCGATGTACCGCAACGCCTCCTGTAGCGACGCCCATCGCTGTGACTTTCTGGAGAGTACGGTCCAAGCCTTGGGCGACGCCCAATTCGTGTGTCCGCAGGATTTCGCGGCAAGGGCTCTCGCTAAGGCCGGGCGAATGGTATACCGTTATCACATGACCCATGCCCCATCGTCACACTTCCTTGGTAATAGGTGGACTAGGACTGCCCATGCAGACGAGGTTCCGTTTGTCTTTGGCCTCCCCCTGATGGCGTCGGACAGGTACAGGTACACAAAGGAAGAGGCAGATATGTCCCTGATGATGATCAGATATTGGGCAAACATGGCAAAGAGTGGGTGAGTGTATAAGCTTAAGCGAAGCCCCCCGAAAACTTAACTACCGGTAATTGTGGTCTCCAGCAGTCATGGAGCCCCAATTTACTTCCCCAGCTCCTCTTTCTGTTTCCAGAAAGTGCTAAAAAAAGGTCTTTTCTCCTCAGAACACAGCTTAACACTCGACATTTGATTATTGTAATCTATAAAAATAATGATCAAAGATAAAGATATAGTATGAGCTGCTCATTATCAAACAACCATAAATTAGAAGATCAAAAACAAAATACCAAGTTTACAACTTATGCTTCTTAATATGACTTTAAAATGTTAAAACGCAAATAGGTTCCACTTTATTTACTGGCCACACGTTTAGAAAAATTGCCTCAGGCAATTATTTTAGATTTATACTTTGTATTTTAACTACAAACTATTTCTTTCGACCGTGCGATTTGACAGCATAGTAAATGCAACCCACTTTGCATTTGCCCGTTGGATTTAATCAGTCTCCCCACACATTCCATCTCCAGCAATCCTAACCTTTCCTCCTTGAATGTCGGGCACACTAATGAAGAGACAGTGACAGAATGGCCGGCGTTCACCCTTGAGGAACTGGCCTACAAAGACTTGTCACCGGCGATGCCGAACGGGCATGGGATCAAGGCCAAAGAATGCCTCTTGTGGAATGAATTCATACCAAAGCTCGTCCAACTTGCAGGTTGTATATATACTGAAGCCAGCTCAAAGCAAGAAATATTCGAAAGTGGTATACAGTGGTATAATTTTTCTCTTAATTATCATTCAGAAGATTCACATCAATTTATATCAAACGTAATTGTCTCTTTGCTTGTTTTTATTATTTTTTTGTTATTGTCTTTTCAGAAGAAGCTAAGAAATTTCGCGAATGCGCCGCAACTAGCTACAAAAGGATCGAGGACGATTTTGCTGACGGGACTTGCACTAAAAATACATGTACATGCGCAGAAGGAAAGTAAAGTGGGCGCGCGCCCAGCCGATATTCTACAAAATCCCTGTATTTCCGGTTTAAGGAAGTAGTTTGTTTGAAGTATGACTCCGATCGGAAAAAGTAACTCACAAAATGTTTCAGCTAAGTGCCCGTGATAAACAAGTCAGCCGTGGATGTAGGTTTGTTGTGCTTTCTGTTTGAATAATAGATATACCAGTGGATGAGACATTAATGCAAGTTTTCGATACATGAAAGTTGATGGGGAATTTGTAAACAAAATTACATGTATTAATTCTTTTATAATGTAGCTGCTGTCAAATTCGAACATGTTAGGCTTTGGTTTCATAATAAAATGCTCCGTTTCCTAGCTTTAGCCTGAAGTAAAGTGACAAAGGTGTAGACCCTTTTCACCCACGGGACTTGATTGCGCTAAATATAAACAATACAACCACATGTGGACCGCCTTGGCCATGGTGATCAAATCCGACGGGCATCTTCAACCACGTGCAAGCGCTCATGCGAACGCTGCATACTTGACTGTTTTTCTTGAATAACCAGATTACCATCTCAACACTATGCACTCACACATACAGGTCCAGCACGATTATGACATCGCAGGAAAAAGGTCTATACGAACGTAGTGCAGAACACTTTTTACGGAAACGATTCCTGCATTGCATCTTCTTGGGATCAGTAAGATGGAGTGTGGTCCAATACTAATACCTGTGTCTATCTCTGTGATTTTTACATACTGCATTAATCCTAATCACAAGTCATCTTAAACCTGCATTCTTGGGAATAATTATACAAGGACTCCGAGAAAGAGGACGTTATTTGGAAGTGCACGAGAAGGTGATTTCTTTGATTTGATAGATAAGATTCACTACCCCAACCACTGCTGCTCAGCTCATCATATCGGAGCACTTCTGCTCGATACCTCCAGAGAATTCCTTTGATTCCCTTAACACAAAGAACACCACTCAAGGACTGTAACAGGTGTCGCGTATCTTGCGTCAAATGTTTCAAATTCCGAGGCTTTCATTATCATTTCGTGAATAAAAATGGCTCGTGGTTTCTTAAATGAAGTGTTTGTGTGTATCTCTTGCGGCGTGACTTCGTTGTCCTTCAAGTGCCATGATGTCACACGCGCATTAACCTCGGGGGACGTTGAGATGGGGTCATAACTGAAAAGCGTGGACAGATAAATGAATAGTCAAAAGCCAGAACATGGGACGTATTTACCCTCCCCCTCCCCAAGTACTGGTACGCGTAAGGCATGGAGTTCCACAAACTTCCAGACGGCGTGGATATGACCAAGCTGGAATCTTAACTCTCCAGCTTATGTGGGCAACATCTGTGGGGAAGATACTGATAGAAAATATTGATCATTGCAATGGTAAGCTGGTTCAGGAAATTTCACTGTTTGCACATATGTTTGAGCATAACACATGATCCTACGAAAGTCATAATGTGCCCTGGCTGGCTGTTCATGTCCACCAGTCATCTGCAGCGTGCAAAATGCACTCATTTGCACTTCAGGTAGTGCCCGTCCCCTGATTTAGGCCTGGGTTAGTGATTCCAGCAGTAAAAGTAGAAGGCTTGTCATGGCATGGACTTGTCAGAAGTTTTAAATGGATTGGCCTATTTGGAAATTATTTAAGATTGAACTAATTGCTTCAATCCTGCCTGTCTTCTACCATGTCACACACCAATTAGTAGGTGAAACCAAGTTGCAGTGGAGAGCATGCTGTATCTCTTTAATCTAAGAAATTAATTTTAAGCCTTTTTAGAACCCTGTTTAAAAAGTAAAATGTAGAAATTTACCAGGTCTAGTGTGGTCTTTAGTACCAAATTAATACAGGCAACTTAGCAACATGGAAACAGACACATACTATAGAGGGCAGAGTTCCCCTTTGCCAAAACTTGTTTTCGGGAGGGGGTAGGAAGTGAAACGCCACTACTTTAGAAACCGTACTGTCTCCTTTTTTGGATGGGGTTGAAAAAAATTACCCTTTTGCCCCTCCCCAGTGGCGTATCAAATTCTGGATACGCCACCCATATATGGCGGCTGTGCGTAGTCCTACGTTTTATACATGTGCACACCAGTGCCCAAACATAGTAACAGCCTCGTATGTTTTTGACGCCAGTTTAACGTAGCCACCTCGGTCAAAAAACAAACAAACAAACAAACAAACAAACAAACAAAAACACAGAATGATATATGTTGGGATTCCTGGTCATCTATTTTAAGTACAGTCCGAGTAGTGTCAGCGTCATCAAAATTAACCCAAAGTGGCAATAATTAGGAAATACACAGTAAAAAGCATGCATGATACATGGAAAATCACAGAAAAGGGTGATTTAAAGGTCTGCATTAAGGACCTTTATGAATGAGGGATGCCCAATTAATTGCAGTCGTTAAGGTAATTTTTAATGTTACGGCAGTTTGTTAATACCTGCTGATCTGCACCGTCTCGGCAAACGCCGACTGCAACACTCACCTGGAGGTTACATACAAAAACAAACGAACTTAACTCGTGCGGCGACTCTGACCGCGTAGCTCGTGAGGGAAACTCACTTTGAAGTGGGCAATAATATTTAGGTTTTGAATTTTGTAAAAACGATTGATACTTTTTCTACTTCAGTTGTATTACTTCCAGTTGTTACGTGGCCTGATTCTACCTTTAGGGTTAGTTGCCCAATAGACATAAACTGTACGTCCTATTGTAAATCCCCAGAGACATGCTTGCTAGGCTAACTGCTGCATGTGCGCGTGTGCCTGCCTAGTTTTTGAGGTGGTATCGTAATTTTAACATGAGATTCTTCGTCTCATGTGAGAAATAATTAGAATATCCAATTACAATAAACCCACTGAGTTTTTCCGCTGATGATTATAGACCGGTTTTATGTTAGTCTTCGAGAAGAATGTGGACTCGAAGTACCAGTAAGTAGTGACTTTTGATAGTGATAGCGAGACGATAGAATGGAGCATTGTACAATTTGTAGCGAAATGCACGCAGGCTTGGGGTTTATATGTAAGGCGCCGCTGGCGCCACTGCGTCCGGACGCCAAGATGCGTGCAGGCTTAGATTAAATTGCGAAGGGCTTTTTCATGCTTGGATGGTAAATTTCAGTGGAAGTGAGTTCTCATTTGAGATTAATTTATCTCGGGGTTTCAGCAGGCTTGGATTCGTCGTGCATTCAGGTCGGGTGTGTGTGTGAGTTTGTTTCTGCATTCAGTTGGGGACCCTGAACAACAACGAGGATAATAAGGTCCCCGATTGACAGAGGGTCCCCGATTGACAACTGTGTACAAAACATATGGGTGGTCTTCTAAAAAAGTTTAAGTACAAACAAAAGGGGAACAATAGGGGGTCCCCGGTTGCAGGCAAATACACACTTGTGTGTGTACCTGTGGGCATGAGTCTGTCTTGTGCCCAGTCAGTGGACTGGGGTTGTGCCGTCGCTGTTGCCGCACCACACGTCACGGGAGTCACTACATCTATGTCTTCACTGGGCAATTTGAGGTGGGACGGACGCAATAGGATCTTGGAGGGTGCTCTTTTTGGTTCGGGTAAAATTTGTTGTGTTTGTAAACTCCAAAATGTACCAAATTCAAATAGCGCCCTCCTATTATTGTGTGTGCCATGCTTCAAGAAGGCCTGTTGGTCCCATTTATGTCCAAACCCAGTCTTCTCAGAGTCAGCTCTTGTGTATTAGAAATATGACCATTATGATTTAAATTGAGGTCCTTCATTGTGAGCATTTGAGCTTGATTTGTAAATAGGAACTTATGAGTGCTTGCCCAGTTTTAGGGGCGCTCCCCGGGTCCAGCAATCAATCGTCATTATCAGTGGAGAAAAGAAATCATGTCAGAAGACAAGAGTAGTGGCAGAGGGGCAAGTTGACCCCTCAGAGGCATGTTGCCCGTTTTATAGATTGAAAGTGCAAGCATTTTGGAAGCAGTACTGCCACCTTTTTTTTGGGGGGGGGGGAGATGGAAAAACATTTGACAATTTGCAATCCCCTCGCCAACTTCAGACCTCGATACACTGCTGGAGAAGAGCTGCTCTTTTTCCTCCTCTTTCAGTCCCCTCACTATGACCTGTGTGCCTCATGATGTGGCCTCATCCCTTCCTGCCCTGCCCCACACCCCCTTCCAACATTTGCGACAGTGACCGAAGGTCAATGGTGCAGACTTAAATTTCAGAATTCTTTAAAACAGGAAGAGCCCCCCCATTTTGGTCATGTTACTGTGGTGGATACTGACCAATAAATATTCTCCCAAGCAAGCTGAACTTTTTGTATTCTGACCAGACTAGTTTACCTCTTTTGTTAACAAATATATCTGCCCTTTTGTATGGACGGCAAAAAATGTACAGAAATTCAGTCTTGATTGCAACAGTTTTTTACCTCAAATACTTATTTTGCATTATCAATAGTGTTGAATTGGGAGACATTTCCATCATGCAGTTGGTACATTGCAAGTATTGAAGTATTCAATGTTTGTTTTAATATTTGTATAAGATTTTTTTCAACACTTTACTAATTATCCTTTTAGCAATACCCAAAACGGCGCTTGTGACATTGCCTCACCAAGTGGAATGCTTTGCATCTCCTTATCCACTTCTTTCCTTTTGTTCACCTCATAATTGCTAGGCGAAAGAAAACAGCATTTGACAGAACAAAAGGACAGCCCGTGTCGAAAATGTTACTGGCTGTTTCATGAGAGGCGAGGAAGCTCTATATATACAAGTGCCTATAATGACCCATTTCGAGTGGTATCTTCATTTTGTTCATCTATGTTTCCATAGGGACGAGAATGTGTCGAAGCTTTAAACCAACGACTTTCACCATCAACCTTCGCCAAATATTCTGTCTACCAGCCTCATCGCACCTTGAGGGGGGAATAAAGACAAGCAAGCTGATCAGATCAAGGTACGGTATTCAACCGAAAAATTTCTCTGAAAGCGCAACAAGTCTGTACCCCATTCAGATAATATTCAATACACATTATAACAATCTGATTAATTGATAGACAACATTATCGAAACGACTCTGACCCCCGTCCATCTGTATTCAGTATCAACGGTTTTTGTTTCCTGATAAAAACAGAAAAACACAAGAATGGTGAATGATGAAACATTGCGTAAACTTAGTCTCATCCGTTGATGAAACCTATGGACATGTTCATAATTATGTAGTCGGCAACAGAATTTCAAATGAATAAATATTTCATGTGCTTCTTTAAGTGTAACCGCGACGTTCAACGGGCTCTCTCTTGGCATGTTATTCTTCGCGCGGCTGAACCAGCTTGCCGGTGGCAAGTCAAGTCTTTTTATGTGTATTTATTGCGGGCCAGTGGCTGCTGTTCTTTGTAGTTGTGCTTTTAATGAGTATGTGCACAGTGTGCATGCACCCGTTATTGCAGTTATTCCAACTTAAATCATGAACCGGTAACAGGGTTTTAATGCAGTAACGGTTGAACCACAGACGTTTTAAATATGGCATTGGAAGAGGCATTAAGTTAACAGGTAGATGGATACTGAAATGGGCACTTAATGTGTGTGAGTTAGCGAGGTCAGTGCTTCCAGCATCGATTGGCTGTCTGTCCAGCATCACATCTCGCAAACAAGCTCATTTCTTCCGTCCGATGAATTCGTACGTGTTTAGTTAACCGAATACTCCTATTACCAACTGATCATCTTCATGATGGCCGACCGCGAGAAAGCAATCCTATCAGTGACCATGACAGTGGCCATGCTGTAGATTTATTTTGCCCCCCAGCTTTGCATCCGATTGTTATTTGTTATTTTAATCGTCGGACACAAAATGTTCCATTTCTTAGTACAAGAGAAAAAAGAACTTAATTTTCTGTATTCATCGTTTATATTGCTGGGAAATGAGAGGGAGACGAAAGCAACGATGGGTTTGATAAAAAGTATAATAGTTTCACTGGTATCTAATAGTTGTTCCTGTTCTCCGAATCGAAGGAGAAGTCCATTTAATTACACCCTTTGGCACTTCTCCCTGTTCCAAGTTGTAATTGGAATTCTCAACGCGCGCTCGTAGCACGCTTCGACCCCCATTCTGAAGTATAGCCGTTTCCCTTGTATGTCATGTTATAGAAGTGGCCAAGCAGTTTTGTCCTTTAATGGACAGCAAGTTCAAATTGATGAAATTAAAGGTCACAAAAGACCAAGGACGCGTTGGTGGAAAGTGGGTCGTCTGTAAACAGCCTACGCTGTACCTTTTCCTCCCACTGAATTTGATAACGCCCAAGACTATTGACATATTTCAGTGTTTATGATGGCGTACGCGTCAATTCAAACCGGATAATGCTCAAGGCTGTTCACACGTTTCAATATTTATGGTACCTGCGTCACTTTTACCAGATCAGTTCGCATACTAACCCTAATCCTACCACTACAAGCAGAATATCTTTCCCTACTTGGACGTTCATAAAATACCAAGATTTTCAGATCTTATCGCGGCTTTCCTGTTTGTCCTCCATTTGCTCATTTTTCTTTTACAAGGGGGCTTTCTCTTCTTCGGGCGGATGACATAATTTCCTTGAATCCTCATTGGAGAAAATAATTTCTTTGAGAGATCAGCGCTCCCACGGGCGCTGTGACGCATGCGTGTAGAATGAACGTGCATCGGTGAAGGGGGTGATGCAGTTGCCCATCAGACTTTGTAGTGCAATAAAGTCCTTCAGTTTTAGTGACAGGCCTGAACTATACCCAGCACATCATGAGTGCAAATATTTATCGTGCGCGTCTGGTCAGCATATTATAGTTAAAAGGATCTGTGCCATGAAATGACACCGTGCCTGTGTGAAGGGCGTTCATGTTGTTAGACTCTTAACGAGTCTGCCGGTTTCCCCGAGTTGCTATGGTATTTAATTCAAAGTTAATTCGCGAGAGTTTGATATAATTTGATGACTGGATCTGAGCAAACGATTTTAGCCCATCTGTCAAACCCTCATTCGTCATACCAAGCAAGCTGATGGAGACAGGTATGGTTGGACATAAGGATGATCACAACGTTCTGGTGTTGAAAGGTAGTTCTGCACGTTTCTTAAAAATCCACCGGGAATACTGTGCGCCAGTGTACCTTTCGTCGATGGTCTAAGAACATCTTGCGTGACGGGGGACGCCTTTACGCTAATGACGTCGTAGCATTTTCTAGTATCTGCCAAAGCGATTCAGCTATCAGTGGGATAATTTTTCGCCAGTTTGCCAAACCACACGAAGGCACCACCACTATTTCTGCCGCCAGCGAATCCACGCCCCACAGTTCTGAACTGGAATATTCTATTAGATATCTGCCGTTTTACCGGACAAACCTGAGTTCTATGTGACACTGAAAAGGATGTGGCCATTCTTCGGTACGGTCAGTAACGAAACGTCGTTCTTTCTTGAAAGGGCCTGTATGGTGCTCCCCTGGAGGCCAAGTTAAAACATTTAAAACAAGCTAAAACAATATCAAACACTGCACTACTGAGATACGTATTGACAGAATGCATTGCATTTAGCTTTGAGGATGGAGAGTCTTCAAGCATACAACCCTGCTCTTTTTTACGTGGAAGTTGTGTGGTTAAGCCTGGTGTCTGTGGCCGGCGTATTTGGCAACTCAATGGCGCTGGGTGCCGTAGTTACCACCCCTTCTCTTCGAACATCAACACAGCTCAACATCACAATTTTAGCAGCTGCGGATCTTGTCGTAACGGCAGTCCTCGTCCCTTGCCGAATCGCTACGGAGTATTACTCTGGTCAGTGGCCTCGTCACGAGCCGTGGTGCCAAGTCCTGGCCTACCTTGCCATCTTTTTCATTGGTTTCTCGCTGCAGCAGCTAGTGTTCCTGGCACAGGTTCGGTATCTGCGAGTGACCAAATCCGATGCAGTTTATCGAAGGTTTACCTCTAAACCCGCGGTCATCGGCCAGCAGGTCTATGCCGTGTGTGGTACTTGTATTTTGGCGCTTGTCCCACTCTTTTCCAATTTCGGCTCCGTTGGCTATAGCGCGAAGCTCCACTTTTGCATTTTTACCGGACGCAACCAGCAACTGCTCGCCGCCTTGTCAATGATTGCGGCTCTAGGCTTTATACCGATGTTCTATGGCCTCACTTTCCTGCATGTTCGTGCGCACCGGCGGCGGATCGGAAATTGGGGAGGACTGGGTGTCGGAACAGTCCTGCCGGAGAGCACTGATTGGCGGCTACCATCTCGCTCAATTGCAGAAACTGACATAGACACTGCCAGCCCCCAAATGGATGCGTTAGTTCTTTCTAGAACTGCAGCTGGACGTACTGTCAAAACACTGGCGGTGAATACTTTGATGTTACACACCAACCACCAAGATGGAGACAAGTTTAGACCAAGTAACAGTTTGCAAGACCAACTTGGACTCACTGACAACCGGGATATGGCTAACGATGTAACCACAAAAATACCAACCCCGGAAAACTTATTCGCACAGCCACCAGAACTACGTGTAGGCCGGCCGCAATCAATTAACCGGCCGGTGGCGGTGCCCATGAACGCAGGTCGTAAGAATCACAGGAGGGGACCGACGAAGGAAAGTGTAAAAATCACAAGGAACCTGCTGTTCATATTCTGTGGTTACATGTGTTGCTGGTTGCCTTGGTGTATCCTGAGTTTGATCGAGCCTTATGTAGATGCCCCGCCTACCACTCACCACGTTTTGATCAACATGCTGTGGACCAACAGCTGTATCAATCCTTACTTGTATGCCTCCATGAGCCGAAATTACAGAAACGCTTTCAAAAAATGCATGACACTCAAATGCCTCTTTAAAAGATAGTCATCAGTTCTCATAGACATAGATGTGGAGATAAATCGCTTCACTACTGTCAAAAAAGCGAACAGTGACGCTGTTTTGGTATTATTCAAGCAAACACCTTGCTTTTTTTCAACCAAGTTGTCAATTGAAAAACGTTCACGAACTATTTTAATTTTTTTGCACATTTGCACATCCAAGAATTCATATTGGAACTCTTAACTGTAACATTTCAAAAGTTGATATAAGTTTGCTTGTTTTCATTTATGACTTCATAACAATACAATTTCTTGTTTTAAAAAAATGAGACGTAAATGTCAAAGATCAACATGAGTAAACTTCACTTTTCGGGGCATGTCTACTTTGAATTGTGGAATCTCACTGCTCCCAAGTCTTGTCACCCTCCGTTTGGCTGGGAAAAGTCATCTTTACAGTTGAACATAAGCTCTTTCTCGCAAAATTGTTCTCAGTGATTATAACTAGTTTCTTGTATGTTTGTTTTGATTCGCTGTAACAAGATATGCTAAATGGTGTTGCATACTTCGTCAATGATCTCACGAAGTGTATAAATCTCTGAAATTTTTCGATCTGTAGTTTTTGCGGCCATTAAGGTACATTCAAGGAAAAGGTTGGCACAGTATTACAGCCAAAGGTTGTTAACTATAATTAATTATCGGAAACAAACATTTGAAAAAAAGAAGCTCGGTCTCCAGGTTTTTTGTCTCAGGAAGTGACAAAAACCTCCGCAGTACCAGGGCAAAAATAGAGACCAACAGCTCAGGTCGAGTGTATATGTCGTGAGCATGCGTGCGAACAATTTTGAACACGAACACCTGGGCGCGTGTTGAATGCATTGATCTTCATTGTAAAGACTGAATAGGACATCGGGCATTGTTTGTGCACAAAATGCGCAGCCGAGCAATGGCGACGCGCTGCTTTTCAGGAGGGTTATTTGATGCCGCATGCTACGCATTCACCGGTAGTCTAAATT
The DNA here is from genome assembly GCF_001949145.1 of Acanthaster planci. The sequence goes on from NW_019091362.1 coordinate 10,793,246, forward strand.
TATTATGGAGAAAAACCTTTTTACGGATAGCGACGAAGCCCTTGGCCTCCCTCTCAAAACAAGCAGAAAATTCATGAACATAATTTTCCGAATTTAACTGACCATTTTTTTCTTACTAAATAACTCACTTGAAATCAATAACATTAACCTGTTTTGTGTGTGTGTGTGTGTTTGTCTTTTTATTCAAGTTCACACCTATTGTCTACGGTCCTGCTTGGGAAACATTTTCACTTTGGGTCAGGTCAATCGTAATTAGTTATGTATAAAAGTGAGAATTCCTCCAAGACACTCGATAGATTTTGCCAGTAATATGATGTCCATACTGTCATCATGTTTTTCCGTCTGGTTTCGATTACCCAACAAAAACGTCATTAATAAAACGAAAAAAGTCTCCAGTTTTACTCGCTCACAGGAAAGATTGTAGTTGGAAACTGACATTGTGGCAAACAAAACTGTGAGAGTCTTTTAGCCACAGTAAGTTAATAGTAATAATAGTCGGTTCTTATATAGTGCATATTATGGAATGTGCGCTTATTATCATTATCCGTGCACGTTTGGCTCACATCATCAGAAACCATGTAAGCTCCATTGTGAGTACACTAGTCTGATGCTGCCATTTTCGCGCCAGCGGCTAAACATAACCGTGTCAGCCCTCACAGGTACCGATTTACTCCTGGGTGGAGAGAGGGATAGGGGTAAAGTGACTTGCCCAAGATGACAACATGCTGCCACAAACTGGATTCGAGCCCCCGACCGTATGATCAGAAGCTGCCAGCCCAACCTCGACTCCATTGGCAGTGTGCGCGTTCTTTCACTAGCCCCTGGTCGTGTAGAAATCGAAAATGACGCTGAATGGCTATTCAGGATGAATAGACATAAACTTAAAGTGAATAGCACTCGTATTTCAAAGCTACACGCTCGCGCCCACGTATATCTCCTGCACGTCATGCATGCTTAAATCTTCGTCGCACATAAACACACTGACTAAAGGCCTCATGTAAATATTCCAAATAAATGTAGAAGTAAATTTAAATTGTACAATACTAGGAGCTAGATCGCCCAAGGTATGGTGTGAACCAACATGGCGCGGTAAGATCGTGCCCATGGGAACCGATGTTGCTGCAAACCTAACCACTAAGTCACATGCCCCCCCCCCCGCTGTTTTAACCTCAGACACTTATAAATCAGATTTCAAAAGCTTGAGTTCACACCTTGACCAAAGATTTACTTTTACCAGCTACTTACCGAAATGAAAAAGTCAGTCTTAGGCTAACTGAGAACGAGTTATTTTATAATTTAGACAAATTTTCGTTCATTGCGTTGACTTTGAATTTCCTCGTTTGTTACTTAATCGACAGAAACGTCACCTCTCTGCCTCTCGCTTTGGTTTCATCTTTGTCCTGAAGAAGAATTCTGCAACTCATATCACACCGTCTGCGTCTGCAGATCCAACAAACACAAATCATGGCTTTCTTGGCGAAAGAAAAAAAAATCTGGGGAGAAAAAACGCCGGACAAATTCATCATTTAGTTTTTGAAACCACATTTGCCAATAGTTAATATTTCAGACGGTACTTTGATATAGTGAAGTCTCATACGCTGATAGGCTACATACGCTGTCATTTCTTACTATATTGGCTTTAAGTCAAGCATTATAAAATTCAAGAGATGCAGAAACTTTCTGAAAGTGCGACTCGCATATCAAAAGCTGTTCCTTCTTCTAAACTTGATTTACCATGAATCTCCAGCAATTCAGTGATGCGCACATTTCATGCATTATTCTTTCCAAATTTATGGCATTCAGGGAGCAGAATTCAGTTCTCGGAAATCTCACGACTGAAGTGCAATAACCTCAACCAGTTTTTGAAAATCTCTGTTTGAAAGTTCACGCAATAAATTGGGAACGCTCGCTATTTACCCCCCTGAAAATACGCATACGCAGAGCTACGGCTAGTCTATTGTCTGCGCGTCTCCCCGCATTTCCATTGGAGCGAAGACCTAGACCTAGCTCTAGACAAGAGATTCGGATGCAGCCTTCGTGCCAATTAGGTCTAAAGAGTCTAGTCGAGGGTTTCAACTCACAAATAGTTAACATTTAACAAATTAACACCAGAGCCAGTGAATGGGTTGGAGGATCGGAAGGAAAAAATGCAATGAAGCCACCAACAGTGTTGGTGAAATTGTGAATAATTTAAGCCGCTCTCTATACTGCCCAACAAGAGACTGCTTCTTATTGACGGACGCTTGTTCGCTGTAGAAATGATGGAAAATGTTCCGGTTTGTTTGTATTTGACTGCGCAGCCGTTTTCGATCTTAGGTGTACATTTTTCAAGTCGTGAAAGCCATCAAATTTGAAATTATGAGTTTCCTCGTCACAACAAACAGAAGTCGAATATCATGCATAATTCAACACGTATGCGAAAGACAGAAGTCAGGAGCCTGAGGCTGCAGCAACCGTACTAATCGCAGGGCGGCATCGCGTAGTTGTATGCCTGAAATTCGTTCTCAAGATTCTCCCAGCAAAAACACTATTTTGTAGGGTATAGTTGGTTGAAAAAGTGTATTCTTTCAGATGATCTTTCCAATCTATAAGCTATTTACGGAGCAGAATTAATCTGCTGTTCATTAAATATCTAGCAATGCCATAGACTAATGATCAATAAGGTAAAGTAAAACTGTTTCCTTCATTTGTACATAGTCTCCTTTATTGCCTTATAATAATGGTTGTAGCGTTCTTTGTGCGCATTGGAGACGACTAATGTCGATTATTTATCAATGCCGAAAATAATAGAATAAATGCGCCAAAAGTTACTGATGTCGTAACTCTGCACAGCTTTATGTGTTTGATTTAACATCACTTCATGCTATATACGTACATCAATTTTGTAAATTGTTACACATATTTTTTTAGATAAATTTACAAGCACTTACACAAGGCAGTTACGCTGTCATGTACGCTTAACTCATTGCAGTAAACATATTGAAAATTAAACTTAACGAGATGTGTTTGTGGACAAACACAGAGCTGTTTCAGAGTTTTTTATTTTCCAGCTGCAAAGGGTCTTCTGGTTTGTCTGAAAGTCTCACAGTAGCGCACCACTGATAAGCTCGATAAAAGTGCGAAGCGAAAAAACGAAGTCTTTCTCCGTAGGTTTTGTATACGGCTTGAATCTCGTGTCACGTGACTTCGATGACGTCACCGTGACGAATTTATTTTGACAGCCCCTCGGGTTGATGGACTGTGTATACTCCCAATACAAAGTCACTCATATGTATGAGTGTACCATTCTTTGACTTCAGAAAAACGTGAACAAAACCTATGGAGAAAAACTGCGGCTTTAAAGTCATGTCACATGATTTGTGTTTATATTGAAGCAAATTGTGAAATATTATTTGATATTTGGACTCGAGTATTTGTAAGCAAACTAAGAGGGGAAAAATTCCACATTCGTTCTCATAGTAATCCTCAGCCGAAGATCAGGAATACTCTCATTTATGATCGATAATATTGCGTAGAAGAAAAACGTGTTTGAAACCTGTGGAGTAAACTGCAACTTTAATTTCATGTCACGTGACCAATGATGACGTCATCGTGACAATTTAATTTTGACAGCCCCACGGGTTAATGGATAATGCTCCCAATACAAAGTCACTCAGATGTATGAGTGCACCAGTCGTTGACTTTAGAAAACGTGCACAAAACCTGTGGAGAAAAACTGCAGCTTTAAAGTCATGTCACGTGATTTTGTTTATATTTCAAAGAAATTATGAAATATTTCATATTTGGACTCTTTGGTATATTAGTAACCGAACAAAGACGAAAAGAAAAACGATTATTTTTCTTTCATTCTCATGGTAATCCACTGCCAAATTTCAGGACTACTCTCTTTAAGATCGATAATATTGAGTATTGGAAATACGTGTACAAAACCTATGGAGAAAAAATAAATATTCAAAATTAAAAAATAAATCGCGCGATGGCGTCACCTCGACGTCATTATTTAGTATCTTTTTAGTCTTAGGGTAGCTCCTTGTAACTTGTTAGTTATGATACCAAAGTTGATTGGCTGAAAAAGGAAAACAGGGGGGAAAGGAAAAAATTAACGAAAATAAAAGCTGTTTCGGCCACAGTAACAATAACACAGTAACAGTAACTACAGTAACAATTACATTTTATAGCAAAAGGCTTTCAGAGACATTGACAAACCGCTGTCCAACTGAACCTACGTGAATGTCGAATGTTCACACTTTTTATTTTATTTCAGTGAATGTCAAGTTCCCAATTGAAACCACACATTTCGAAGTACAAAACTACGCGAATGTCGAATATCGAACATCAAACTACACGTAAATTGCAAAAATTCATTATGCAGGCCTACCAAATGCCGAATATCAAGCATTAGATTAACTGTACTGTTCAGATTGGATCGTTTGTACATACATACTGATTTCCTCTGCATCAAAGGACGTGGATCGCCCGCTGTGATATTTTCACAAGCCCCTGAAAGTGCCTGCTCTTCCTTTGGGATGATGCGGTTGGAACATTTTACTAAGGACACTGCATTCCAACAACAATTAATCTTTAACTAGTGGTATTGGAGGGACTAATATATCATGGAGACCTGCATCTTTGGCTGTTAGAGAAGTATTTCACAGGCATCGTTTTAACAACGTTTGATCAATTTCGATAATCTCTAATACTTTGCAAATACAAAGGCTGCCAGGTGTTAATAAAGCACGATTTCAATAGAATCGCCTCAGTGAAGTTAAGTACAGGATTCTAATTTCATTTCCCCTATAAATAAAAGAAAATAATGAATTCACTGAGGTTTTCATTCATTGAGGGCGAAACACGCAAAACAACCGAAATATCGAAATTCAACGTGGACCTATACAGTTTGCAACACTGATGTAGATCTATAGTAAAGATTGCGGTAACACCATGTATTTATCTCTTCTTTGAGTATGTGTGGTTCTGAGAAGAACCGGGGAATAACTCGACGTTTCGAACAGTGCACTCTGTCCGTCTTCAGGAGACTGCTGAACCTACGCAGTCTCCTGAAGACGGACAGAGTACAC
>NW_019091362.1:10798472-10851305 GCF_001949145.1 Acanthaster planci
ACACTGATGTACACAACGCGGTTTATATATGAACGCGGTATATAGGGCATGGCGTGAATTTGAGTTTGTCGGACGAATGGGCGTTTATCAGATGTGCCTCATGCACCACTGACGTTATGAACTGTTGTGTTAGTCTGAACAAAATCGCATGTCTGATTTCACACAGCCATACGATTCGTGTCTGGAAAACGTAATTAACAAAGGTCTGCACGCTGAGAACAAGCCAGAGGACGTGCATGTCGAGAGGCTGGTAGCCTGTTGTTGCCGACCGAAAACAATACGGTAGGTGCGACGTCACTCTCAGGTCACGGAAGCAGGCCCTATATATTTTGACTTCCATTGTTTCAGAGGTCTTAAATCTTTTTTTATTGGACACTTCCTTTATTGCCATAGATACATTATTGTGAAGATCCACGAATCAAAGTCATAAGTAGGGACCGTCGGTGAGAACGTACTGGACATGTAACAACGGTGAATCATCTCCCTCAGCTGCCAGTGGGAAGTCGGGTTCAGTGTATGGAACCGTGAAAATTATTATGGTTTACTGCACAGGTTACACTCCAGCCTCGGTGTTTGTTCTCCATGGCAACCACTGGGATGCCCATTATGTTATTAGCACTCTGATGTACTACGTGTAAGTGAACTGATTGCGACTGGCAAAATAGCGCTATCATGAGCGTTGATGTTGGGGCGACATGGAGTCTTAGTGAACCCGGCCAACAATGATATACATCGAAAATATTTATAAAAAGGCCTAACGGATAAATTAGGAGAAGAAATGGAGAGATGCGTTTAAGGGCAGATCGACCCAGAAGTTATTTCAAAGCAATTGCTTTACAGTGAAAGGAACAGCATGCCCAAAGCCCAGCTTCCATAAAAATTAACCCAAAGAACCCGTTTTCATCTGTAACTAGGACGGGTTGCTCCCCGACTCATCTCGATCCTGCAATAAAATCCCCCTCATATTAAATTCTGGCCTATATTCAAAGAAGTTCATGCAAAGCAACTACTTCCAGATATTGGCACCACGCTAACAGCATGGTCTTACCATGTCTTCCATCGCTCGGAGTGAACTCACAAAATTTGTAGGATATTAATGTTTGCAGGTATTCTTCGGTGTCCGAAGACCGAGCTCCACAAGAAATATTGAATGTTTTGAACTCGGATGCAGTATTTTGGTAAATTTGTCTCCACTCAATATGACGATGGTCCTTACTTTATTCAATTGCTCTACATTTATTTGTTTTTAGGTGGAATATGCCTCCAGACAGGACACATGCTTGATTAGGAATTTCTCATAACCCGTACCATGCTTTTCTCTGAGAAAAAAAAGTCAAACGGACGTCTTAATTTTCTTTAAGGAGTTTTCACCAGGAGCATGAAAGCCACAACAAAGCATTAAGTAACGAATAACAGAGTTTGTTAACATTCCATGTCAGCATTATGTTAATTTTCATGGTAAATGGTAAAATCCCCCCCCCGTCTCCTAGATTTATTCTGCAGGAATTACTATTCGAAAAAACTAACTGGCATAAAAGAGTAATATTTTTTAATTATTGAAGTCCGTATGTTACTCAAAGTAGTTGCTTAAGTTGCATTTTATTAATTAAACTGTACCAGTCAGACTCGTATTACTGGTGGTATTTCGCACCTATATAATTTCAGAGCATTAGCTTAAAAAAGGCGTTTGCCCTTACATGATCGTTTGCCTTTCCACGAAGTGAACTTGCTACTACCTAAAAATGCAAATATCTTATAGGTCAGCTCATTCACAAGACGGGCACCCTGCATGAATTTGTCACTTAGTATCGCGGGGAGAAAAAATCAAAAGCTCGACGGATGTGACTCAGTCGAACACAGTTGATGCTACATGTAGTTCAATCGTGTACTTCTACACTTTTCTAACTGCACGAGAGTTTTTATTTTTGAATTGTATTTGTAAAACGTCAATAGTGATGCCATGCTTCTATTTGATTTTTTTCTTGTTATGGTACCGGAGGCAGGCTTCACAATATCATACCAGTATCTAAAGGGAGTATATGGTCGCTTTTTGTGTCTTGCAGATTCAGCTACATGATTATTCGATTAGTTTTGAAATAATTTTCAACAGTTTTACTCATAACAGGGAGGAATAAAGATATTTAATGTTGTGGAATGGCCAAAGCCCTCCCCAGCCCCTTTTTTAAAATGTATGCATAACCTTGTCTCATCCTTTACTCTTTTATATGCGCGTGAATCAATGTATTTAGAAAACTTTGCGTATAAATGCCAAATTTACAACAGCACGGCACTAATAAACCTAAAAAAAATAAAGAAATTCACTGACTTTTGTGCGTACGTGAAATAGCAAATATGTTGAAAATCGACAACACTTTTACGTTTTTAACAAACATTAAGAAGAAAGTTTATTCTTTCCTCGCTTTTCCCCCAGGTTTGAATCCTGAAACCGGTCCATATTTGGTCCTTATCCTTAAGCTGTTCCTAATCACTGTTTCTTCTACAGGTTTTTCCAGGCTTGCGGGCTTTACTGCCTAGGGCGTTCTTGAAGGGTGTTTGTCTTAACTACCAGAAATGCTAAAAAAAATGGACCAAGGACGTCTGGCAGTCAATATTAGGATTTGGTTGAGGTAGGTAATTTGTTGCAACATTTACTTATATTCAGCCGTATACAAAATTCAATTTATACTACATCATAGACACAAGGAAGTAGATACAATTATGCAAGTGAAAAACAGGGAAAATATCAATAAAAAGCATTAGCTTGTTAACAGCAGGTGCTAAAAGATACGCTGAAGGGCTCAGATATAATCAACTGAAACAAAAAATGGGGTTACAAAGTAAATACTTGCAAAGATTAATAAATACTTGCAAAGATTTTTAATAACGGCATAATTGTAAAATGCCAGATTCATTAAGAGATAATAAATAAGGATTAAAATAAATAAGCAAATAAATTGTAGCCAATTTCGTATCAATAAAGTAGAATCATATGCTGGCAGCAACAAGTGAAAATCCATCCCAGTAGCCTGATCAAGTTGACGACTGGTAAACAAAATGCATGAGTGAGCAAAGAACGATTAGCAAGAGGTGACATACACGAATAAAAACAATGACAAGTGATATACATGCGCTTGTGAGCAAGGTAAACTACAGTTTTCAAAGAAAGAGTAATAGTTACAAAATGATATGATATAAATAATGTAAAATGCCAAATGTGCAAACATATCACATGCAGAGTTAGAGAAACCTTCAAGGCTTGCAAGCAAGCTAACTGGATAGCGAACACATAAACAATCACACGCACGCTGATAAATAAATCAAAACAATATAAAGTTTAAGTGATATTCATCAGTGTGTACAGGCGAGCAAATTTAATCACAAGATTGGAATAATAAATACATGTACGGTAACAACATACATAATAATACATGAAGAACTTAACAGACAAGGTATACTTGTGAATGTCAGCGTGTATTCCTTGCAAGCTAGTTGAATGAATATCGAACAACAGATCACTTGTTTATTGCACGTGGACAAATACATGAAAACAAAACAGATATATGCTAACATGCAAATACGGGAAAGTATGAAGGTAATTAAGTCAGAATTAGTGAGGAATAAAGAGCGAGCAAGCAAAGGGAAAATAATCATAGGTCCAGAATACTGTTAAGAGTTTGGCCATTCTTGTCTTGTAGAAGTCGGCGAGGTCTCCGTCGTTTCCCACGCCATCGTTTCCCATAGTAGCATATTTTCCCCGCCTTTAATAGCTTTGTTAAAATTGTCCGCCCATGCTTTTTTTTAGATCTTTTTTTGTCGAGTCATCAACACAGAAATATTGTTCATCCGGTAGTGCTTGCGAAGAACTGCAATTTTGTATTGGTAGCAATCCAACCTCATCAAGGTGCTCAGACTCGCCAGGAAGTTTATGACCACCTCGATGAGCCCTTCAAGCTTTGCATCTGGAAGGGAAAGATTATCTGTCAGTAAGTTGCGAGAGATATTCATCTACGTTCCAGCTTGTTCAGCTGCTCTCTGTAGTTAAGCTTTTGATTCAAACGAGATTTAGGCAGAATTGTAGATCAGCTGCTGATTCTACTCGGTCAGTAACCATAGCCTAAATGGTCATTACCCTTATTGGTGATGTCTGGGTAACAGTCTCACCCTTGTTGTTGACTTTAGACGAAGATTTTGCTGCTGGTTTCTTTCTTGTACCATGCTTTTTTCTACCGCCATGGCTTGCACCCATTTCTGAGATTTTGATGTGTCTCCGGTGTAGAGTGTCACAAGTGGTAAACGATGATTGGTTACAGCAGCTAAGGGTTGAACGTTAGTTAAGAGCTTTTAAAGTCGAAGAAAATGATGCTTTGCGGAGCTCAGATTGTGTATGCTCTTTAAGTCACAGCGCCCTCTCAGGTGGAGTTGAGACTTTGTAATGTTTCTGTGCATAGTCCTCCGTAAATAAAGGCAATTGAACAGCTAAGAAGGGTCGTTAGACGCTTATTCTCAAGCTTTTGCAAATCTGAGCTCAAAGACTGACAAGACTTCAGCTTGACTACTGTGAAAATAATATATATTCTATGCTTGAAAATACAACACAAAACAAGCTGGTCCTCAGAAATAGCACCGACGTTTTTACGATCCTACTACGTGTAACACGTTTTGATTATAGATGTGTGTAACGGTAACTCAAGAACGTTAAGTTGACAGCTTTGTGTTCTCATTAATACTGTCATATAACGTGCAAAGGCAACTGACGCTATCATCCCAAAAGCGTGCTTGCGCAAAACGGGTTGGCAACCGTTTTGTTTTTTCTATGGAGCTCGAGCCATGCTACCCCACCATTTGCCTCTGGTCTTATGTTGTATCATCCGTCTCCAAAGCAAAATCTCAACCCTGTGAGTTTTCTGTAGAAGGAAGCTTAGCCAGGCAAATGTCTAACGGTCCCTGGAGACAGCATTGCCAGGTGAGGTTGTCCACTATATGGCTTCGTTCCAAACAGCAAGCAACTGATTCCTAGACGCACCAAGCGGAAAACCCAGCCAAAAATTGACACTTCGAAAACACTGGGTGGCTCCAGTGACAGGAAAGTAAGATCACCCAAAGTCGCCGTTCACGTGTTCAGAAATGGCGGCATTGCCCTCACAAAGGATAATGGATTGAAAACATTTCGGTGGTTGATATGCAGAGTTTTGCAAAAACACTTTTCTCTCCCCGTTATTAGTGACGTCTGTAGCCCGGACGCTATTGCTTTTCTCTCCAATCTGGAATTCTGTCCAATCTGTGTGCTTCTTGTTACACTTCGTTTCCTCCAAATCACCGTTATCTCGGTCTTACATCCAAACGTCTTAAATAATTTTTCTAATAGTTAAAAATACAATGCCTTGAAGCCACGATTATTGGCGAATTGATCTACTCGAAAGTCAAACATCGTTACGTTCAATTCCTTTTGAAATAGACAACAAAAGGACGAAAAGACATTTTCGTCCAAATATGCTGTGGAGAATCGTTTTAAACCTGGGCGAGAAAGAAACTCAACGTGGTCAAAAATATTACTCAAGATAATATATAGGAGTCAATCCGATAATTCGCAAATTGTAGCATTGTTTCCAGAGTCTTGCTTTCAGTTGACGAGACAATTTAAAGCTCAATTAGAAACTCGAGGCTTTTTTAAACTAACGAACCAATGCAATACTTTGACAGTCTCCGGCAGACGATTAAATGAGAGTGACGTCGCATCTGAATCGGGAAAGTTGGAAAGTGTCAAATTTCAGACCACGCTCAAAGCTTGGTTGATCAAAGTGAGACAGGATCAGGCGTAGCGGAAAACAATGCATGTTCCCTTACATCGATTTGCCAAAATTATCAAGGGGTAAAAGGCGATCGTCGTTTGTGAAAAACAAAGATCGAATTTGCATACGATAAATGAAGACGGCCACGGGCATATACATCGAACAGGAAAACTCGACGCAAATCGAATTATAATCTCCACTTAAATGAAGCTTCTACGTGTATTTACGAATAAAACGACGAACTAAAAGTTTGAGCCATTGATTTTCACATACCCTTGGATAAGACACATATAATAAAAAGACTAAAATGATTTGGTGGTCGTTATTATTTGGCGATCAGAAAAGGAAGATTTCTGTGCGCCGAACTATCTGGCTCTTTTCAACCGAAGAGGAGGTGCTTCTGCTCAAGATTGATAGCACCTGCCAGAACCGCAGGCACCCAGCCCAGCACTTAACCAGGAACCCCTCTAAAACCACCTTGTCCCAAAGATGGCTGAGTCAGTGTGGATCAAACATCATCATAAAAAATTGACAGACGCGTTGATAAACTCGTCGTGAGGGCGCTGATTGAACTACCGGACCAGGCATCATCTGCAGGGTTGTTGTCTGTTCAAACGTGTAGGATAATACAGTAAGCACGTTGGCCAACCACATCTGGGGTATAAGCGCTCTTGTTATCACGTATCTGCAAAAAAAACGTAATTTTGCCTTCGAAGTCAGTGTTATTTGCTCGCGAGTCTAATAGAAAAAAGTTCTATACGCCACGCCTGTATTTGTCACTCATTTTTAGAAAAATGCAGGTTTGCACACTTCCCGATACACGTCATGTTTAGAAATAATCCTGAAAATGATAAGTGCAAAATAGCTTAATTTGGTTTCAAGGTATGGCCCAATTTGGAAAGCTGGCCTGTCCAAGGGGAGCCTCAATTGCTCATAGGAATTATAAGCATGATAAGACTGAACTTATTCAGCCCAGGTGAATTCGATGACCTCTACAAAACGCCAGACCCCCATTGTAGTGAGACTGGCGTCCAAAGTGAGCTAGGGGGCGGTATACTGTTTCTAAAATACGAATAGCATCCGAAATAAAGAATAACAAGTGACGTGTCCCCAGGGGGCAACTTGCACCCGCCGGCGTGCCACTGCACAATATGCAGTATAACACATGCAGGACGAAACACTAACCAGAATGTAGGACTATTGGGACCCAACGGAGGCATGCTGACGACAGAACATAACTGAGAGTAAGAGGTTCCCGTGGACAAACCAGTGGCAGTCTCAATGAGCAATATGATAAATCTTAAGATTATATTAAGCTAGACCTACCATTTGTATTGCGGCAAAACCCCATTCATCAACACAAAATAAGGCAAACTGTGTAGAATTCCAGGAAATAAAAAAAGACTCCTTCAATTCAAGTTAAAACTTTTATTTTTCATGTCATTTTCATTGAAGCAGATTGAAAGTAAAAATTATTCTTCGTAAAAAGTAAAATTAAAGGCTTCCAAACATTTCGTGCAATGTGTGGCTAAAATCTAGCACATCATGTGCGTCAACACTTTAACCAAAAGTGAGGGGCACAAATTAATCAACAAAATTGGTAAACAAATTAATACTCTTTAAAGGGAGTAAATTTTTAACATTTTTTGGAGTAAGAAATTTCACATTTTTCCTGGGGCAAAATAACTACACAGGCAAAAGTGTAAATTTTTACACATCATCTGTTGTGTCAAGTTTACCTTCATAACGACCACGTTCCCTTCTGACGGTCACAAAGAGTAAATTTTTACGCAATAACTGTTTTTTCTCAGAATGATACAACAGGGTGATGCTGTAAGTTGTCATTTTATTTACTTTAGTACATTAAGTTGTTTGGTTAGGTTAAACTGTTTGGGAGAAATTGCGTTCTTTAACAAAAGACAATACAATTTTACAGGTTGTTGAAAGCGTCGATCAAACATTGAAAAATTATGAAAGATATCAGTAAGTACGTTTACACCAGATAAATGCACTGTCGGCTCTCCGTCTGCAGACAGATACCAAATTCATATTTGCCATGCAGCGAACCCGATATTACAGCCTATACCGGCCCTTGGCCGGTACCATATCGGTTTCAAAGAGTCAGCAGCTTTTGGCATTGCCAAGGAAACCGTCTAGATGGGATATGCGATAATATAATGTCTGCCTCTGTTGCCGATCAAAGTGCCAGTCAGCAGGAGCTGTCAGCTTAAATTACGTCTGTGTTGTAAAAATGCTGGCAAGGCCGCGGCCGCCAGACCAGCGTACATCCACTCGGTTCAAGTGCAAAATTCAAATAGTACTTATCCACGTTTTAACGCGACACTCATCCGAGAAGAGACGTTGTTCAAAGGGCTTACTTTCCATTCCCGGATTTAGTTGGTACCGTTTGGAATGTTTGTTCGGTCACAACAATAACTGTAAGTGCCCTGCGCTTCTAAATTCCAACACAGAGTATTTGCCCCGTGATGTTTTGTGCAGGCGCACGAAGAGCCAGCATTACAGTCGGCCTTGACTGACTTCCTCACGTTGACCTTCACGCCTCGCCTAAAAGTGCAGTATATTTTATTATTGTATCGATATGCCAGTTTATACAAATTTGCACTTTTGTTCGCTCTTGCACGTGGAAGTCTCTGCCACATGACCACTACATGTATTTTGAAAACATTAGTCACATAATGCAGTGCCCAGTCACAGTTCTCGTTTTGCTTACTGTACTATTCAGTGTAGTAACGAAGGTTGGGCGACTATGATTATCCACCTTGTACCTTTGATAATTAATTATCACTAGGCCTACATCGCTCCAATTCAGTTGATAAACCCACGTTGTGCCATAGGAAAGTCTCCTTACTGACTCTCCCTACATTGCCGCTTTCACGCCGTATTGATCACTCTATACGCTGTCACACATTACGTCTTGGCGTCACTTGTAATACACCTAAATCCAGTTGTAGCTGTCTTTCTTCATCAGTGGCCCAGTCTTTGGGCAAATGCGAATTATTCCTTTAGTTTGACACTATAGAGTACTTCTTAGGGAAACATGTTTTTTTCTGATTTTATCTGTCCAAATAAATATGGAAGCGTCCATATCGAACGCAGTGTCATTTGTCTTCAGGCCTAACCTATAACAATCTAAAAAGGCTTTTTCTCTGTTCATGCCAAGATGCAAATTCTGAATGTAGATTGCGTCATTTGGAGAAAACACAGAAAACGAGGGGAACCCTCGCCTTGCGTTCGTAGACGGTGGATAACCTTTGAACACGCCAAACAATGGCTATAAACAATGGCTGCATTTTCCTTAGAGGTGTTATTTAATTAAAGGATATGGAGTAGTATGCACTTTCAAAAACATTTACCGTTGTGGCTTCCTCACGTATCAAGACAGAACTAGTCATTTGGGGAGTTCAATTCGACGAGGGGAATAGTTAGAACGTAAAAGTGGCGAATTTATGGTGTCAGAATAGGGCCCTCCTTCCCCCAAAGTTTCTTGGCCCATTGCCTCTCTCCTGTCACTACTGTCTGCAGCGTATAAAGCCGTGCGAGCTAGTGTCGAATAGCTGCCTTTAACACACAGGCTGCATCCCAGCCTGTAAGAAAACGTTGGATTTTCGACCACTGGAAATGCTCGCGGACACTCTGGCAACAGACGTATCCGTAGCTGTGAAAGTCCCTGTTGGACATCGACACAGCCCAAGTTAGACCAACACAACAGCGAGTGAATGCCACCTAATATAAGCGGCCTGCTGGAAAACCAGCTTGTGCCACCCTGGTACGCTATGTACAGTACCGTTGTCAAAATCGAACAAGCAGGAGAAGATGCAACAAGCGCTAACGTTTTGACCTGATTTCACTTTTTTGCTTTCCATGCCGTTAGTTGAAAGTGGATTAATGTAGAGAGTACACAATCAGATTTCAGGCCAACGGAACTTGTCTCTAAACCCGAAAATATATTTCGGAGACTTGTCTCATGAAGATGAAACTGGTCGGCCCGTTTCTCTTCAACGGCTACAACCGTAACAGAGACAGTATCTACTGCACAGGCACGCTGATGAAGACGATGGTCTTCACCAAGTCCCTGCCGGACACGGAGGGTGCTCGTGGGAACGTCGACGAATAAATATGCTTACCTCCGTTTGTGAACTGTACAAATGGACCACGGCCCCTCGACTTGCTCAACCCCAGATCCTGGCTGTATAATTATAAAATTTTTCAAATTGACGGTCATTGACCTTTTCAAAAGTTTCCTAATCAAATTTTACTAAATGTCTTTGTTGATCAGAGTCAAGTTAGTTTTTTTTAAATTACTATAAAGACGGATGCAGTAAATATCTTGTGAAAGGTTTATTATCCTAAAATCTTTCCAAAAAGCCAAAACCTTGTGCCCAGAAAGTGTTTACAAAATTGAAAAGAGGGTCTACTAAAGTAGTGCATTGTCAACAAAAATCCCCAATATATATTTTGTGCTGTTCTTTTTACTTGTTGCTGAGGGTTCAACAGTTAAACAACATATTCAACCTTTTAAATAACAGCATTTAAATACATGATGGTTTTGAAGTTGGTTTGTGTGCAAAGAAGCATAATGACACTGCAGGCAGAATCTAATCTCAACTGTAAAAGAAAATTGCAGTTTTGTAAGTGATCTTTTTGCCATTGACTTTACCTTAAAGTCAACATTGGACGAAGGAAAGCCATCGAAAAATCAGTACATGTAGATTATATCAACTTTTTGGAAGTTATCTAAAAACGAAATTCGTCCAGTTTGTTTCCGACGAAGTAATTGAACTTATAAATTTGTCAGCGTTGGGCGTTTTAAAATGAAATAATTTAACGTCCAATTTCCTCCCAGGAATAGAAATCAAGTTGGATTTCTAGCTGTGTAGGAAATTGAAGTAATATTGACTGAGCATCTCTAAGGACAAGAGGCTCTTTCAATATCCTATTAAAGGTCCTGTTGCCATGGCAACTCGAGCCCACCCTGGATATTCATTAAACCAGAAGGTGAAATCATGTGAATAAGAAAATTACAATCAGTGACAAGTGTAAAATGTTGAGGATGTGCTGAGTCAGGTTGTTGCCTGCAGCCCCCGAAAAAACAAAGATTGAAATACTTTCAGACATGTATAACGAATGTTACAGTACATGTAATTGTGCTCATGTGCATTGCGTGCTCCTTAGAAATAATGAAGTACATGTATTGTGATTGCTGAGCCGTAGTGTGATGTCATAAAAAAGGCTTAAATTTGATGCGCGCCATGAATTTTGTTATGCTTTTCCCAGATTGAAGGGGACTTTCAACTTGCACTTTGTAGGCAGTGGCAGTCTTTATGTATTTTTTAACATAATAGATTCTTTTGAATGTAACTTCACTTTAGAATAAGTGAAATTCTGAATAACTAATATGGATTATTTTTAATTTGTTAGCCTGCTGCCTCTTAACAACACCACAGAAATGATTGCATTAAGGGGAAATATCCACCAAAGTGACAAGTGTTGTGTCAGTACTTGACGGTCTTTGACAGTTCAAGTACTGGGAGAGTAAAGATAAATTTGCTTTGCCTGTCAAGGGTCGACTTTTCCTGTGCAGCGATAGCATGTGCCATCAGGCTTCGAGGGTCCCCAACCGGCTACCCAACAGGAGCACTTGCAGACTTCATGGGTTTTCAAGTCAAAAGGGTGGATACGGGTACAGGCAGCCAATCCAATTCCATGTATACATTTGGCAATCAGTTCTGATTTGGGATTTATATTTGCTACGTAGCTGTTAAGGCGCTCCCGTTGTTGTGAGGTACATGTATTTATTCCATTAAATAATGTAACATAGGCCTACGTGAATTTGGGGATTGATATTCATATGTAAAATATCCATCAATAACATACATACCCGTATTTTAGAAGGTTTTGGCAATCTAAATGGTCCAGAGACTGTTTTGCATATGATTTTTAAAAAAATCACGACAGACAGGTGTTCGAAATAGCAACAAATGTTGCCTTTCCTCGGGATTGCAGATGTCTGTATTTGTCTTTATTTGCTGCGCACACAGTACGATTTGGTGTGTGTTCCCGACTTGACGTCTTTTTACGGGATTAGCGCAGAGACGCGTTTGGTGAAATCCCATCGTCACCTACAAGTAGTAATTTGCAGTGGTTGGTTGCCGTTGCGTTCGCAGGGTCTGCAATTTGGCGCAAGTGTATTATGTCAATTAACCCCAAGTAACAAACTACAATAAAGCCTATTGATAACCAGCAATGCAACCATGCCCAAAGCCCATGACTTTGCTGGAAACGATCACGGTCGAACGTCAGCGTTGTCCCCTGTGAAACGTTATTGAGACACCACTCTTTCACTGTGTTGCGCCAGTGGTATATGTGACATCAAATCCAAGCAAAGTAGAGGGATGACCTGTTTTTCAGTAGTTATATTCCCAGCAAGTGTTACCATATTTTCACATTAACTTAAAAATGAGTTTTTATAACTTTAAACTGGTCTTATTTCCTTTTCGCCATTTATTGGATATCATGTATACTAAAATAAGGTACCATTACGCCAGTATTTTATGTCTCTGTTTGTCCCCATTTCTTTATATTAAAAGCGAACAGAAATATATATCCAGAACTAGCCAATTTTACTCGGGTGCTGTCTTCAACAATAACAAGAGTGCACGCCGTTTATATACAACGCTCCGAAGACCGTGCATGGACAGCAATATAGTGTGAATAATCGAATAAACTCGTGTGAAAGTTTTCAGTGTTTTCGAAGCCTTTTTGAACGTTCTGTAAAGAAAAAGGTATGATATGCTTTTTGTTTTAAAGAAATGGAAATACCACTTCCCAAAGACGACAGGTTATCCTGTGGGAGAATGAATGAGATTTTTTTTTTGGAAAAACTGGGTTAATGTGGTGAACTCGAAGAAGGCAAAGAAGCGTCTAACCCTCCTCTCAGTTTAGGCCTTGTTTCCTTTGATTGTTGATTTTATCCTTCCACATTGGTTTATGTGTTTATGCCGCATTAATGCAGAGGGGTGCATGTTTCATCGCCTGTGAAAACACTTGCATGCCAAACACCTTTTGAAGGCGTTCCAGTAGTTTTTGTTCATGTAGGCATACAAGTAAGGATTGATACAGCTATTAGTCGCTATCGTGTTGTTGATGATGTGGTAAATCGGCACTGCAATGTCCAAGTAGGGCTCTACCAGACTGAGCAGACACCAAGGCAGCCAGCAGCACATGTAAGCAAAGAAAATCAGTAGCAGGTTCCTGGTGATTTTCACGCTCTCCTTCGTCGGTCCGCTCCTTTGCACTGCTTTTACAGGTGCTCCTGCTCCCCGGTTCACCGGTCCTTCTTTCCCCATTTCTAAGGTTGAATGTCCCGAGATCGATGGAATGGGTTTTTCAGGGCCTTTTCTCGAGTCAGTCGGTTTGGGAAAATCGAAGCGGGACCTTTTTTGGCCAAGACTTGACTCCCCATCTGTCATTTGACGGCTGATCGTGCCTGCGCTTTCGTCTTGTTTCTTGTGGTCATTGAGACTCGTCGATACTGTCTCTTTCGCCTTTGTCGTCTGCGTTCCAGTTCTCTTCCCACTTCTCTTTAAACTATGTCCTTGCCAATTTTGCACCTTTCTTTGATGAGCGCGAACATACATAAAGGTGAGACCGTAGAAAGTCGGTGTAACAACCAGGGCCAAAACCACAGAGACTGCGGCGAGGACCTGCTGGTTGCGTCCAGTGGTGAAACAGAAATGTGACTTTGGGTGGTAGCCCACGGACCCAAAGCCTGTGTAAGCAGGGAGAAAGACTAACATACTTGTGATGCAGACGGCACAGACCTGCTGAATGATGTTGAGTGGTTTCGCGGCCTTCCTGTGGAACGCTTCGGATTTGGTCACCCGTAGGAACCGACTCTGCGACAGGTACATTAGCTGCTGAAGAGAGTAGCCCATGAAGAAGACTATGGCATAAGCTAGGAAGTGACACCAGGACTCCCGGTGGGGCCACTGATCAGGGTAGTACTCTGAGACAATGCGGCAAGGGAGGATGACCGCCGTTACAACAAGATCCACAGCTGCTAAGATGGTGATGTTGAGTTGTGTTGTTGTTCGTAGAGACGGGGTGGTGGCCACAGCACAGAGCGCTAGGGAGTTGCCGATAACACCAGCAATGGACACCAAGCCAATCCATACTACATCCACGTAAAAGAGTCCCGGGTAGTCCCTTGGGAAACTCTGCATCGTTGTGCCGATCTTATGATATCGTGATCAAATGACCTGTTTCAGATGAGGCACCAAGGTCTCCGAAGCCTTTTTGCTGCGGCTTGTGTATTTTATTACTTCAAACTTTTAAAGCCAGTTTTCCTATATGAGAAACAGCAAGAAAAGATACTTGCTATAATCACATAAAGGACACATATTTACTTCAGTCCTACTGTGCATCAGGGTACATCGATTCATATATGATTAACGCAATGAGTACATCAAATAAGATGAACTGAAATTAGCTCAAAGTTTTAATAAATATGTGTTTTTTAGATCGTGCCCCGTCCTTCGGCCGTCCTGGGCTAGCTCCAGTCGAAGAATTGGAAATTCTTTATACACATGCACGCGAAAGCCTTTACGTCAGTACTTTTATTACTTGCCTAGGCGATGAGATACATCGTTTTTCGGCACCTTCAGTCCAAAATGTGTCATTTTGCGGAAACACTGTCGTACGTATTAAATGACAGCACAAGAGATCAGTCTTCAAATCCACGAGAGCTTGGCCTGAAAATGCTCAGGCCATCGTCCTTTCTACGTATTGCACGTTCTGGGTCCTTTAAAGTTACGTAAGGTACATACTATTTGAATTTGTTGTACGTGTATCTATGCTATATTTACCTTTAATTAAAATGCGCATAGAAAGCTTATTTCTCTCTCCTGCAATGTTGTATTCTGAATCAAGCTAATTGAAATAGGTCAAAATAATTTTTTGTAAGACTTATTCGACTTGTTACCAAAGTTCGTCTTATGTAGTTTTCTTCAATTCAATTTGTTAAATTCAGTTAGTAAAACAAAACGCATGTACTTACTTTCATAAGCAGCTTCGTACAGACAGGCCCAACATGCGAGCATTGGAGCTGTTGTAGTAGGTACAGTAGTTAGCATGAGACTGGCTGTGTCATGTGTAACGAAGGAATGCCCACTTCTGTTTGCTCTTGGCTACGGTATTGGTTGTGGAGTCGAGTTCCGGCTCGGTGTTATGGCAGTGTTTACCCCAAGTAGATTATATGCAATTGTGAAATGATGGATGTTAAACCCCGTGTCCTTATTGTATGGCGAGGGACTAGGAGTCGATTAGTTGTTGGCCAATTGCGCACAGACTCATTATCATTTTTTCCAGAATGTTGCATTTTACGTTAACATTTCATTCACGTGACCCTTTCTGTATAAAAGAAAGAAAAAACTCCGTCGAGCCGGGATCTCCGCAGTCCGGGCAGCCACGTCACTCATCAGCCAACCAATGAATCATTTCACTCCCAAGCGTCTTTGCCCTTCACATCATGTAGATTCGGGGGTCCCCAACGTAATGTGTTAATCAACATAATCTTCTCTTGTCTTCTTGTCGGAGATGTTTTGTGGTGCATTTTGAATGAAGTTGTCTTGGGAGGATACATCGAAAAGATCTTAATTAAATGCTAGAACTGCCACATGCAGGGTTATTAATTAGGATTTTAAAAAGAGGAGTATTGCAGGCGTCGAAAAATCCACGCAGTGAAAGATGCAAGGTTTGAGATGGGTTTGAATTGGTTTCCCATATTTTGCAAGGGTAGAAAGAGAGAAAAAGCAATGTTTGAAGAGTGATAAATAAAAAATCAAGCGTGAGGAAAATAGGGAAGAGCTAGGTCACCTAAAACTAGGTGGTCGTATTACGTGTATTTGTCAAGAAGTGTAGTCTTGTCATGGACCATATTTTACGTTTTCATAATTGTCCTAAATCTTTATATTGGGTCAGAGTCAGTTGTTAAAATGTCTCGAAGGTACGAAATACATTATCCAGAAATATGTACAGATCCGATGTCGGAATAACACACTAACAAGTGTAAATATACAAGCTAGTGTTAAGTTTTGAAGAAAATACAGAAAATCACACTGGCCTAGTTTCACGTTTTTCATTTGAAAATAACAATTCTATAACATTCCACTTCAAATTGTGTTTTACGTAAAACATTTTCACTGCCGCAATCGGTTGCAAGCTCAGTTGCAGTGCTATTTGGTTTTTCCTTTGCCAGTAGCATTTACTGGACATTCATAAATACCCAAGCCGTTCCCATTATATGATAGTGAAAGGGTTATTTGAAGATATGAAGTAAAAGCATTATACAGATTCATAGCAAAATATGAACGCTCTGAATGTTTCTGGACTTGGGCTCGGGTATTAGCTCCGTTCAGCTATAGGGTATTCAGCTATGGCTCTAGAATGTATAGGGTGAATTACGGCAACCGTTTCCATTAACTCTTTCTTTTTAGATGTACGGTCGAAACAATTACACCGCAGAAAACCGTAGAAATTTTGGAAAACCCAAAGTGCTTTTTCCCTGGATTTTTCCCCTGGATTTTTCCGCCATCTCGAAAAGAAAAGCAATTCGGTCTAACGTATACGGAAGACGTATGTTTCAATTGAAAAATTCACATTGTAGGTGGTAGTTTTATTATGGATACGTGCTTAGTCAGGAAGGTTTACTCGTAAATGGACATTTCAGTCAATCCTCATCGGGATTTAGCTTGTCAGTCATTTTTGACTTGATCAAAGTCACTGATGAACTGAGATGTATTGCCAACGTCAGTGGCTGTAGTTTTGTTTCACGTTAATGTTCAAGGGACACCATTTTGGGCGACAGAACAAGACAATAACAGTGAACGGTTTCTCTAAAGCGATATTTTGTACGTTGATGTCTTTGTGGGGAAAAGAGCCAGAACAAAAGTATTAATGACGATGCACGTCCTTTTCTCAGTGCGTTGCCATGGAAATCAAGTTTTCCACAACGAAACAGGCCCGTTTCCTGCCCATTGCATACGCATGAAAGAAAAGAGGGTGGCTGACGTTGCGTAAGCCTAAACCTTAGAGGAAGGGGTCCAAGCCAACGCAGAAGTATTCACGCGAAGCGAAAAAAAGTTTGCAATAAACGTCTGCGTGAAATTTATTCCCTGCCTTTATAACTTTAGTGTGCCTAAAAGAACAGTTTTTACATGTCAACATTTTACAGAAAGAGGTTTCCTATGGCATGAAATGATGCTAGAGTAGGTAGTCTTGGAGGCAAAAGGAAATTTATGCGTATTTGTATGCGTATTAATACAAGCGTACGGCGATACCGGATGTTGTTAACACCGTTTATGCTTAATTGTAGAGATACTGTGTAAGTATATACAGGGTGTTGCTACCACCGCATATGCCCTGTCAGTTTAACTTAGAGGAGGGGGTGTAAAAATCGGAACCTTGTGCAAACAAATGGACTCTTTTTTCAGAGGTTTCAGAAACGTGCCGACCATCTTGCAGCGGCTAAGGTTTTTACACAGGGTGGGTGGTGGGTGAGTGTAGGTGAAAATGTTTCCAGTATAACCGGGATTTAATTCAACAGATGTGACAAAACTGTGAGCATTTTATGAACTTTTATGAAAAAACTTTTATTTCACAGGTCAGAGCAGAAAAATTTAAAATTTTGAACAGTTTTTGGCCTTGTTATACACTTTGAAATTTGCTTCATTACGAATTTTTTAACTACTGTAATAATGCTAATATATTAAAATATTTTGATGTCGGTTTGAAGGTTAAAATTTACAAAATCTCTTTGTATCCCGTTGCTACGATAAGGTTTCTCCAGGAATATAATGGATTTCTACTTATTTTGAATCTCCTAAATTCCAAGTGTAATTGGCAAGATTTTTTCTTATGATACTAGCATACAACCAATTTTCAATAGATGACATAATCTGAATGAGTTTACATTCAGTTTTAGAAAGGCTTCACTATTCGTATTTACCTGCCCCGCCCTAGGGGTGTTTTTGACCAGTTAGATGTCGACATATATAATATGCCTTATGCAATAATTTGCCTGTCAAAAACACCCCTGTCAGGTCAGTCGCGATCGCTTGGACGCTGTATTCCTTCGCTGGAGCGCTGTTTCTATAAACATCTGTGTACCGCTTTTAACAAACGAGAGTTTCACAGAAAAGTACCCCTGTACTGATCTTTCAATGTAGACAACTTCAGGCTATCAACGGCCTTTACTCTTCGCTACTGGTGGTCATTTTGGCTGTGGGCGATAAAATATTACGGTCGATTAATTAATTATATTCTGGGGCTGATTGCACAGCTTCATAACCAGATGCATAGCCAGCAACCGGAGCACTTTGCAGGACTTTGTAGAATGAACTCTTTTTACAATTCAGTGTTTATCTAACAGTAGTGTCATCGAATTCGGTCCATGCAATGCATCCATACTTAAGTGAAATGATACAATGATTTTCAGCCTGAAAACAGTCTTACATGCTTTCATTCTATCAGGTTCTGGAAGTAAGACTCACTGTCTACATTGTGAAAGACTTAAAAAACCACTCGATGAGAGTTTTAAAATAATCTACAAAGAAAAATACCAAATCTTAAAAGGTTGAAAATCACACGAAAAGACTGAAATTTCCACTTTGTTTTAAAGAGCCATTAAAAAATTTGTGCAGGATAACTCAAAAAGAGTTGTCCTTTATGTGGCTCCTCTTTTGGTGTGATTCTCACGTTTTAACTCTTTTAAGAGTAGTGATTACTTTTACGGAGTGGATTTTTAAGGGTTTTTGAACTTGCGTTTTCACTCTGTTGCCGTTAGAGAGTAGCTTGCTAGAACAGTATTCAAGCAGTTCCACCGCTTTCTTCACTTTTCGTTCTAATGCCTTTGCTAAATAATGGTAGCTAGTTAGTATGAACTTGTGGACATATTTCTAAAAATCATCCAGTGATTATTCGAGTTCGTTACATTTAGTGGGTCTTTCATTATAGAAAAGATAGCACAAGGTGGGTCTTTTTAATTCAGACAATACAATAACTTGTTTATCATTTTATGTTATCGCAGTGCAAAGCAGTGGGGTCAGGCCAGACTAAACTATCACACAGAAATGCAGTAGTCCCCCACAGTAAGTAAATAGAGTAATAAAAAATACACACATGAGTGTTCACAGTAGTTGGAATGTGACGTACAACATAAGCTTTAGTTACAATATACACGTCAGTCACTCTCTGAATGATATCTGTTTGTGTGGTATAGCTTTTGTGTTTTTGTTTCATTTTTACAAGCTTGCAAGGAAACTCAACGGTTAATAACCTTATTGTAAAAATAAAAGTAGGCCTACAAATAAGATATACAACAGCTATATACACAGATATTTATACAGCAGCTTTTCTTCAAAAACACCGTTTCTAGCTTGTTCAACAAAGAACCTGTAACTTGTTTACAACGGCCTATGGATCGATCCAATTTCAGTGACTTATAACGTTGACGTGCGCATGTTTTCTTGGATTATGTAAACACAAATGAAACCGTTTACTTTAAGTGTTCAAAAACCGGATGAACAAGTGCATTTACTGTCAGTGACGCTGATTATAACAATAAGGAACACAACTGTGTAAAGTTCTCATTGAGTAGTGACAATATTCCCACAGTAAATCCGAGAATACTGATATAAAAATACAACAGATACAAAAAAATCATTTTCTGCTATGAGATCGATTCAGTTCAGTAATGAGATTTGAACTTCCTTTTGAGTCTTCCTTTTTAAGTAATAATTTCCTGTTCTTATACTCTGTTCCTTTGGATCCCCAAGGTCTTGGAAGGTCGCTTAAGCTTTGACATTGACGCATTCTGTCTCGCTGACGACACCATCTTGGTCGAACTCAGCGTAGCGATCCAAATGATCGGAAGCCGGTGCCTGCCGGCACAGACGGGACCGAACAAAACGCACAAGTGGCTTCCGGTGCGCAGCGCTGATAGTAAACACCACGATCGGATTCAGCAAGGAATTGACGTAAACCACGACATTGGATATCTCAATAAGGGTTGAAAATAACTCGTAAGAGACATTTAAAGTCTCGTATATATCTCCGTATAAGAAATGCAAGATTATGACATGTTTGGGAAGCCAACAGATTGCAAAAGAGATGTTGAGAATAAGCACAACTATGGCAAGGCGGCGCCTGGCGCGCACGGTGGCTGAGCTGGCTGGCGTGCCTCGCGTCAAAGTAATAGCCATGCTTACATAGCAGCATGTAATCACGAGCAAAGGAATCACATACTTCAGCACGAAACCCGCAGTAAAAAAGCCTCTGGCAACGTAGTCGTGCCACCATGGTAGGATGTGGCAAATGGAAAGGTATGGGCTATAACGTTCGACTGAGGACCACACCAAAACGGGTACAGTCCACAAGAGGGAGAACAGCCAGACGATCAGGAGGATAATGATAGAGCGTTTGGCGTGTACGTTCCAGCAGATGGAGCAAAATCGCTCAATGCTGACAGCTGTCAGAGACGCAACAGATAGCGCCATGGCTAGGCTCCACGAACTGCCGCTGACTTTGCAGAGAAAGTTCCCAAAGGAGTTGTCAGGCCAATTCAAGACGAAGTGATGCACAAGTTCAGAAGGTACGGAAAAGACGAACATGATCATGTCGGCCAGGGCTAAGTTCCCGACGAGGATGTTGGAAACAGTGCGTAGGTACTGATTACCTAGAATTACCTGTCAGAGACAAAAAACAGCTTTATGCCAAACATTAAGGGAGCAAGGGCCTATGGAAAAAACACTGTATTAACAGTGACTGGGTATTATGTAAAGCATTTCTGAAGACTTTTGGCAACAGGAAAATATGTGCCCGTACTATCAGTAACGTAACCGTGTAAGGTTTTTGAGTTAAGCTACACCATTGGTAAAAGCGCAACGATGGAACTGCCGCGCCAAATAAACATTAAATATCTCAGCCGAAAGAAAGAAAATAAGAGCCTCAGCTAATCTGTGAAAACATGCCTACCCAGAATACTGCTGTTTTTGAGAAAACAGACATTTTCTTTTTAACCATGGTTGGCCGACCATGGTTTGAAAGTTCGTTTTGTTTTACATCACATCCGTCAATTGGAGCCAGTTTTTTATGTATCACAGTTGTGTGCAACTGCTGTAGGAGGGTGAAGAAATGGATAATACAAAAACAATCCAGCTAAATTCACTGAGTGCATTATAAACTGACAGAAAAGGAAAACAAATGTAAGATACAGAGAAAAAGAGGATGAGTATCAGTTCGAAACCTCTTTAATGTCACCTAAATTGTCACATAATGACGTCATCATCCCATGATGTCATTTTTGTCTGAATTACTTCCCATTCAAGCCATCTGCCAAGTGTCAACCGAATTGGGCTCGTACTTCATGAGATATAGTGCTATAAAGAGTGCTCCTTTAATGTCATCTGATGACGTCATCATCCCATGATGTCAATTTGGGTGTAAAATCACTTCCCTTTTTGGCTACTGTAAGGTTTCACCCATTCGGACATGTTTTCCACGAGATATTAGTTCTTTCAAGAACTTTTCGCGCCTTTAATGTCATGTGACCTGTCATCCGATGACGTCATCATCACACGATTCCAATTTTCCTCTGTACCTAATCCCTTTCTAGCTATCTCCGTAGTTCCAACCCAATCAGACATATACATACTCCAGGAGATATAGTGCTCTGAAGTTTGCTCCTTTAATGTGATGTCATGTGACACCTGATGACGTCGTTATGACGAATTTGTTTTGATACCCTCTTCTGATGCACTAAGAGTGTGCACTAATATGATGTCAGTCAAATCAGCAACAGCGCCAAAGTCTGGCTGTTGAAAAACTATGTTGAACATTTAAATACACCACTCAGAAAAGTTAAGGACCACATCTTCATTAACTTGTACTTTCTTCCAAGCAATGAGTGGGGTCTAGTTCTTTCATTTTTTGTTTGTCTAGATGGTGTTCAAATTGGAACAAAAAAATTTAAAAGTTTCAAAACATCAATGCACATTTTCAGCAGTAAAATACCTCATATTAAAAACGATACACAAAATAAAAATTGGTCCTTAACTTGTTTTAGTGTATTCAAATTCAGAAGTAATTCATGTGATAAAGTCATCATGACATGACATCATGATGGTGTAGGACTATCCTTGAACAATTATGACAGTTATTATCATTATGACAGTTGTGTTTCTGGACCCCCTCCAGCTGGTGGGTGAAGACTGTGGATCTAACATTGATTCAGTAAGGTCGAGCATAGGGCCACAGTCTGGCTGTTAAAAACGTGTACAAAACCTATGGGGAAAAATTAAATGTTCAAAACTCAAATGTAAATCCCTTGATGATGTCATCATGACGAATTTCTTCTATGACCATTCTTGGTTGATTATCTCAAGGTCTCCCAAGTCTGAAAACAATCAGGTGTACAAAATAACCAAACTCCCCTTGGAAAAAAAGACGTGTACAAACCCACGGAGAAAACGAGAGCTTCTGTTTATTTGCAACAGAATACAGGGCTTTTTAATATTTCTAAATTTTGACAAAAATGCACCAGACATGTATGTGACCAGCTCCACGAAAATGGTACTAGGGGACTTTTTTTTCAAAATGAGTTACAGACACATTTGAATTGGTCACATTGTAAGCTTTAACTCGGTGTAGGTTTGAACCCTGTGGCATTTTGTAATCTGGAGATACAGTGATTTTTGCATAAGCATATCATACACGTTTAACAAAATTGCTTTAAGAGCTAAAGCCCTAAAAACACAGGAAGTGGAAAAAGAAATCAGCCAAGAAGGAAGTCTCTTAATACCCACAGCAACAGTTAGGTTTCTGGTATGAATTGTGAAACTATAGATATAATAGACGCCAATAAACAAAGAAGTAAAAAATCACCCTGTCCACATACAAAAGCCCCTAGTGTGAAAAAGCACAGTGTCCCTTAATACCCTGTTTCGCAGAGTGGGTCACATATGAATATTTCTATTATTCAGTACTTGATACACAGAATGTATAAAACTCAATGGGATATGCTTTAAAGCATGCACATTTAATGTCACGTGACTTGTCAACTGATGACGTCATCACCAAATCAGGTCAATTTTCGTCAATAACATTTTATTTATCCAGGGTGTGCCCAAACAGTTTGTTAGAACTGATTTCCATTGGGGCACTGCAGACACTCATAAAAAGGCTACATTACATGTACAATAAAAAACAAAGCTTTAAAATCAGTCACCTTCACAACGGTATACATATACTAACAATGTACAGCAAAACACATGAAACATTAACAAAAGGAAATTTGTTAAAAAGACAAAGTACCGTACACAATAAACGAACAACAAAAAGTATTACACTGCAACAGTGACACCCATGCTTATTTGGGAATAGATAAAATCCTGAAAAAAAATCGAACCTTAGGTTTGTGGAACAAACAAGAACAGGAAATGTCCTTTCAGGACCTGGAAGAAAATTTAATTCAAAGCCACCTCGTCCTGCGACTCCGTTAAATTCACCTTTTCCCGTTAAATTTGCAATCCATAAATGTCTTTTACATTTATGTTTGACGACGTGCCAATTTGAATGGGCTCAAAGAAGACATAGTTCTAACAAAAAGAAGACATAGTTCTAAGTTGAGCAAATCTGCTAAGTTTCAACCCAGTGGGACATGTACTTCAGGAGAAATGTGACTTAGGAGTTTGCATCTTTAATGCCATGTCATTTGACAACCGATGACGTCATTATAACAATTTTGTTCTTGGACCCTCTCTAGCTGGTGGGCTAAGAATGTGCACCTAATACTCGGTCAGATCGATAGCAGTGCCGAAATCCTTCTTTTGACAAACGTGTACAAACCATGTGGAAAAAATATAATATTCAAAATTATAATAAATCAGATGATGACGTCATGATTCGGCATACATCTCAGATGGTAGTCTATGTGCCGGGTTTGAAGGGGAGCAGCCTCAAGGAAGAGGCAAAAGTGTTATGTGTATGGGGGAAAAATTGAAAGAAGAAGAAAAAAGTTACGGAAACAAAAGCTGTTTTGGCTAAAAAAATTAAGAAAAAACAAATGCATTTTCGACCGTTGTCCGGAACAGTTAAAACAATCATGACAAAAAGAGTAAATTTTCGCAAACTGCAAACCCCCCCCCCGAAAAAAAATCTCGACAAAGATGCGAAAAAGCCGTAAAACTTAAAAGCAATAGCTGTTTCGGCGGTGTAGCCGAAGCAGCAAAAGAAAGTCAGTGCGGTAATGTTCATCTTGGTGCTGTTTCAAGCACGATATGACATGCTCGAGCTGCAAGGATCCATTCTTTGTGGTAGCAACCACGTTTGTGGTGGCAACCACGCTTCCACTGCCTGATTGCCCGCACTGAGTTTAGAGATTGAAGAAAAAACCTGGAGTAAATATCTCAACAGCCGACAGAGCTCGCAAAGCAAAATCACTCAATCTTAACGCTCGGCGTAAAGAGAACTTGGCCCTTTCATGTTGATGCCAACGTATAGCGAGTAGACAAATTATTGTTGAAGACCAACGGTTAGGCCTATTGTAACACACCCAGCAAGACGATAGGTAGAAAAACACAAGGACCATGCAGCAATATGTGGTAGGGAATCAAACAAAACAAGTTTGCCCTGCCTGTGTAGACGAACTCTAGAAATAAAAGTAGATACGCATTGGTCACTACAGACCACATAATGCGTCATTGCAATGGCGCAGCAGCGATGACAGCAGGTTCGATGAGAAAACAAGAATGCGCTATTACTAAAGCGAGAGAGAGCGCACGACAAACCAGCGGAGAAAAATATGTTTGTGTGACCTGTGGAAGGCCGTTGACGATAACTTTTACAACTGGTCACATTTTTTAGCACAAGCACAAACGAAGCATGGGAGGGAGTGAGGAGGCAGATTTCAAAAAGAGAGAGAAACAAATAGGAAGGATTTAAATTTCACATGTTTGCTTGAAAATGCCTTGGAAACAGATGTCTGTTGATGTTAATGGTATATGGTCGACCCCTTCTCAAAAAGGGATTTTCTGTTGTATATGCTTTGCACGGCCGTGATTGGGACGGAAGACCGATGGACAACACCCTAGCGGCATAATGGTTAAAAAAAGAGAAACAATGGGGCTATTGTAGAGTAATAAGGCTTTGTTCCTTCAAGACTTAGTGACTGTGAGAAGTGTGAAACTGGTTTCACTTCAAAACGAAACCGACCAACTTACGGTCAGGAGAGTCGAATTGGCGATGATTCCAAAGAAGGCAATGATAAGCACAACTACCGAGTCCCATTTCCACGGCACTACGATCGACATGCTCCGGTCGCCAATGGATCCCAAACTGTACATGTAGTCTCCAAAGTCAAAACCTGCACAAGAATCCAATGAGATGGGTTTGACATCAGTTTGTATTTTCGTAGTGATAATATAATATGGAAAACTGGGTGCTTTCATTTTTCCCTATGCGTGTACACAGTGATGCTGTCCAAGAGTTTGAAGAGACACCGTTTTGTACCGATACAGGGCATTTTTTTTAGCCGGGGTTAGGGGAAGGAGAACACACCTCTCCCTTCTTCCTTTTGCCAGAATTTACCGGGCAGGAGGGCACGAGCCTCAGGGATCTGCGCTCAGGAGTAACTTATTCTTGTACTTTTGTCACCAGCGTTTGTGAGATGCAGTTCCCACACTTCATTGACCGGATTATATTGGTTGCGCATGACATAAAAGAGCAGAGAGATAAACTATTTTAAATTACAAGAAGAAATGTTTCAAAATTCCGCTACATGTATTGATATGCATATTGAATTAATTGAGGAAATGAAAGGGGGCAGATTAAAGCGAATGTACAAAAGGCATAGAATTTGCTGAATTGGAGACTTTTGTCTTGGAATCTTCTGAGATAGCACGTACGGGACAAGCTACAAAATGAAGTTTTAATCGTTTTCAGAATCTCACATTGATAATTTGATAAATCACAGCGATACAGAGTGTGAGAGTTTTGCAGACTGGATACGAAAAGCTTAACCCCAAAGACAGTGTTATGCTTGTACTTGAGTGAAATGGCAGAAAACAATGTTCTGAGGTAACGTTTGTCGAAACTCATTCAAAACCCCGGCAGAGTCATGTCCGCATTAAACCAAGCAAAGGAAATCAGCGTAGCTATGTTAGCTGTCATAGCTTTTCCTTGTTTACACAGATTCACAGGACACGTCTGAAATATCAAACTCAAGACGTTTCCTGAGCCACCGGCTATCAAACTGAAGCTGTGCTACACTCCAGCATCCTGCATAAACACCATGCTCATTGTACACTGTGCATGAAATGTACAATGAACATGTTTTGTGTTAATGCCAATTGCTCTGAGCCTTTTTTGAGTGGTAGGTTCTTTATATGCATACGCACTTCAGGTGTGCAGTCTTTTTGGAGATGGCGAATTCAAAACGCAGCTCGCCATAATTATAGCACTATATGAACATAAATATGCAATTAGCCCTCCGTTGAAATTGTTTTGCATAGCCCTTTACAGCTGTGGCACTGTGTGAGAATTATATTGTCACAAGAAATTAAGCATCCACGTCAGTCCCCACTGTTGCATAGATAGAGGCCGTAGGCCTACGTTAAATTTCAAAGAAGTCCAAACGTTTGGTACTTTATTTCCGTCTTTTGACCGAAAGAAGGGCATTTCCAAACCGGGATTTGGATAACCCTTGCTTATCGCAGGCCCCACTAATGTTAAGAAAACTGCATTACATATACTGTAATTGCGGGGAAACCTTTTTATGCTGGATATAAAATGCAAGATGTAACTAGTGAAATGCAAGATTCCCAACGCGTAATATCAAATCCGGGAAGCAAGTTTTCTTGCGGTCTCTTGGCAAACAACCACAACACCATGGCTGAGGTAAGACGTTTTCCACATGCAGGAAAAAAAGCTGAATATATCTCATGCTGAAATACGAATAACACAGCATTTTATTACCGAGGATGCTTTTTTTGCAATTCGCTTGTGAACTTGAAGGGTAAGGCGCTGAAGGGTACTTACTTCCATAGCTATCGACTGAATGACTTGATGTATTCATACTTGCCCCGTTTACACGTCAGTATTGTTAACCTCGGACGACAACACCAGAACTGCACTGCTTTTCAGTTAGGATGTCTTTATAACATGCTACCCTGGCCACGCACATCCGGGTTGGTTGAAGTTCGGACGTCATCACTAGTCATTGTTTAACGAAGTACCATTTTGTACATCAGGAGGTATCGCCACATATTTTTCGCCACATTAAAACAAAAAAGAGACTTGCGATTTGGTAAAAATAACAGCCAATCCAAAATTTCTAATTGTTCATAGTCTATACCTTGACCGTTAATAAGTGTTTTATGAAAAGAGGGGGAGAGCCACGGGGTAACCAGCTGGCTTCCTAGGTGTTCGTTGGGCTGGTGTAGAAAAATCATCTTTCACCATTTTTCACCCCGATGTTAAGCCGACCAGCTGAAAATGCCCAGGAACCGAAACAACTCTACCTTTCACCTTTTTTCTTTACGTTAGAAACAAAGACAGAAAAGAAAGTTTTTCTTCGTTTGTTTTGTTTATTATTTTTGATCTTTCACAAAGTGGCACTGTTAAACAATGCAACTCCCTCAAGTCAGATAGGTCAAGTCAGATTAGCGCAAATTTACGTGAATAGATTCAGTTTATACATCACTTCTGGTTTGACGCACATGTAAAAACGTAGCAGACTCTTGATGGATGATGTTTTGATGAGGCAAAAACTTGTGCATAACAACTCTTTTAGATGAAGATCACAAGTTTTATTCTAAATTCTGCTTGGGGTTGAAGGCCACTAAATAGATTCCTAATGGCCTGCTGTAGAGCATTTTCGTGATTTTGTTGACTGAAGGGTTTTTTTATTGAAAAAAGGGAGGTTGGAAAGAACCGACGGGAATGGAAGCTTTTTCTTCTGTAACGTCTGGACACAGTGGGCCCCTCCAAAGAACTCTCTTTTGCAGTCAGAGTAGGCATGGTTTTTTCAAAATACCATTTGGGTTCAAGAGTGTATTTTAGTATGATTACATTTTAGAGGAAACTTCACCAGAAGCCAGCGGTTAACCCATCCAAAATTGAACAGAAAAGTAAAAGATGAGGAAACAAAAGTGAACTTTGATTTGGAGTGTGCAGGGCAAGCTGACCTATACATGTACTTGTTTTGTCACAGGTAGGGTACATCCCGATCAGTATTTTTCTCACTGCAGCACCAGGGTTCTTTAGTTAGGTTTTCTGGGAAGGGTTTGGCCTGAATCCAAGGTGGTTACCATAGAGTTCACTTGTGCGTTCTGATAGCATTAGCAGTCGATTCGAGTATGATTCGAGAGAGTCCTGTCGTGAAGCAAGTTACGTTTTGGATCAAAAAATAAACTTGAGTCCTATTGTTGATATGGAAAGCCTGCATTTTGTGCCCCGTCCTTGACGAGTTCTCATAAGGTCTTCACTACAGTATTTCTGGGTTTCTTGTTTAGGCTTCGGGTCTAATAGGCCAGTCAATGTGTAGCTGCGTAGTGCAACCACTCGCTGAAATTGTCGCCAACCTGTTGACATTACCTAACGGAAGGCGGCAACAACAAGCTCTTGTTCCCTTATTGGCTTTTAACCCAACTAATGGTCATTTCTCTTTTCTGCCTGAAACTTTTCCCTCCTGAATACACTTTGACCCTTTTGTGCATGTGCGTCTGTCTTGCTCGGTCCTAACTGCCATCAGTGTTACTTCAGACTGTTTGTGCAAGTTGGAAGTTTTGCAAAACGCAGTGCAGGGAAAGAAATGATAAAACACTGTTCGCTGTAAATCATTGCCGGCACTGTAAAACTGCGCGGTCCAATGTCAGTTAGTTAGATATGTTGAATATCTTGATCGAAAACCTATTTTCTGGTGAGACAACGAGGGATCCATAACCTTTTTTTAAACCTTTTAACGAGATGTTGGGAGGACAGGAAAAGAAATAGCCCTCATAGTGAGTTGTTCTTGTCATAATCGTCTCTTTGAGGGGGTCGTCTCTTACTGTGAGCTTTCCCTAGCGTTTCCCCTTCCTTGACAATAAGAAGACAGTAAGAATAAGTTTGGCCACTCATTTTGTGTCTTGAGTATGATAATTATCCCACAATTTCCAAATTGTTTCATCTGTTCCATTGGAATCTTTTCGATCCCCAGGTTTTGGATCACCCGATTCCTGTGTGTGCAGCGTTACACTCCAATTAAATTTCTCAACATGTATCATTGTCAAGAGAAGCATAGAGTATTTTGCCAATTTGTTCCCCTCTGACTTCGTCTCTGCATCTCTGATAAGAATGTTGCCTTCCCTATCCAGAGAACATGGGAGTGTTCCCTGTTCAAACATATTAGTCTCATGCTAGTCTAATAATATTCAAGGAGCTGTCTCTGTAGATACATCGAATTTTGAGACAATGAATCTTCATGGCTTGCATGGACTGACTCCTAATCCTGAGTTCCATTGTCGTGAATCGGAGTTAGGATCTAATGATAGTGTGCGTTAAACTTGCATGTGTTTCAATTTGAAACAAATCAGTGCTTGAGGCCTTGCTAATTTGTTTACATGCATG
Organism: Acanthaster planci; assembly: GCF_001949145.1. The sequence continues at coordinate 10,827,944 of NW_019091362.1, forward strand.
GTCTGTCCACTGCGCCGAAGTTGTCCTTAATGCATGTAAGGACACAAGGAACCGCGTAAGCTTAATTTACTTTGTAAAAGTATTTGTGTAATTAATACCCGACGAAGTCGTTCCCTGAACACAGTCATGCTGTAGCAGCTTAGATAACACATTTAAATGTGCAGTGACGAATTTTCTCGACACGGAGTTCAAATGTGGCGACCAAGCTTTTAAAATTGAACAGTAAAATTGTAAAACGATTTTCCCGTGACGCGTAAACCACGTATTTAAATATTAGACCTGGTAGAAAACCTGTAGTTGGTTAATAACGCATCCCATTAGTAACGTTCTATCCGTTTCCAGTAAAGGGGGCGACTGCGCCCCGCTCCAGAAGTAGAAGATCATGAGCCAGTCAGATGTAGTAAATAGGCATTTACCTCATCCGGAGTAGTTTCTTTATTTTCCACTTCGTTTCCAATAGTAGCCCACGGATGTAAAACCTCTTTTCCTGTATCCTCATTTGATACAGCAACAGAAAGAAATGAAATTCTATCGTATATTAAGTGTTTATACCAAAGCCTTTTTGGCCCTAGGTTTTTCAATGCTCGCTGAGAATGATTGCATTCATCATCTACCTCATGCAAAATCGGTCTTATTCCATTTTGATCAGATAAATATGAGGTGGTGCGAAATGCAACAGTACATGATTATTTGCTCTTCAAGGTAGGAATATTTTAACTGTTTGTATTCACGGTGTGAAGAATTGACTGATTCATACCAGACACCGCCTATTGAAAGCTAAATTAGGAACCAGACATTTTCTCATTGATACATAATTTCACTTTTTTTTTTAGATCTGCTAAAATCTAGTTTAGATCTGATCCGATATCGAGGGCAAGGCAGCAAGATATGTGTGTGGGGTACTGCTTGACAACCTGAGGACGAGGTTGTATGAGCACAGAAATGCTGCGCCAGAATTTATAAGTGTAAATCATAGCAAGGATATTTCTTATGATTCTAGTATACAACTAATTTCCAAAACATGACACAATATGGGTGAGTTGACATTCTGTTTTAGAAAGGGTTTTCGCATTTACCTTCCCCGCCTTTGGGGGCTTTTTCGACCAGTAAGATGTCGACAATATACGACTTATGCAATAATCGGCCGGTCAAAAAAATCCTTCTCAGGTCAGTTGCCGCGGCGCTGTACTTCCCCGCTATTATCAAACGAGAATTTTACAGAAAACCCCCTGTACTGATCTCTTAAGGTGGACAACTTCAGACTATCACTGGCCTGTATTGTTTGCTACCGGTGGTCATTTCGGCCTTGGGCGATAAAATATTGCGGTCGATTAATTATACGGTGAGGCTGATTGCACCGCCTCGTGACCATATGGATAAAGAGCAATTGCAGCATTTTGCAAAACTGTGTAGAATTAATTCTTTCCACAATGCAGAGAGTATCTAACGGTAATGTCAGTAAAATTGGGTCCATGCAATGCATCCACACTTAAGTGAAAAGATTCAAAGACTTTCAGTCGCAAATAGTTTCACATGCTTTAATTTTGATTTCAAGTTGTGGAAGTAGGACTTACGCTCTAAATGTGAAAGAATGAAAAACCTTGATCTGAGAAGAATGAGTACCTTATAAAAACCACCCGATAAGAGTTTAAAAAAAACCACTCTACAAAGAGTTTAAAAAATCATAATCACTCCGAAAGCCTGAAATTTCCACTCTCTTTTAAGGAGACATGTGAAAGACAACGCACAAAAAGGAGCTTTGTGGCTCCTTTTTATGGCTCCTCTTTTGGTGTGATTTTCACGTTTTTGAGTGGTTTTAACTCTTTTAAGAGTAGTGTTTACTTTTACGGAATGGATTTTTAAGGGTTTTTAAATTTGCGTTTTTCACTCTTTTGCCTTTGGAGAGTAGCTTGCTAGAACAGTGTTCAAGCAGTTTCACTGTTTTCTTTGGTTTTCGTTCTAGTGCCTTGGCCAAAAAATAGTAGGTAGTTAGCATGAAACTGTGAGCACATTTATAAAAATCATCCATTGGTTATTCAAGTTTGTTGCATTTAGTGGGTCTTTTATTATAGAAAAGATAGGATAAGGTTGGCCTTTCTAGTTCATACAATATAACCTGTTCATCATTTCATGTTATCGCAGTGCAAAGCAGTGGGGTTCGGCCAGACTATCATACAAAAATGCAGTAAGCCCCCACAGTAAGTAAATACAGTCATGAAAAATCTCACAGGAGTATTCACAGTAGTTGGAATCTGACGTACAACGTAAGCTTTAGTCACAGTGTACACGCCATTAGGTCAAAGTCATGAATCCTTTCATATAGTATAGCTGAATTTAGTGAGTTTCTGCTCTTTTCCTTTCAATTTTACAAGCTTGAAAGGAAGCTCTACAGTTAATAACCGTACTGTAAAAAAAATGCAGTGAGATATACGGTAGCTATATCCGCAGCTCTAATAAAGTGGTTTTTATTCGAAAACACTGTAACTAGTTTGCTCTAGAAAGAATCTAAAACTTGGTTACATGGTTACCCATGGATCGATTCAAGTTCGGTGATTTAGGTTAAAGGTTGACGTACTAATACGTATGCTTCCGTAATTATTTAAACATTATTGAAACCATTTAAGTATTCAAGGACTGGCTGAACAAGTGCATTTACGGCCATTGACGCTGAGTATAACAATCAGGAACGCATAGCTGTGTAAAGCTTTTATTCAGTGTTGACAGTATTCCCATAAAGCATAAGAGAATACTTGTGTGAATATTCAACAGATATAAAACAAGATTTTCCTCCTCTGCTATTAGATCAACTCAGTTCAGTAAGGAGTTTGATGGTGATTTTACAAAAGACATTAACATTTTTGAATTTTCCTCTTTTTTGATGTACAGCAATTTCTGTTCTCTTTTACTGTGTTCCTTTTGGAACCCCAAGGTCTTGGAGCGTCACTTAAGTTTTGACATCGACGCATTCTGTCTCGCTGACGATTCCATCTTGGTCGAACTCAGCATAACGGTCTAAACGATTGGAAGCCGGTGCCTGCCGGCACAGACGGGACCGAACAAAATGCACAAGCGGCTTACGGTGCGCATCGCTGATAGTAAACACCACGATCGGATTCAGCAAGGAATTGACGTAAACCAGGACGTGGGCTATCTCAATAAAGGTTAAAAATAACGCATAAGAGACCTTGTAAGTCTCGTATATATCTCCGTAGAAGAAATGCAGGATAATGGCATGGTTGGGAAGCCAACAGATTGCAAAAGAGATGTTGAGAATAAGCACAACTATGGCAAGGCGGCGCCTGGCGCGCACGGTGACCGAGCTGGCTGGCGTGCTTTGCGCCAAAGTAATAGCCGTGCCTACGTAGCAGCATGTAATCACGAGTAAAGGAATCACATACTTCAGCACGAAACCCGCGGTGAAAAAGCCTCTGGCCACGTAGTCGTGCCACCATGGTAGGACGTGGCAAATGGAAAGGTATGGGCCATAACGTACGACGGAGGACCACACCAAAACGGGTACAGTCCACGAGAGGGAGAACAGCCAGACGATCAGGAGGATAAAGATATAGCGTTTGGCGTGTACGTTCCAGCAGATGGAGCAAAATCGCTCAATGCTGACAGCTGTCAGAGACGCAACAGATAGCGCCATGGCTAGGCTCCACGAACTGCCGCTGACTTTGCAGAGAAAGTTCCCAAAGGAGTTGTCAGGCCAATTCAAGACGAAGTGATGCACAAGGTCAGAGGGTACGGAAAAGACGAACATGATCGTGTCGGCCAGGGCTAAGTTCCCGACTAGGGTGTTGGAAACAGTGCGTAGGTGCTGATTACTTAGAATTACCTGTTAGAGACAAAAAAAGCTTCGTGAGAAGAAATTTATGAGTTTGTACAATGACTTCTTGAGGAGGTTTTGATACCCATTCATAGCAGCTAAATGCAAGTTACATTTCGCCTGCCCAGGAAATAAAAATCTGAGGATTTTCATTTGTACCGCACGGGAACTTGTCATACGGTAACACATTACAAAAACTGAACAAAAAAAATTAAGGCGCCTTGTTTGACTGTAGGCCAACATTTTGCCAGTAGACATTCACCTGTTCGAACCAAGGAGATATGAATTTAAGTTTTGAAAAAAACTTAAAACGTAGCTATATGTGCGGCAGCTGAGACTTAATTCCAAATTATATTGCCACGGCACTGTGTAAGAATGCGAACTCGAATAGTGCCTAGATGATACGTCACTTATCGTGCAAGAAGTGCCCAGATTGAAACTCGTCATCAGTGTTCATCTTTTTTGAATTTGTGTGTTGTTTATTGTTCTTTTTCGCCTGTTCAATCTTATGTTAAATTTCAATTGATGCTTTTGTTTTGTTTTTGTTTGTTTGTTTTTATTTGTTTGTTTGTTGGGTTGTTGGGGGTGTTTGTTTGTTTATTTGTTTGTTTGTTTTGTTTTGTTTTGTTTTGTTTTGTTTTGTTTTTTTGGTGTTGTTTTTGTTTTGCTTTGATTGTTTTTTTTTGTTCACATCCCTGGAGGAATCTTTTCAAAGAGAGGTAAAGTCCATTTGTTTCAGACTGGTCTGGTTCCTGTTTCCAGTGTAGCAGATTTAAAGCAATCCGCCTAGAGTGCCGCAATTATAGCCACTGCATTTTTGGTGATCATGTATGGGGCACACGAACATTAGGAAATCATACCATCAAGAGAGCCAAATTTACGATGGTTCCATACACCGCCATGATAAGCATAACTATTAAGTTCCACTTCCACGGCATTTTCAACATAGAGAACGTGTAGTTGGAGGACGCTGAGTTCTCATTGTAATCCCCAAAGTCAAATTCTGCAAATGAAATGAACGGAAATGTGTTATCGCTTGTTTCACTTCAGAGAGCTATAAAATATGTATACAAAATAAATATACACGTGGTTTTGTTTATTTATTGGGGAGTTGGGGTGTTTGTTTTAGTCAAAGAGGGACCAAACCTTCCGTATCTTTTGGTAAGCTGTCCCTCCTAGGTCATGACATGAAATGAGCGGGGGAACCTTAAAATCCCCGAATGAAAAAAAAAGAAATCATGTTTTCACTAAATTTGTGTAGTTAAATGAATGAATTTAATGGGAACAGACGTCAAAATACTGTACGTACAAAACACATGCAAACCAATTTTCCAAACCAATGTCTCAGATTTGTGTCCAAATGCTTCCAAGCAAACAAACAAAAGAAGAAGAAGAAGAGGGCAGTATTGTAATGGCATCTTTATGCAATCACGTTGGGAATGAAAATCTTTTGTTATAAATCTGTAGTCCCCATTTTTGTTCATAAGAAAGGGCGCGCTTTGCAAATTGTCAGATTTTCCATTTGAACTACGGAGGCACTGGAAATATAACTGCGTGCCGGATATCGGTTGTAAAGTGAAGGGTCTCAAAATCCTGAGCAAAAGTAAATTGAACTAAAAACAAGAATCTCAAGGTCTTACATTTCAGTAGTAGTGGATAGCGATTCTCTCAAAGCTAGATCCAAAACAGATCAAAAACCCACTGCAGACTTCACTAAACAAAATTCTTAAACTGTCACTCTCTTGCGTGACAAGAACGACTAAAGTAAAGCAAAAGGAAATGATTTACCCATCTGTTCGACTTCCCCAGTACTCGTACAATTACTGTTTGCCGTTATAGCTTTTTGTTAACACAGATACAAAGAAGACTTCGTCTTTATTATCAAATGCAGGATGTTCAAGTTTCCGTAGTCGGGAAGTCAAACTAGAACTCCGTCAACATTTTGCACTGGCACTGACTGGCACGACTACTAACAAGAGAGCTATTTTTGCATGATAGTTGAACGTCCTTTTAATTTGTTGTACCCGCGTTTTTTCATAGCTGCATTGAAGTAATGAGCACACCTTCATTCTCTTTGCAATGAAACGACACTTGATAATTCCCAAAGTTTTTGTATTCATCCTTTTCGGGGATTGTGGGACGAACTAATGTGGTGTTTTACTGTTCTGCATAAATATATGCAGGTGTTGGAGGATTTTTTTTCTAGCCTTCACCTTAAGCTGTACACAAACAACCAGCAGTATGTTAGAACAGCATTCAATCAAGCCTTTGGTCCATGCTCAATGTTAGAACGAGGTTCTAACATCCAAATGCAAAGATACAGATGCATGCAACAAAGTGAACAGCCCCTTCAAGCACTCTCGGCTATATGCCTGAGAAAGAGAAGCGTATTACAAGTTGTTTTGCTGTTCCAAACACTCGAGTGGTAAGCGCGAGTTTAAGTCTGCATCTGAATCTCTTATTAAGAGCCAGGTCTAGGTTTTCGCTCCTTTGAAAATGCGTGGAGACGCGAAGACAATAGGCCTAACCGTAGCTCTGAAAGCCCGTTTCGGACACAGCTTCAGTCTAAATGGCGACTTGGGGGGGTTCCATGCCCTGAGTAAATATCCACTGCCCTTCGTTGCGCCCCAAAATAATACAGACATTTTCGAGGCCCTAATAATGTGTGCCGTCAAAATAGGTTTTCCCTGCCAATTTCGGAAAATGTTTAAATTAATTATTAATGGCAGCATTCGTTTTTGAGCGAAACAGAACAAAAATCCAAATCCCCGTTTAACAAATACAAGTTCTTTTTCAAGGAGGGTGCATTCAGTTGTGTAAAGTCAGGGTTCATTTTCTCGATATTGCACTAGTTTAGTATGTTGAAATTCATTTTTCCGCGAAATCGAATGCACCCCTGAAATCCTGCTTTCATTTTCACTTGAACTCAATGTATTTCGCAAAATATGCAGCCGTTTTCGCGCGAAGTTTTTATTTAACGTATGCCAGGTCAAGAATTAAAATGTGTCTGCGTGCTACCATAAGTTACATTCTCAGAAGTGCTTAGTTAATTGGTTAAATGTTTGATTATTCAGGATTGAAATAAACCATTTATTTGTCGTTGGAAACATACGGACCGTTGTAGAAAACCTACAAACAGCGGCGCAGAGGGAACCTTTCTTCTTGTGCTGCGTTTCAATCATGAAAACCTTAATTTTTTTACAGTTTGATGACAAACACACTATATAAACATTCTTGAGTAACATGACTTTTTTTTATCAAAGTCGTGTCATGATTTGTGTAAAATTGTATATTCTAATCTAATTAAACGTATATTTTGCATTTTAAGTTATAGCAAATGAAAATGAATATTCACTGCCGAAGGGTCACTGTAAAAGGCAAATTTTTTTCGAATAAGAATGCATGTTTGTTGAAATAATTGACAACGAATACGTCCATTCGAAATCCTAGTCAGGCATGTATCTTTAATGTCTTTGAAACGTAATGCAGTTCATATATATGAAGAATGCAAAACGAAGTCAAATGTTTGTTATTGCGATAATGAAACCAGGTGTAAAGTCTTTTTCAAATCTCCGCCAAATTGAATTTTTATTTTACAAATTAGATCACAAATTTTCTTACATTGGCTGGGAAAACCTAGAGTACACCATATTGATAAACTTTTCAATGTAAAGAGCAAAGCTGGAACCCGTGTCATTTTGAAGCTTCGCGGTTTTCGTGCGAAACGGGAACTCCTTGTCCCCATCACCACCCCCATGGCCGAGCTAAGACAAATGCGAACTGTTTAGACTGGAAACTGAACATTGGAGCGTGTTCTCAGTTCTGGTGAACTACATCCAGCGAATAGCCGTTTAAGCAACACAGTTTTAAACATGAAGATACACAGTTATGTTAGGCCCACGCCACGGAGAAAGGCCAGTTACCACTAATTACCTCTATCTGCTTCACCGGTGTGGTTGGCTGAATCCATGCTTCAGAAAGCGCACGTCCACGTTGACAATTTCACACACGACGATTACTGGAACAGCACTGTCGTTGGCTTCAATTGTCTATAAAACGTTTTATCAAGGACATGCATGCCCAGGCTATAGTTTTCTCCGGGGCAGGTTCATCGACCGCAAAAAGGAGCTGATGAACTTTGATTGGCCAGTTTTCGTTCCAGGAATCATCGATTGCAGAACCGGTCAACTATAATCACCGCGGCTACAGAAATTTAATAGATTTTTAAAAGGGCCCATGTAGTGCAGTTTTTAATGCAGTCCTTGTAAATGCGCCTTTGTGAGTTTCTTAACCTCGTTTTCAGTTTCTATTTAACCGTTTTAAAGGTACTTTGATGCGTTTTTATGCTAATTGGAGGTATTTATAAGAAAAAGCATGACTTCATTTCAGGAAGAAACAGTGTTACAGATTGATTCATTCTGCAAGGAAGAATACGCGCGTACACGGCATGACTTTGCGCGGCACCCCAGATACTAATGTACTAGTAACACAAAATAAGACCGGTGCGAGTGGAGAGGCCAAGAGCACTGTCACTTGCACTGATCTTGTTTTGTGTGTGTTGAATGTAAGAATTCAGGGTGCAAAGCGGGCCTGGAGGCCACAATTGCTTGGGCAATCTCGCAGTAAAGTTCCCGACATCTGAATCTTATAGAATGGGATCAGTGAACCAATTTCGATCTTGTGGGGTGGTCTTCGAAGTGTTAGATTAATATTCTGCTCCTTTACGAATACTATAAACGCTAACTCTCTTATCATGCGTTAATTTCTTCATATTTATAGGGAATCAGCACTGTAGACAACGAAGATCCCATTTTACATCATGTGAATGTGGAAAAGCATACTTGATGGATGGCAACAGAGACATGAACGCTATGTTGCAGAGCTAAGAATTTTAAGTTTAAGGTAAAAAAAAGTCATGCACTACAACAACTTGGTCAAATAGAGTAGGGGATGGAAGGCAGACCGGTTTTAGGTTGAAGTGGTCTCGGCTGTATCGCGTGTTATCTGTTCTCGACCAGCTTCCCTTTGACATTTCCTTACGGAAAGCGACTTCGTCTGAAAGCTCCCATATCCTGTCTAACTTTGATTCTAATTGTTTCCCTCTTTTTGTGCCTCTGCATTTAGTTTGATTCCACTTCCAGACGACCCCTGTTATTTTGGCAGCCCTCTCAGGAATCGGTGTTACTGTTATTTTCGCCCAAGTGCACCCACTGCAATATCAAACCGCAGTGATAAAGTCTAGTTAAAATGGTACACTAATGTGTGGCAATTTTTTAAAATAACATTTTGCGGAAGACATTTTCCATGATAATAAGCGGTTTCCTGGATGTTCTGCCGACTCTTTTGCTTATATGTCAATGAGCCTTTTGCGAATTAACTTTGACCCAAATCTGGTACACCGACTTCTTTAAATTTACGTGAACAAAACAACTTGAATTCTCTTTACTAAAGCCACTGTTGCTTATACCCATATACCTAGCAAGAAATGAGACTGAGGGGTACCCCCCCCAACATGTCCAATCCCCATACACATTCCAGACTATTGTTACTTAACACATCCCCCCAAGACGTCTGAAAGGAATTCCCCAGATTCCTGCGAGACAATGACCAACACAAAGCACGGGGCGGGGGTTCTCTCCGTCTCATACCTTGCTGCATATGCTGTTGCTGTACCTCGTGATTCGGGGCAAGCTTTTGCTTTATGCCTTGCAACAACACACTGTTCTCAATGGATAAGAAGGGCACAAAGGAACCAGTCCATTCCAAAGATGGTGTTCGCTTTGCGCAAGCTTGCCCCGAATCACGAGGCATAGCAACAGTGTCTTTAGTCCGTGGAATTCAAATTGTTATGTTTATGTGCAGTCAGATAACTCAGTGCACCAGATTTTATTCAAATTTATCTTGCAAATGGCTTATTGGTCGCAAGATGTCACGATGGAATTTGAAAAGATCGTCCGAAGAAGTCTGAGCATCGCAAACTTTGATTTGATCGCACGTTGAATGCTCTGTACGTGTTCACTGAAAAGCTAGAGGATCCAGTATTCTCAGGGTAAAATTGTGGACTAATTTCCTCGTTGGATGTCTGTACAGAACAGAGCGGCTATTCAGAAAGTCCCTGATCGACAGTCTGCAAGCTGTATTCGCTTAGTTTGCTTGCCTAAAATAGTGATATAATATTTGAGTCGACCCAGACATGCGGCGCGCTGTGAGAAAAAAGACGAGTGCTGTTTGTCACTGTTCCCACATTCATTTCTACAACTTCGTCTTTGCCGGACCTGTTTCCACAGTCTGCCTCCTAGTATGCAGAGCGTCCAAAAAGAGTGGAATCAAACAAGAAAACGACAGAGAAACACCCCTTTCATCTAAGCTTCTCTTGCAGAGAATCACCCAAGATGCACAGTAGCAAAATAATCATCGAGGGAGCCTGTTCCAATCACATAGACATGTTTCCTCGACTTTCCCGTCGTGGCAATCCTATACATGTACTACGGCTGGTGTAACCTTTGCGGTAAAAAAGAGTCGGGGTGCCTGACGTCCATCTTAAGATGCAGCACGTGTCGATTAGTTTAAAAGTCAGTATCGTTAAACGTTTTGTATAGCAAAAATGACAGTAAGTATTCCTAAACACAATCAGAAAATCGCGTGAAAGTAAACCATAAAAAAATCGGTCAAGAATGTTACTTCGCACTGACCGTATTTTCTATAGGGTCAACAATTTTGAAAATCGTAATAAGTAATTGTAATCGTAAGCATCCGGTTTGAAGAAAGAGGTTGCATTAATTGTCTTCCCACGTGGTCTCCATAGCAAAATCTTTTCCTTTTTTTTTTTAATGAAGATCTATTTCGGTGGAACAGGTCTTAGGAACGCTTATCGCGCAATAGAAGCCACATGCGTGCGATCAAATACGCGTACATCTCTTTCATGGTTCCGGGTCGTCGAGTACCGTCTGCTTGTGCAAACGCGCTGTTATTGGTTTGCCCATAGAATGTGACATTTGATATTCAAACAGTGTCTTTGTATTGGAGAAAATGGCAATCGATGGAAGCAGACAGAACCAACTTCCTCGTACGCCACCGTTGCCATAATATTAGAAAGTCCTCGCAGGTATGGATGAAATCAAAGAAATATGGTTGTTTTGAAATGACTGCACAAGTTCAAAATCCTTTATATCGTGATGGCTGAAGACATCTTCCAACTATCGGAGATTCAAATCTACAATTTCTTAAATCATGACTTACGGTATTGATATGCAGATTACGCACGTGATAGAGCTGCTTGGAGTTCTGGGAACAGTGAAGAGAGCGCTTTCCAGCACACGCGGTAAGATAACTGTTGTTGATTGTTTTGCTTGCTTTTCTAATTTGTGCATACGTCTCCTATAAAGGATGACTCAAACTTCCTGATGGGTGTGTATGGATTTGGATCAATTCGGAACCACTCGAAACACACGTCTTACGCCGACATGGACATTACTAGCACTTTGATTCCATTATTATGACCCCCCCCATTTAATTGGAAACGTGTTCAGGCGTAGAGCAATCCTCGTCGTCGTCAGCTAATTACGATTCTCCAGGCCTACATCAAGTCCTAAGCAAAGCGAAACAAGAGAGAAGGCATCCAGACTGAAGAGTTGGCGCGTGATAGATTCGACCTCGTGTAGAATTCCGCGCCACATCTATATCGTTTTTTTAAAACGAAGTAGGAGGCCTATGTGCCTTATTTTACCATATAGCATTGCAAAACAAGAGTCACTGCCTAGTTACACATCAGTTGGGAAAACGTCAGAATTTTCCCCCGGGGTTTTTGTTTTGACGAGGTAACATCAAAGCGGTAGGATTTCAAACTATAACAGAGTTCTGGGAACGGAATTAATGTATACAGATACGAGTAGTGTGTCTCCGCATTTTACTGAATTTGCTTCCTATTCTGGGTGCAGAATATGCCAGCCCAACTTCGCGGTACACCTTTGTGAAGGAGAAGTTGTCTTAGAACGAGGCGCAAAATGGCTGCGCCTCGGCCGGGGGACACCTGGCCTTTGTCGACTTGGAGCAAGAGAGTTTGGACTTACAAAACGCTCCCTCCTCATTGGCTATCCCGTCCAGCCACTACTGGATTGGCCTGGTCACTACGGGCCGAGACGCGCCTGGGCATGGCTTGACGGCTCACGGCCAGCTTACTCCCCAGCCAGCCTAGAAGCGGCCGACGACGACGATTGTTATGTCATCTCGCTGGGCAGCGGAAAGTGGAAAACGCGAGATTGCATCAGGTCCGAGAACTACGTGTACGAACACGAAGGTATGTTGATCTGTGATTTGTGTTTCTGGATAGCTGGCTGATGGTTGAACCTTCACCTCTCCTCTAACCCAGAATTTGGATAGAAAAACAGTAGTTTGCATGATTCGAATCACTGCTAAGTATCCCCTTAGCCTAACTTTTCACCGCATCTTGTATACTTGATCCGAGTGACGCCCCTGATGTTTGATAGATTGTGTTCATGCGTCAGCCATCTTGAATTGAAAGTGAGGTGAAACTTTTCATTTGGGGAACCCGACAGTAAAAATAAAAGCTCAAAAGACATTTATGCCAGTTTTGTTCAGAAAAAAAAATTGTGGTAAGTTATATTTTGCTTGAACTTTGAAGCCAGAATAAAAAAATAAGTCAGGCTTAGAACCCAAGATAGTCTGGAACCATCCCATCCCATATAAAACATGGCTTCCCCGTGAACACGGTCTGTTGCCAGGATTTTTTTCAGTGAAGGTCTTTGAAGTTTTGGGGGTAGACAGTGTTTGCAGGAGAGAGTGTGTGCTTAAAAGTGTGAAATGAAAGAATTTTTTCACTTTCCTATTTCAACACAAAATAGCAAAACAGAACAATCATTTGAAATAGAAACGGACGTCACCCATTTTGATTAGTGCGTTTCTGTGGCAGTGGGAATTACGCTACTCCGGCGAGTTCAGAATTTGCACCAAATTCGGGGAAAACAATGAAAAATGCAACCGTCGTTATCGTATTCTGACATTTTAAGGTTTAAGACTGGTCAGCGCTGAAAACATTAATTTTGTTTATCTATAGGACTGGCCACTACCGTTGCCATTTATACAACAGGGGATACGACTAGCCCTTTAAAGGACTGGCATCTGTCTCTTCCGAGACGGTGCACAAACTGACGAGTGCGTCCACGGTTAAGGAATACCAGTATAGATTCCTGACTTACCCCCTCCGAGCCTAGGGTAAGACAGGGCCTGATCATGTCACCCTGAATAAAGTCAGAGGCACCCGATCTCATCTGCGTTGCGCAGTCGCGTGCCTAAGACTGGACGGTTGTAAACATTTCGTCCACTCCTCGGACAGTGACTGTTTGCCGTCTGACGCCAGCGAGTTGTTGTGCCATGATTCTGCAACGATTTATTGCATGAAGGAGAATAAGCTTGCGGTGACAATTACTCCACATATTAATTAAACAAAAGTCTGAATAGAGACCATCCTGAATAGAGTGCATCACTCTCTGGTGCCGTGGAAGAGTTCTCATACAAGTGTTACATCAGTCGTTGATTGAGGCCCATAATGGCACCTTAAAGTGTTCTTAATTATTCGGGGTGTCCACATAGGAAACATTCCGAGATAAAAAGATAACAGTAGTGGCAAAACTTCTTTAAATGGGAAACAGAAATATATCTCTAGTTTTGTCATTACAGCAATTTTTTTTATCTCGGTATACTTTTTATGTGGACATCCAGTACCAGTAGATTTTTTCAGCAACTTAACATTTTTGTAGGCTTCGGAGAATAAGAATATAATCACTAGTACGGTTGTACGTCCACACCAAAAAATGTGGATATGTCGGATTTTAATAATTAAAATAATCATAAATTGAGATAAGTTGTCTAAAAACTTATTTCTTGATTAACACAAGCAAATTTCAAATCAAACAAATGAATAATTTATCTTTAACTTCTTAATGAAACAGATACACTTCAGGTTTTCAGCGAAAGAAACTTGCAGTCAGACATTTCTGACACTTCCAGGACAAGGTGAAATTGTCAGGGCCTTCCATTACTTCCCGGGGCTAACGCGTATAGGTGCGACTGCGTTCGATTTGACATTAACGACACAGTACAACACAACATATCCACCGACAGAGGGCGTTCCATGTATGGGGTGTTCGCAGACAGCAGCCAGATCCCGGTGTCCACAAGGTCTAAATCGTGGAGCTATTGATTAAATGTACGCAGGGAGAAACAATGAATATCGGCTAGAATCTTGACTGACTCATGGCGAGTCTGGGTAACTGACCCGCTGAGCCGGTTACGTGGGTAGGTATCCCACAATCTAATTGAAAATCATGGCGGCCTCGTTGAGCGTTTCGAAAGTTAACACTGTTGAAAATTATTTAGAAAATAGTTAATGCAGTAGCAAATAGGCTCAGGTCAACTTAGTTATATGAACGAAAGGCAGGAAGTGTGAGTTGGATGTAGGTTGCTTTCGACCAGCTGGATTCACTTTGCAAATTCAATCGATGTATGACGTCTTGACAGTACGGTGGTCGGTATTGGCATACCTTGTGTACCTTTTTGTGAGTGGTAAGCTAAGCACTGTGTAATTGAACGTGCCCCTGGTCAGGCACCTCGAGCAAGCCAAGATCATAATTCTATACATCATAGCATGCCCATCTAAACCTATGACGACATCACGGTTAGGCGCGAGGGAAGTAATCGAACGCGCTGGCATTCAAAGAAGTACAACCGATGGCAGAATGCCAATTAAACTTAGCTCTATATATGATCATTGGTATGGATTTGTCGTCTACCATGAAAGGATGAATTGATTTGCTGTCCCTCGAAATTGAGCTTTTATGATCTTGCATTTGAGGTCCTGCCCATTAATTTACATAACAAAGTCCATGGGCGTCCAGTTACAGGTACCAGCTGCGACATTGAAGTATCTTCCCGCTGAATAGATTTTAATGAGATGGGAGTTTTGTTGTTCGACGTAGAATGTCTCTCGCGAATAAGGCAGTGCTTCGTCGTAGTCGTACAAACTGTAATTTTCAGTAATGCCATCCCATACGGATAGCGGATAGACCGATTCAAAGCTCTCCGTTTTACAACATGGACGACCTTTTACAAACAGCAGCAAAGGTAAGCCGAATTTTTAATATAATATCTAAGTCCATATGATAAATCCAACAAATCGACGAAAATAGTGAGACGCATAAGCATAACCCAGAGAGGAAAAATTAACCAAGTTCATTTGAAAATGTTGATTATAATCATTCCCATACTTTAAACTATACCATATTAAGTATCTTCTGTTTAGACATTTTTTTTTCAATTTCAGGTGATGTTCATGATTGCCTGGGCCAGCTTTGCTTTCTGCCTCGAAGGTAACTTGTTTGTGGATTTAAAGAGCCATAGTCTAAGGTGTTAGCCCAGCATTTATAGATTTATTTGATGGAGAAAAATACATGAAAATGGTTGTTCAGAGGAACTTGTAATACTTAACGCTTTAAGCCAACGAAGTGATGTTAGATCACCTTGCTTTTGATAGCCAACTCAACGATTTTAGCCTACAAGATTCCTTCAATCAGACGGGTCTTTTTAGGCCTATACAGGAATCAGGTACAGACAATGGTAGGGTGTCCTTCCAGTCCTTACTGCATTTCCATCAGTGTGCACTTCATTTGAAAGGCAATGATCTCCTCTTTCATTTGATTCCAGAAAGATGTTTGGTCATGCATTACTGACCAATGATAACCTGAAATTGTGATGTCAACTGGCTTCGAACGAATGGTCATTGACCTAATGAAAACGTGATGTACTGCACAAACGACCTTTGTGTAATATTTTTTTTCTTGCTCATACTCATTTACCGCATGTCCTATACAGGAATTATAGCTGTAGACCCGGCCTATTACATGTAACAATCACCAACTTTAATACTGAACTCTGGTCAATTTACTTCAAAAGTTCAATGCACAGCTGATTGAATACCGGTATAGCTTACAGGAATGTGCGGAGTCATTTGGTAGTTCTAGACACGTCTGCCTCAACTCAACTGTGACGTTACCCATAATTTCCTCTCAGATTGCCCGCCTGGTTTCACGTACTTCACGTGTTCGTGTTACAAGGCCCACGTCTCGCCGAAGCTGCAGTGGGCCGACGCCAAGAACGCATGCGCAGCTGATTCCGACGGCGGCCATCTTGTGTACATTCAGAGCGAGGCTGAGCAGGCTTTCCTCCGAGACTTGGCGATGGCCGCGGACACCAGTACTCATTTCTGGATCGGGATCAACGTCGGCGAGAATGGCAAACTACAGTGGTTGGATGGCAGCCGCCTGAAGTACACGGCATGGGACGGGCCCGTACAACATGGGCGAGATTGTGTACGACTTAAGCCGGCCAGTGACTACCGATGGAACGACAGGTTCTGCACTATCTACTTTGGCTATATTTGTGAGCAAACAAGTGAGTACCTATGGCAAACAATGGTGTCTGGATACCACATTTGATGCTGGGTACCGTCAAAATGATGGATTACGGGGATCGACTATATCTAGAGTTTGTTCGAGCCAATTGCTTACCACTGGCTATCCCAAGGGTGGGTGGCATTCGCCATATCATCTGACAACATACAGGAAGTACTTTTTAAGATGACATGAGTGGAAATACCTGCATCCCCTCTGTTGATAACCGATAGTTACGAATTCTGGTTGACAAGGTGGCGCTGTCACACCCCAATTCTTGTTAGCCGGACCCTTTTCAACGTTACCGTTATCTTAGACCACGACATGCATCATTCAGTGCGAGACTTTTAAATTGCCGAATTATTTCAATTCACATTGCTAATAAATCAGAACACATTTTAGTGATTTTAGTCTTGAAAGGTGAAGGCAGAGTTTTATTTTTCCTGTAAAAGTAAAATCCTGTGTCTCTTACAAGCTGTCAATTCTGAGCATTGTGGATATCACTAACCAAGACTGTTTGATAATAAACTCTCATCAAACTAGTAAGAAGGCTCAGCTCATATATTCAGTTTGGAGCTGCCCCTCATTTGGCTCGGCCAAAATAGAAACAGCTGATGATAATTATCAAGGACCAAAATGTGCTGACTGGACTGAGGAGGATGGCAACAAGTAATCTGTGCAGCCCACTTCTTTGTTTTAATTTGTTAAAGGTGCCTCATGTCGAGCGACATTCTCAGATTTCATCAGACTAACGTCTGTCGGCCTGGCCGCCACCTCAGACGAACATCTCCTACGAACAACGATGACGTCATCCTTGACCCGCTGTTCCCACTCCTGCTCCAAGGACGAAAGGTGCAAAAGCTTCAACTACAACTTGGCAGCAGCAGCTTCACCCAGCATACGCACTTGCGAGTTACTGTCGGCCATCTTTTCAGACAGTGAAATGGCAATAAGACCCGGATTTGCTTATTATAAACACCAGTTTCCGTGACCAGAGGGAACGGTAAAAACGCACGCAGCCTTAAGGGTTTGTTGCAGCTCCCTTGAATTTTTTAGCAGCTGTAAAGTTCAGAGAAATTACTGACAAAACGAGTATTTTTCTGCGTCGATGGATGTTTTGGCACAGTCTGTTGCTATGTAGCATTTCAAAATGTTGGTCGACTTTGTTTTGCTGTTGAAGATTTATGCCAAAAACACCCAACCGACTCCTCCTCACTTGGTGTCGTGGGTGGGTGTGTACTTTAGACAAATTTGTCGCTTTCTCCACTTTTAAAAGTAACGATCAGACGCACTACAAATGAAATAAGGATGTAAACATGATTATTTACAAGCTTCTATTTGGAGCGCCTGGTCGTGTATTGTCTAAAACTCCCAAGTAAGGAAATGTCTGAGTTTTTTTTTTATAAAATGCGAGGTATTTTTAAAGACGTTACCCAACTATGACATAGTAAATACATCCCACAACAAACTCGACATCAAACGTTTAATTGCCCGTATTCTCGAATCAGCCATTTGTAAAAATCGTAACCGATGTGGTCCCTGTGAATATCACAGGCTCAAAATAGCGTGGGAACTAAGATAATGCAGTGGTTGCCGATGACAGATCACTATGCTTGTGCTCCGATGGATATAGTTACAATCTTTAGATAAAAAATTATGTCACCTTTATTGTTTTAAGGTGAAATGTTTTATAAAGTGATGCCATCGCTTTAATTACAGCAAACTAGTCAGACTCCTTCACATATCAGAGCCCATGCACCTTTACTGTATCATGGCTGTTCCTTTGCTGTCTTGTCAAAATAAAGATATAAATGTTCAGGGGTGTTGTCTACGAATCGTCATTCGGAAAGACGTTCTTCGTCTTGTAGATATTTATGGATCAGTGTTTTCGGTGAAATGATTTATTAAGTTGGCAAAAAAGAGAATTTTGTTAAGGTGCAAAGCTATTTCATCTTCCCCATGAGTCAACTCTGAAAAATTCACCCTGGATAATTAGCCTTTTGCGAGTTAAATTTGGATAAAATCTGGTTCACTGAAGTCATCTGATTACTCAGTTACGAAAGGGACGCCTTGCACCAATACACTGTTTTCAATGGATTAGAAGGGCACAAAGGAACCAGGACATTCCGAGATGGTGGTCGCTATGCAAAGTCTTGCCCCGAATCACGAGGTATAGCAACAGGGTCTGTAGTTTTTGGGAATTCAAATTGTTACGTTGATGTGCAGTCAGATAATTTCAGTGTTCCAGATTTTATTCAAATTTAACTCGCAAAATGCTCATTTCTCCGCAGTTTTCTGCAATCGAATTGTTATCAAGTCAGGAAAATCAAATTTTCATCTTCTAATGATGTTAAGCGCACTTTTGTGTGATACCATAAACCAGAAGGGTGTGGCACAGTTGCAGGAATCGACCGAACAGTTCTATCGGTGACAATTGTGGCCAAAAAATGTTGGCCCATGTGAAATACGCGCTTATAATGAAGTGTAAATTGTGGACTGCGTTGACATGTTTTTGTGGTCCTTTTAATGAACAAATCAACGTAGAAATTAACTGTTGTGGTATTTTTGTTATTGGTTAGCAACAGGGCGTTAATGCATCTAAGTCCCGATTCGGAAAATACATAAAAAGCGCACACAAAGCTTATACAATAAAAACTATGCATTCATACAAATGCAGTGTACCCAGCTTACAATATTTACTCGTAGTATTGCTTTGGCAAACATTCGGAGTTATTCTCCAATCAAATTTTATTTAGAAAAAAAATTGATCCCCCGTTCCTCACGTGCTATAAATACTGAACAGCACATGTGTTGATCCATATTTTCTGACTATAGGGGAACAAAGTGTCAGTGCTCCCATAATTAATTCTTGGATTAATGGATCGTTAGATTCATCAGTCGGATCGTAATGAATGGATATTGCAACCTCTTTGAGTCGATATTAATTAAAATTGCGCGGCACGTATCGAATGGCGCACCCACTTTTATTAACACTTTTATTACTTCATTATTGTGGACGAAACCGATTAAGTTTAGCACTGCTTTCCTCTTGTTGTTGCCTGCTTTTGTAACTTTACTGTGTGTAGATGCAGTGTGAGAACGATGAACAACCCAACCTCTCCAACGATCAGAACAGATGTGCGTTGAGTTAAGCGATGCTTTGTAATACAAAGTTCGTAATAAGTATATATGAGTCCTATTAACGACCAAAAGTAGTTAGGGGGTTGGCATCAATTTTTACTGGGAGGTGCTAGCACGCTATTAAAATGAGTTTATTCCATGGCAATCTACATAAGGTGCTGTCTCGATAGGTTAAAAAAATGTAAGGTAATAGAAAAACTTAGAGGTGCACATGGAACCATATTGCCCCTTCACCCTGTACTTGGAGTTCTCTTACTTTTCATGTTACACATATGGTTTACATAGTTTTACGTCTGTAATGCTTGAAACCTTTATTCTGTATCAGTGTGTCGTCCGAAAACTGCTTCGACAGCAATTCACAGGAATGTAGCAATTCTTGAAAATCTCTCTGGGACTGATCGAGCTTGTAGTTGAAGCTCGCACAGGCGTTGTATTTCAGGCAGTATTGGCTGCAACGAATCAGGGACGCGACCGTCAGTCTTCGCAGAAGATAATTGTCTGTGGGCGCAGCCATGTTTGCAGAACCGGCCTTGAAATTCCCCGAATTTGTGTATGATGTTGGAGAAGCTGCTGTGGGAGGTAACAGAGAACTGGTTTAGAGACCAGATTTCCAAGTTTTTCAAAATATCTGTACTACGCAACTGTATAATGTCTCTGAGCTAAAATACAAGCGCACGACTTACCAGGCTCGCGCGTAGGCGTTGGCAGAGGAACAACGTCATTGTCACTTCCTGTTGGTGAAATGAAAAGTGTGATATTGGGAGGTGTCCAACTGGCGTGACAGTAACTATACCCAGTAAGATATGTCCAATCCCTATATACACTCTAGACTATTGTTTCCCAACCCACCGCCCTAGATGTCTGTAAAGAATCCCTGAGATTCCGATCAAACAATGACCAACACAAAAGTGGGGGTGCTCTCCGTCCCATATCTTGCTTTACATGGCGGTAACAGGCAACACTGAACAATTTCAAGATGTCTTGAGATTTGTTGGTTTTCAAGCAACTTATTTGAAGAATTGCCAACCAATAAAATGATTAAGTTTTGATCGGATTTATGTTAGCGAGACGCCATCTGCAATCTCCTAAATCAAACTGTACATTTAGGTGCATGCACTACATTGTACATGTGATTATCCGGAGGGTCATGGGCTCAAATCCCACTGGAGAAGACATGTTCAGCGTTTTAGGTCCAAGGATCCAAAAAGGCATCAAGTATCACGACGTTGCATATAACAAATAACGGGACTGGTACCTATTTCATTTTTTGTTCTCACTCGATGACGGCGACTTAATTTTGTCAGTCTAAAAACCACCTAAATAGACCAACCGAGGTTGAAATACTTGGTCCGTCGGATTCGTTCCTCGTGATTTCGTTGATGCCCTTGCAACGACTTACTTTCAAGTTCGCAGATGTAACCGAATCTGTTGTCGCAATTCCTGTCGTTCCAGAGGTAATCACTACTACGGCGGAGCCTCACGCAGGGAGATTCTTCGTCTAAGGGACCAAAACGGTCCCAAGCCGTGTAGTTACCAATCGGGCTGCCGTCCAGCCACATAGGATGGTCCACATCGCTGGTATAGGTAAGTCCGAACCAGTAGTCGATACGCACCCCATGTTCTTTTGCCCATTCCTGAACGGTCGATATATCAGGAACAGTTGGTTGACACATCAGAAGGAAACGTAAATGAGGACATCTGCTATGATCTCAATATTTAATATTTTTTGACCATATAACTCGCTGCTTACATTTCACTTAAAACTGCAGAAAAGAAAAGGAAATTTCAACAACATTCTCCTTGATGGATGAAAAAGGTTGTCAAACTCTAAACTTTTCACAATCCTCTGGTGTCTCAGAGTTCCACAAATCACAATGCTTCTTCGTTATTTCTTACATTTTATAACAACTCTCACTCTCTTTACTAAAGTAAACGTTCAAGTGCCCAGAAACGTCGCTGGATTATGTTTTTCAACATTTCGCTCAGGATCAAATTAATCAAGAGACAAGAAAATGCATGGTTGCTCACCTGAAGGAATGTCTGTTCAGCTTGACTCTGGATATAGCCGAGATGGCTGTCCGGAGCCAAATTTTGGCACTCGTTACGCGCTGTGTATCCATCTGTTGGTGAGTCTGAAACTAGACGGTAGCATGACGACTCAAAGGACGTAAAACCACTCGGGCAAACTGTATGTAATCCGTGAAAAAGAATTTCATTAAATACCTACCTACCTACCTACCTACCTACCTACCTACATATATATATAAACACTCCCGGCATTCATTTATTGATTAAAAATTCAAATTAATATCGCTTGGCTTTTTCCTAATGCAATCAGTAAAACCAACACTAAAATGAATCAGGAAAATTAAAATGAATTGCATTGCCTGTTCGGGGGTTTCCACCACAAATTCCTTACGTTTTTGCGGTCTTTACACAATAATAATTTACACAGAAAAAAGAGAAACCTTTAATTTGAATAACTACGTCCTGGCGTAGATTAATGGAAGTCTCGTAACTAGTTCCCACATGAAGTAAGACGCTGTTTAGGGAAATCTACGTAAAAACACTAATCTCGTCACTGTTTAAATCACTCAAACTTATTTTCAAAAGCCTGCCCAATATTAGTTTTAGTTGCCCGAAGTACTTAGAGAATCAACTTTCAAATAACAGAAGGTAACTTATTGCGAGACGGAATTTTCTATCACACACCTGTGTCTGTTGTCATTAAGTCTTGTGAGGAACTTCCTAAGGCGTTAGCAATGCACAAGCCAATGCAGACCACAAGACAACATTCCTGACACTGCAAAATAATGAAAGAGAGTAAAAATTTACGGGCCTATTAATTAAGCAGAGGAGATTATTAATAGAACACCAGTTTCAATCTTTTTGGTCTATACGTGTAGAGACTATTCGAAAAAATTTCTAAACAGGTGTTGAGCTTGTGAAATAGCAACTAAAACCCGAAGTTACTCTGCAAGCTTAAAATCCAAAGACAGTGTCAGAAAAAGCCAAGACAATTGCCATACTGATATAATGATGACCCTCCAAAGAAAAAGAAGTGAAGTCGTTCTGTATGGAAGCTGTAGGGCCTATAATATACTGTTTATAGATATTCGTATTGAAATCACTCACCAATTGTGGGTCCATTTTCCGCCGTTTATTCCCTCCTTGTTATTCTCACCGACTTGCTGCACGCTAGTGGCAAAGTAGATGATCCGTGGAAGGGTAACATTGATTCGTTATCGGCGGGAACCGGGAAAATGCACAGATCATGTAAATTCCTTGACTTAAAATTCATGTCTCCTTGGCGTGTGATGTTTGACCTATCCAACCAGTCGAAGAGAATGCTGCAACGAGAGCCCTGAGGGCGATATAGCACGAGATCCAAGCTAGAGTAATTACGTTATACCGCGCTTTTGTGAGGGATATGGGGCTTCAAATTTAATTACTTCGCTGCGATACATTCAATTATCAGCCGAAACATATGGCGCGGGCGTGCAGTTCCTGAGAAATTTGATTAAAAATCTGGTATTACCAGGCTATGAGCGTATGGTAAAGAGACCCTGCAATTGAAATGTGATACTTGAACCACTCTTTATACCCTTAACACATCCCCCCAAGATGTCTGAAAGGAATTCCCCAGCTTTGCCTGAAATGTGGAAAGTGCCGACAGAAGGGCAAAAATCGTTTTGGCCAGTGAGAAATTTAGGTTTTTTGGCTCACTTCTAGGGCAAAGATGTCTTATGATCCCTTTCGCGTATCCCAACTGATTTGTGTAAATTGTTGGGTTTCTTCTTTGTTGGAGGACAACAATTTTGACAACGAGTGGCAGGGAGGTGACAAAGAGACTGCGGGAGGGCTACTGTACATGTACATGGGCAACTCATATGCAGCAAGGTATGAGACGGAGAGAACCCCCCCCCCC
>NW_019091362.1:10855829-10883426 GCF_001949145.1 Acanthaster planci
AGGGTGGGGGGGGTTCTCTCCGTCTCATACCTTGCTGCATATGGGTTGCCCCATGTACATGTACAGTAGCCCTCCCGCAGTCTCTGTGTCACCTCCCTGCCACTCATTGTCAAAATTGTTGTCCTCCAACAAAGAAGAAACCCAACAATTCACACAAATCTGTTGGGATACGCGAAAGGGATAAAAAAAACATCTTGGCCTTAAAACCTAAGTGAGCCAAAAAACCTAAATTTCTCACTGGCCAAAACGATTTTTGCCCTTCTGTCGGCACTTTCCACATTTCAGGCAAAGCTTCATTGGAGTTGAATTGGTGGAAATATAAAAGCAATATTTATAAAACCATGTATATTTTGCGTGAATAGATAATTGAGCCTGAGATTTTTGATGACGGTGATCTTATATATAAACCAAATGCATAACAGAGGTTGTATGCCTTTTTTAACAGTACATATGACTTTTCTGCATTTTCCTTTTTTGGTGAAACGTTGGATGCTTCAGACCAACTGCCTCAAGAACAGAAACCAGCAGTATGTGATCTCTCTCTCCATTCTCCAATGTCGCTGCCACTTGTCTGACATTTGACGCAATTTGGCTGAAATAGCTTAAATCTGTTGCACTGTGTGTTTCCTTGTGTATCTTTATTGTTGCGCAGTATTTTACATTTTGACTATGCACTGTTGTAAGGTTGAACATTTCATTTAGGAAACCCTTTTGTTTTTCGTTGAAATGCTTTGACTGTGAACGTTTCTTTAAAGCTCAACCTGCAGACAGAGCTTTTTCTTTGTCTGGGATTACATTTGCTTTCATATATTGAATATTAAACCCCCGTCCCAACCTGCACCCTCTTAAAGTGTGTGCTTCTCTAACCATCTTTGTCAATGCAATATAACAAATGGTGATTCAGGTCACTCAGCGTCTTTTAGAACTAATTTTATAGTGTTTCCATTTCTCAACAGACATAAAAACGGTGCCAGAATCACTAAAGCGAACCTTTCTTTTTGTATTATTGACTCAAAATGCAACTTTCTGTTTTGAGAAATGAACATATTCCAGGCAATACTGTCACAGCAGGATTGCCCAGGATGTTGGCTCTAATCACAACCAAAAGGAAAATATTCTGAGACCCCTGGCAAGTTGACGTTTTCAAGGGGAAAATAGGCTAAAAATGTCAATTTTGTAAGTTCTCAAAACCTGCTTTTATGCAAGCTGTTAAACGAGCATAAGGGTGACACTTAAAGCAATATTTTTTGTCTCAAGCAGAGGTAAGGATGGCATTTAAAAGCGATATAAATGGATTTATGAAATATCTTTGCATTTTGGTTAGGTGGAGTTTTAAATGTAAAGTATCAACCAGTTTTTTCAGACCCCTAAGTCGGCCTAAAATGCCAAAACACAAAATGAGCTGTTTTCATGGCAAAAGGCTACGAATGGATTTGAAAAGTCTATTTGTTTACCTGTACCCCAAGTCTTTTCATCCTACAAATTATGAAAAAAAAAGATTTTTGACCAGTGACACATAATGTCTGGTATTTACGTGAAATGACTTTTAATAATTATTCCGTTGAGTAGGCCTAGAAAAGTATGATTTCTATAGCGTTTTTGTATTCACACTTACACTCCTGTCACCTTAAACGATGTAATCCTCACGTAAAATATTTTAAGTGCAAAATTTCGTGCTTATAGTTACATCATTTATCCATACATGTAGCTTCAATTGTCATCACAGGTGGTGCGAAGAGAAACGACTGCATAGTAAATGCAGACTTCGCAGCTTTTGTGTGTCGTTTCCTGAATTCGTCGACTGAAGCAATGAAGCTATCAGCTTACGAATACAAAGCACTTGGCTAGTCCCCACAAGTTCAATTTATAACGTCACCTGCCGCATGCAATCATTGTAAGATTTATAATAGAAAGTTCCTGTATTGCAACCATGGCAACGTTTACAATATGTGCGGCAAGCTGAACCCTGCTTAAGTGCACGTATATAGCTGATCACAGTTGCCCATGCAGGGGTGGATATCGTTTTGTTGAAAAAAGCTGTAGGGGAGCACTGCCACAGTGGATGTCAATTCGTCCATGACCGCAACAAGACAATACCCTGAAGTTAGTTTAGAAGTAGGGGGCCTATGGGTCCTATCATTTTTGTTCAGCAGTCGAGAACTTGTGGTTCACGTTTATGAAATTCACCCATTTTCTTTCTCGTCAAAATCGTCAGAAATCCGTCCAGTCGAGGGAAAATAGTTGTGGCTAGTGTGTGACAACAGGTGCCTAAACGTTTATCTACACATAGTTTCTGTGCTGTTACGGGGTGGGACGGCATTGGTCGCCCAACATGGGGCTAGCTGGCTGCTTCAGGGTTCTGCTATTCATTGAGAACTTCATCTTTTGGGTAAGCCATGTTGCGTTTGCCTCCTCCCCAGTATTATGCCACGTCTACCGCTTCGTCGCTCTTTCTAATTTGGGAGTTTTACCATGTATGACTCCCTTTTGGGTCAATTGCCGTTTGTCATTCCGTCTTTTGGTCTTTTGCCATCAAACGCATAAGCATGCTGAGTCATGTGATCAAAAACTACTCACTCTTATTGAAAACTATAGGCCTACTTGTCGATTCGAGATATTGGCTTCAGCTTTTGGATTTTTTTTTCATAATTTTAATGTTGCAACGATGTCATCCCAGCCACTGATACTCATGGGGACAAAGAAATGAAATTTGATCATTTTAATGATCGCACAATTGTATTTAAAGTTCCACCGAACTTTGTCGCCCCAGGAGAGAATTTTTCCTTCATTAAGCTTGGCAAAGATTACAGGAGATTGAACCGCAACAGTGGTCCACTAAAATGTATTCTCCCGTAATGGAATGTCATTATTGCTTGATATCAGAGTGAATCAAAAAATAAAAATCCAAAATTAATTTGGTTCCAAAGTTATTAGGAGTATATAATTCAAAGGAATGATGGAAAATCACTTTTACGAAATTTTGTTTTAGAGGTCCCAGTTACAGTAATAGTACACCACAGAGTCAGAATATATCATTTTTTGTCTCTTCGCTAGGACCAGGGCTTTCCAATTTAAAATTTATTTGGAACTTTATACAGAGAAGAAAACCGTTGATCTAGCCCCCCCCCCCGTCGTCACATGCAAGCAACTGTCATGCTAAGCCGCAGATTTCAGGTGAATTTGTAGGTATATCTTCAAGCATCGGAGTTTTCAGGTGAAGCTCTGTAGCCGTGTGACTTGGTTAAATGTTACCCCGAAATGCAAGGTGGTTAACCAGCCCCATATGTAATGATATCACCGCTAGCTCAGTATGTAGCAGACGGATCCGTGACCCTGCGGGGCAGTGGGCCCGAGTACCGGTCGTTTCCCTAAAGTCTCCCAGCGCGTCATTATTGTTTCTCTGAACTGAGGGCGTCGATCGGCCAAAATAAAAGAATTTCTTGTTTTGTTTCTTGTTGTTTCAGCCCGTTTCGGCACACGATGGTTGAGGATTAAATCTCAGCTGAATTGAGCTGATTGGGATGGGGGGACGCAATTAGCACCATACCCTCTTCGAAAGCGTAGTTTTAAAGTGTGGGGAGAAAAACATTTTATTTTCTTTCCCTTCCCAAGGCCCCACTCCCAAAATGTAGCCTCACATCTCAGAAAAATCGCAAAGCCTAAAAAAATATATTCCCAGAATTGGTTCCCTCAACCCCTCCCCCCAATCGTTTTGCGTCCACACAATGTTTGTTGTCGTCAGTATTGTGATGAGATATTGGGTGTTATCTCTGACAAGATTTTTCTTCCTCAAAGCCTGTAAAGGGGTGTTTCGTTTTCTGAAAATTCAAATGATCAGCGTTATTAAAGGACCGTGCCATGAAACTCGATTTTTTTCAGTGTTTGCATGCCCTGTGCATCCGATTTACCGTACAATCTCCGTGTTGCCGTTTGTCCAAGCTGATTGATGCAAATTTCCCTCACCAAAGAGTGAATTCATCTTGGGCAAAATGATTTTTTTTACTTGCTTCATTGTCGGGATTTTGCCGGTTTTGTGTTTGCAGTGGCGTAAATCTGTGCAGGAAAGGGGGAGGGGTTGGGGATGGGAGAGGTGGGGGGACACAATATGACTCTAGATGTGGATATGTATGATGTTTTTATATATCTGTAATTATGTGTTCAAAAGGGCATATTTATGGCTTTTTAATTAAAATTGTTTTCCCTTTTAGAGTGGTATTGAATGCATTTTAGTCTTAAAAAGTCTCAAGAACTCTTCACAACGCACTAATATTTGCTGAACACAAAAAAGTGTGTGGGGGGATGATTCAATAGCCCACCCCCCTCTCAAAAATTTGTGGGGATATATGCCCCCATCATCCCAGGATTTACGACCAGGCATGACTGTCTGCAGTTATTGAGGAAATTGTGCACCGTGCTTTCATCAACCTCGATGGACAGCCAATGACGATGACACAAGAGCAATTAGACTCAATACTGTCGTTACAAGAACACCCCCATTTGTAACGACCAGAATGGGTCATAATATTTTGAACAGGAAACATGCAGGTACATCAAAAGGATGTCTCATTATTTCATACTCTTTAGAAGAACGGATTTTGCATAAATCATTCTTGTCATTGAGTCTTTAACATAAACAGAAACGCGTATCGGTGGGAATATATTGCTTTCGTGTAGAAGAAGCAAAATCATGGAGGAAAAGAATAAAAACACACTGGCTTCCTGACAGTATTAAGTATGATCGATGGGCTGCAGAGCTCAACGGGCTGGGTTTTACACCGATCAAAGTAAACACTAATTTACTGATTTTGCGTCAAGGTTTTCGGCGCTGCGGCATCGACTGTGTTGACCACTGACAAACGCTTTTGTATGTCTGTGCGGTCGACGCATCTTTTTGGAATACAGATGTAGACATGCAATAGCTGTGTACAGAAGCCGTACGTCAAGTTTTCAAAAGGTTTGTGCCATCATAATGGAGATCAGTGGCACAAACAATGATGCGCCCAGCAGGCCTCACTTTGTACCCAGCAGCTCTATCCAAAATGAATTACATACAAAAATGCGGTTGTGAAATTTGGTGATAAACACTTTGGAGCAAAGTCGTCCGATTTCGTATGCATGTCTTTCGATGAATAGGTTCTGCTAAATTAAAAGTCGTCCCCTTAATGCAGTTGACAGCTCCGAGTCCCAAATCGACTTTCATCATCCCGGTGTATAGTCTGACTGTGGAGCTGAAACCAAACGGGGCAAAAACTGATAAATCTCTTTTCCAACAAGTAAGCTAAAACCTGAATAATCAGCAAAAGAATAATCAGAAGATGTCGATGGATAATTGATGAGGCATCCTGAAATGGCAATGAGCGTGTCACATGGATCGTCACTTTACAGAGGCTATCAGTCAAGATTTGAACCCATTTACAAGAGGTAGAGCGAAATTAAGTTTACTGTCGTCGTGCTTCACGTCGTGTATGGTAATGTTTGCCATGTTTACCCAGACAAAAATTGCAAAATTTATTGCGACGACTCGAAGTGAAACAGGGCAACATAAGTTCAGGGGCTGTCAGCCTCGAGAAAGCTAGTACAATATATAAATACACTTGCACAAGCGTCCACCGGAATTTGTGCATGTTTACATTTCTTCAAAAATCATCAACCGTCGTCGGAGACGAAGAATCTGTGATTGCCAGCAGGATATTGCCCACTCCTCTATACCTTGTTCATTATTAGAAAATAGGACCTCAGTCGCGGAAATGCTGGTTTACATTTTATTCAGAAATCATGAACCGTCAGGGACGGCGATTCGTTGATTGCCAGCAGGATATTATGAAATTACCCACCCTTTTGTACCTCCTTATAGGAACTCACTCACAGTAGGTCTACAGTCTTAAATACCATTGTCACAAAAGGACTTTTTTCAGTGCAGACCCCTTTATTTTCAAAATGTAATGAAACAAACGCAATCTAGCTCCGGATATTGGACCTACGCTGTGTTGGCCGGGGACACCGAAATACTCCCAGCATGTGAACTAGGTTGGCTCGCCCCTCCATGACATCTTTCGTGACGTCAAATTCGCTTCGCTTTCATATTCGTCTGCAGTATGAACCGGCTTTACGGGCGTTAATCGCGACGTGCGAAAATGCGATCCACAACCAGGCCCGCCATAACTGGTGCATGTACATTTGAATTCGTGGTTGTTTTAGGTCTGTATACATTAAGCTAAATCATATCAAGGGGTGTGAAAATGTCTGACCGCGGCTGCCCATTGGCTAGTTGGTTAATTTGTAATTTCTTCCTCGACAGCTGATTGGCACAGCCTTAATCATCGTCGGAGCTTATGTCCTTGTCGCCCCAGAGCTCCCGGCCTTTCTGAAGATTCTAGAAGGAACACAGGTGAGGCAGGGAAAGTGATTTTATTTCAATGACCTCTCTGAAATACTTGGATAATTGGGTCGTTAGCCTGTGGTTTGATGTTCCTGTAATAAGGTGTAAATAATTTAATTATTGTCTGGCTAACAAGTTCAAAATCAAGGTTAAAATTCAGGCAAAGCCCAGAGAACAAATTATTAATTTATTATGAATGAAAACGACTCATCCCTGGATTCGGCACAGTATATCAGTCGGAGGTTAGATGTCGTGTTCCCGGCAAAAGGGCGTAAGAAACACTTTCTCTTTATGTAGTAAAAACAGATAAAATTTACTAAAAATCAACACAAGCTGTAAAAAAAAGCAACCTTTGAACAACTTATTAAACGACTTGAGAATTTTGTTTTAAAAACTGTTTGCAACGAAATTCTTATATTTCATTAATTAAGATGAAACAGCTGCATACATACGTCCTTTTGCCGGGAAAGTTTTTTTTTCAGTGATCATGCTTCCCGCCAAGAGGGCGTAAGCGCTTGACGAGAGTGTGTTCACAACGAACGTGAACGCCGACCCTCTCGTTTTTTACTAATCCAATTATCAAAAAAATGAGCTCCCAATTTGTAATTGATTAATTTCGGGAAACTTTTGACACTTGCTTTGAATTTACATACTAAATAACCAATGAAACGGGGTTTATTAACACCTATATGTTTTTATAATATTTATCTCTTTGGAGCTAAGGAGAAGACTCAATTCCTGAGGGGGTAATTTTCACAGTGGTGAAACTTTCAAAATGGTTTAATTCTCTTTTTGATTTTTGGTTTCAGGTTATTTGCTATGTTGCTATCGGAGTGGGCGGTTGTCTCTTTATCATAGGTAAGTGTTCTTTAATTAAATTAATATAGGTTTTCCCGGCCAATTTCAGAAAATGCGCGATCTAATTTGTAAAATGACATTTCAATTTAGCGTAGATTTTGAAAACGACCTAGTTTCATTTTAGCAATAACAAGCGTTCGACTTCGTTTTGCATCCTTCATATCTATGAATATGCATTACGTTTCCTTAAAGAGGTTACAAATACGTGACTGGGATTTTGGATTGAAGTATTCCTTGCCAATTACAACAAATTAATGTGCATTATTATTCGCTGAACATCTGTCTTTTATACTGTGACCCTTCGAAAGTGAGTGTTAATTTCATTTGCTGTAATTTAAAATCACAAAATATATGTTCAATTTGATTAGAATATACAAGGTTACACAAATCGTGACACCATTTGACAATATATTTCCTGTTACTCATGTAGAGTTTGTAATCAAACTGTAAAAAAAGAAGGTTTCTTTGATTGAAACGCAGCACAAGAAGGACGATTCCCTAAGCGCCGATGTTTATAGGTTTCCCATAGTCGGTAGGTTCCAATGACAACATGAATGGTCTATTTCAGTCACGAATATTCAAACATTTAACCAATCAACTAAACATTTCTAAGAATTTAACTTGTGTTGGCACACAAGTGAATTCAAATTCTTGACCAGGCATACGTTAAATAGTACTTCGCGCGAAATCGCCAGCACATTTTGCAAAATAGATTGAGTTAAATTTAAGATGAATGCAGGATTGCAGAGGTGCATTCAATTTCGCGCCAAAATGAATGCCAAACTAGTGCAATATCGGGAAATTGAACGCCGACTCTATACGACTGAATTTACCCTCTTCGAAATAGAATTGTCTTTGTTAAACAGAAACGGGGATTTGAGTGTTCGTTCATTTTCGTTCGAAAACGAATGCATGGTATTACTAATTCATTGACACATTTTTGGCCGAGAATTTAATTCACATGAGCTTTTGTATTGAAAGTGATTTTTTTTGGGGGGGTTGAACATTTAGCTCTGGTGAGGAGTAACTTTAATCTTAAAGATGTAAGGCATAGACCTCACTCAAAATGGGGTCGCTTCCTGTAGAGGAATTTCAGTCACGTGATCTTTGACGGTCAATGTTCAATTTACACAAATGTGCGTGGAAACGCGCGCACATTCCAAGTCTCTCAGCATTCTGTCGTACATGAAAATTGCCAATCGAAAATCGCACATTCGCAAAATTCCTGCGCCGCCACGGACTTGGAACGTTTCCTGAACTGCCTTTGGCCGTCAAGTGACGTCATGTGGGAAAACCATTGCTTCGTGCATCAGGATTTTGAGCGTCAATTTTTCGTGACGCACATCAACTGTGCCGTGTTACGAAGATAATTGGATCAATACGCACGAATGAATGGAACATTTTGCACTCTGCATACACGCGTCAGTCCTGATTGCGCGATTTTGCAGTAAGTTTCAGTTTCCTCCATAGATGGCATCTTCGGAGAGAGATCTATATTGTCGTTTTCATCGGCCGTCATTAAGTACGATATTTAAACTTGCAATTTTACTTGCAAATGCCATAGAGTGAACATTTAAGGGATGCGTTCCCTACCAGCTTGAAGAGTACGGGATTTAGAAACCGTCCTCCAGTGATGATTACATTTGGCTTTTTCTTTGCAGGCTTTTTGGGCTGTTGTGGTGCCTTCAAAAAGAACCCTTGCCTCCTGAAGACAGTGAGTACAGGAGACACTGAGACTCATGGTGGCCGCTGACACGTGAGCCCCGCGTGACTGGTCGGCTCTTGCTTGCATGGCACTTGGCTAATGAGCGCATGCTCAAATTGATGCAAACAATGTCAGACTGGTCACATGGGACCGGTATGTTTGCCGGGACTGATCGTCTTAAAAGACTCTCATTGTTGTTTTCGATGTTGTATTTTGTAAGAGGACTTATCAGACACTTCAAGGGTGAAAGCAAATAATAAATAAGTGAAGATGCGCATGCATACGAGTTACTGTCAGTCGGCAAACCTATCCCGTTAAAGAGTATTGAGTCTGGCTTAGAAGATTTTTGTCTTTTTCAGCCATTGATACCCAAACGCGACCGCGCCATATCTTCGGTTTTAAGGCACCTTTCCATATAATATCTGCGTGTTTTTGTAAAGTATCCGGTTCGGTATTCGCATCTATTTTTGGCGTTTCATTCTTTTATAGTGCATCCTCTCCGCAACTTGCGCAGACGGACCCTGACACACGCTGAAATAGCGTCTGTCTGGTTCGCAAGTAATGATTTGCACGTTAACTTAAGGTTCGAAATCCGTGGTTTCATGTAAACGGCGATCATTGCATGTAACTATGTGCAGTGCATGTGCAGTGGGTGTGGTTTAAACTGAGGTGGCGTCTCACTTACAAACTGGATTGAAAGGCGTCTTCAGTCGTCAATTTCCAACAAAGCATAGTGTGGGACTGAAGAATGATTTACCAACAACGATGTCGTTTGCAAGAGTAAACTCAAAACCACAATGTAAACAATACTCTTCCCTTCTAAACATTGCACAATATGAGATCAATCTTTTGGTATAAAATTAGTATGTGTTTGTGTGAATGTACCGTATCTTTATGGGCGTTGTAGCAGCGGGGGGAGGGAGAGCTCTCTCTCCCCTAAAATAGGTCGACAAAGTGAAAACGGGGCAAAATCTGAAACAAAATGAAAGTAGCCAATTTGCTTGTTTTGAAAACAATTGACCCTGGTTTTTCAATTCGTTGCGGATGGGTGTTTGCTATTCTTAGAAATTTGCCCCCAAATGCCAAGATAGGTACCAGTACATTTTCCGCAACACTCGATAGCTATTACACGATACAAATACATTAGGCAGCAGCTGTACTCCATACCCAGATCTGCGGTTCAAAGGAACAGTGATCTTCCTGGGGGCGGAAACATGACACCGTCACAATCGCTGTTCGCCTTCATGGAACAAAAGCAAGGTTGCGCCTGTGTTTAAGACTCTTTCACGTCACTGTATGCCACTTATAAATAGCTTCTATGAATGAAGGTGGCCAATGCTAGTCACTCAATCACAGC
This sequence comes from Acanthaster planci, assembly GCF_001949145.1. Next base: position 10,866,129 of record NW_019091362.1, read on the forward strand.
TTCTAGCTTAAACCAGACATACGATTTCCAATAAAAACAGCGCTTGTGTCTCATCAGAACAGAAAGAAAGTAAACCAAACAACACAAGTATAAATTAAACAACTCAACAACCCAACAAACAAACAAACAAACAAACACCCCTAACACCCCAACAACCCAACAAACATTCTTTTTCAAAACCATGTCACTGTAACAGGTTTACACGCATGAAGCACAAACAACTGTCACAAGTCATGATTCGTATTTGTTTCTGTCCATGGTTTTCTCCATAGTATGCTGGCATACTGATAATCCTTGTCATCCTGGAGGTTACTGGAGCCATCCTCATCTGGCAGTTGGAAGAAAAGGTGGGTGAAATTTTTTCATCATGTACAGGAAAGGGGAGAAACTAAGTTTGGTCGATGGCTTTTCTAAGGGTCCCTGCAATGATTTTTTTCCTTTGACACACACACTTCCTTCTATCTTTATATGTATAAAAACTGCTTGACATCTTTTCGGGAGTTAAAGAGTAGTGAAAACTGCCCTTTTAAAAATCACTTCGAAATTGTCCAAGCCTCATTGGACCACAGACGGCACTGTGATCATTCACAGAATACACACTGATCAGTATCTTGTCCCTTTTTGGATCAAATTGTGAACCCAAAAAAGTTGCTCATTGAAAACATCCATGAAAAAGTTTTCTCCTTTCCAGTGGCTCATTCTCCAGTACTTTCACGATTGCAAAGAAAGGGATATTTACAACGGTAAAATATCAAAAAATAACTGCATTTTTCTGTGCACATATCAATGGAAGATTTAGGTTTTCTCCCCGGTTTGACATCACAGTTTGGCTCATTTATATCAATTGTGAAACTTTGCATTAGCATAAAACCACAAAATTGTCAAAATACAAAACAGAAATTGAAAATAAGGTAAGTTGAAAACAAAGGTGCATTTTCAAGGGCTTAAGTAAAATTATTACATTTCATGGACCCTTTAAGGTACTTGAAGTAATTTGATTTCAATAACTGAAAGGCAATGACATGTAGTACATGAGAGGAAAATAAAGTAAGGATACATACCTTTCATGTCGTCACACTGCAGTTTGCGGCCCACTTGAGGCCCAGTACTTGTCACCTGAACTTTTCTTTCACTGCTTTTTCAAGCACAGTATTATTTTTGCGCTTATAGATTGTTTACTTTCTCTCATTTGGATGGAACACATTGGATGCAAACAGCGTGAACATCATTCAGCAGCAGGTAGGCCACTGGTTTATTCTGACTTCCTCAAAACCTGACAGCTGTACAGCGGATCGTTGTGCATTTAGACATGAAGGGCAAAAGTTAAGTTTTCTTTAGCCAACCAGAACAAGCGCACATCGGTTTCGTAATCCTTGACTGTGAAATTGGTGGTCGTCACAGCATTGCTATGTTTCGGTAGTTCTCTACTTTGGGATAGATGAATTAACGGTCCTTTTCCACTCATTGTATTTCTTTGCAGTTTACTTGCTGTGGTTTCAACAGTCCGGGCGAGACCACATTGGCTTCTTTAATCGTCCCTCCCTCGTGCCGTGACTCGTCTGGAGAAGCTTTCAAAGTAAGCCCTTGTACAAGTCTTGGCGGCATATTACGGCTTTTAATACCTCCAAAGCATTGCACTTGTAATAAAAGGGGGGGTTAGAGTTATATAGTCATATTACGAGAAATAGCCTCGCTACCAATGAGCCCGGTGTCAAGGCTTTTCCATCTACAGACCATGCTGCGCAGTGTTAACCATTCCTTGCTCTCAAGGAGTCTCAAGTTAGGTGGTGCCAGCATGCATAAGCCAAATTTCCTTGCTTACTCGTCGAACATGCTAAATCGTCGGCACAGAATTTTCTACTTTAGCTAGCGAGAGTTTTTGGCTCACGGCCATGAAACTGTTTCTTGGCGGAATTCTTCAGGCGTACTCACCGAACAACGCTCGGCGTTGATCACGGCAGCTACCACTGCACTGTGCTCTTTTTTTCCTATTTTGCCACAGATTGATTCAGGTAGTGTCTGAATTACCCAGCTATGGACTAAGAATATGCACAACTCTGTGGTAGTGGCTGCGGCCAGTTCCCATATAGTTGTGTGCAATTTCAAGCCACAGCCAAGTAATTCCGATTCGGCCTAATACTTGTGGATAGTGTCCTTTGGTAGAAAATTGGATACGAGTGCGTGGTGATTTTTCACAGCCATCTAATTCATTTCACTCCCGGGATTACACTGTATTATCATTATTACTAGTATTTTTAAGGTCCAGGCATCGAATTTGAAAACACAAGTTCAGTCTGGGAAACTGTATAGGCCAAAAAGTGAAGTGTTCAATCCAACACTTACAAGAGTGCGGTCAGTGACCACTCTTTGAAAGTGTTGAATACAACATTTTACATGGTAAATCCAGCATTTTTAATTTCAGATTCAGCATTTAAACTGTTAATTCAACATTTTAAATGATGATGTAATAATACCAAGTGGAAACTGTCGAATTGTAACACGTATATTATTGAATTAAATCTTTAGATGTTGGATCTGATATTTAAAATGCTAGGTTAACCTTTCTAAATGATGGATTTAACAATTTCAAAGAGTGGTCACTGACCGCACTCTTGTATAAAGTGTTGGATTCAACACTTCATTTTCGAAACCCAGGATAGTGTACTGTATTTTAATTGACTGAAAAGTCTGAAATACTACCAAGTTCGGTTTTGTTCACTGTCCGCATGGTTGTGTCCTTATAATTCAGATCGGCTGTTACGACAAACTGAAGCAGACTATCAACGAAAATATCGTCATCTCTGCGTCAGTAGCGGGCGCTGTCGCCTTTCTGCAGGTATGTGCAGGAATTCGGAAGAATTCAGTTTTCAGCACCTGTTTCACTATCATGATTGTAGGCGTCAAAAGTTACCGAGGGACAACAGTAAGTTATCGTACATGCGTGCATAGACACATTCATTATATCTGCATTATCACATTTATTTATTTATCGGGAAGTCGCCCAACACAAGGCCCCAAGACGCCACTCAGGGTGAGGGCTAAATAGTAAAGTTGAAGAAGACAACTTAGAACAATTTCGATGTTGGCCCAATAAATTCGATCATTTTGTTCCCCACCCACCGAAAAAATTACCTCCAAAAATTCGAAGGTCAGTCACTGAATCGTTTCTTCTAATTCAACAGATGTCACGTTTTCGTAGCACCCGCCGTGGATGATTTCTGATTCTCATTTTTGTGTATACGTGTATTTGCATTTTTATTGTCCAAAGTCTGATAAATAGCTCGCATGTTCAGCCACATCCGTTTACTGAAAGTAACTGGGTAATCATTCATTCAGGCAGCGGGTAGTGAGCAGAGTTGGGTGCACTAGTAGTGGCAACATTATCTCTTGGGATGTTTGACGACCAAATGTGGCCCAGTCTGTGAAAATGAGTCTTAAGTCGCCAGAACCACTTTTCGAGTTTTCATTTGTATTGTAAAGAGCAAATTGAGTTTTTTGTTTTGATGTATCACTCAGTTTGGTATCCTGATGAAAGTGGATACTCCATGGTGTAAAATGCAGCGGGTTTCTCTTGATTTACACTGTGCAAAATTATTCTAAAGGACTTTTTACTCAAAGTGACTCTGGCCGCAGACTCATTTTCACAGAGTGGGTCACAAATATCTGCCTGTCTTTTTCACGGAATTTTTTTAATTGTTACTACAGGTTGTCAGCATCATTGTCTCCTGTATCCTTGGCAGAGAAGAAAAGCCCACTCGAGTACGGCCAATTCCAGGTCTGAATTTTTCGTTCCTCCTTTTTTCAGCTAATGTGCGTCTTGGAAAAAGGGGGCAATTGCTTTCCTCCCAAGAAAAAAAAAGAGAAATAAAAATAGGAAACAGAGAAATGGAAAGAAAGTGATGAAAGGCGATGAAATTGACCATTTTCCTTGATAAACCTTGAAATTGACCCATTCCTTTAGTAATGGTTTATCAGTTTGTTGCTGATGAGTACTTTGCCCCCTCCTTACGACGCCTGTGTTCCTCGATATATTTGTAACACTATAACTGCAGAGCTAGTCTGCAGTGTAATGTCACCCTCTATTGGCAGAACGCGGAAATTTGGACGGTTTTGAATGCAGTAAAACTAGCCCCTCTGTGTTTTTTATTGTGTTTTTCCCCCCACAGGAGGAAGACAGGCTTGGAGTACAGGTGGCTATGCCTAGGGAGAATGGTTCTAAACTCACTGTGAAGGTCAAACATGCAGGGGAACTCAGAGGGGTTTGCAAGTAAAGTAACTTTCTGGTACATTGAACAAGCCAACAACAGCTTAAAGGTCTGGATGCCCAATGTTGTGGTGTCACGAAACCGAACGACAATAATTCACCGTATGACTGTTAGTCGTTTTATTTAGTCGGACAACGACGCGAATCTTTCTTGGGATTGGAACATATTTTTACAATTGTCTACACTGAAATGAAGGAAAAGTATTCAGCATCCCATTTGGGTTAATCTTGATGAAGGAGTGCCACTTTGTGAATTTCAACATTTCCAGTACTTCTCCTTTAATGCGGGGGAAGGGGTTGCCTTGATGTCATTATCAGGATGACATTGTTCATGTGGGGGGCTCTGTTCAACTTCTGAACAACCAAAACGTATCACTTTGCTCACTGGTCTAAAGTTATGCACTGAACAACAAGTCACTAAAAGACGAGATAATTTGATAGAGAAAAATGTCCACACATCTGTGATGAAGTTCGTAGTCAGAGAGGTGTCTGCCTGAAATGACAGAAAATGCTGCTCAGAAATTTACAAAGATGAATCAGTATTGAGAAAAGGCATCAAACTGCCCTGAAAACCGGTGAAACAGAAATTGAGAACTATGTTAGGCCATCTGGAACAGTATTGAATCAACAGAATTGCGTGAGCCTTTCAAATTTTGTGACAAAAAAGACTTAAACATTTCAAACTCACCAGGTAAGAGTACATGAATATTTGAGAAGTGGAGTTTGTACATCATACTCAGAAATAAAGGTATCATTACCTAATTACATCTGGCATAGTCTTGCAGCTAGGTAAGTGTTCCATGAGCAATTTGAGGTTGCTTCAAGTGTGTTCTGTTTGTAGCTGACGGTGTTTATTGCAGTAATTTTAGTGAGTTACATTGTAACATTCTTTCCAAGCGTGGCTTTTGTGCGATGTGGAGGGAGAAATGATTTGTTTGCTACTTTAATTCTATTTAGATTGAAACTAGGTTGTACTCAGACATTATCGGCATCTTTGTTTTATTTGTCTGATGTGTTGTTTTTCTGCAGTACTTTGAACCGAAATTTGAATCGAAATACCAATTTCCTGTGAGTTATTTATCTAGACAGAGAACGAAAATGTTGCAATCTTTGCGTATCAGATGCATAGCATGAGTCAAACAGGGTGTTTGGAATGTCAAATCGGGGTACAAAGTGTCGCTATTTTGGTCTTTTAAGTGAAATAGTCTTTTTAAACATTATTCTTTGCATATTCATTTGGTTCCTTTTTATTTTGTAATATTTAAACGTGATTGAAAATGCAAACAAAAAATACTGAAAAGATATGTAATCCCGTGTGTAAAGCAGACATAGATTTGTGTCATTTGCAAGTGACAAATCTTTGTATCATTTGCAAGTTACAAATGACACCAAATATTTGGCGAGTCCGTTCACCACAGTGACTTGCTGATAAAAAGACGCTACATCGGTTGAAGCTGAAAAAACTTGACACGAACGTGGCTTATTTGTCTTGGAGAAGTTACGACCGAAATATTCCATGATGTCATTCCATTGTTTCCCCGCTAAAGTGAACTTTCTGCTACATGCGTACAAGTTGAGTTGCATAATAATTACCGTTTTCATGTTCTTATAGTTCCGTGTGTTGGGCCCGAGCTTTGATTTGTTACCTTGAAAGTGATCATGTACATTGTATGTACACGTTGATATAATACGTTGCTCGTTCTTGTATCATGAATTTAGCTTAGAGGAGAGAGCTCATAGAAAATAATAAACACAGAAAATACTGATATTCTTCACACTTTGTTTACTGACTGTTGCATAATATCAATACGTTAACATAGCTTTTTTCCGACCCTGATAGATTGTAAAAAAAAAGTGCTGTTAGTTCCGCTCGAGGCAAAAAACCCATATAATTGGGAAGTGACCCCAAAGTTTCCCAAGCTCTAGGGCGTGGCAGAAAGCTAGCCTGGCCCACTTTGAACCTGAATTGGAAGGTACAGGAAATTGGTCCTGAATCTCTAAATTATTACCAGAGGCACATACCGAAGTGCATCGTTTCTTTCACCGCCCGAAGCAATAACTTCATACATGTACAACTACGTGCGTGACGTGAAATGACCTGACGCGCACACCCTGCATATAAAAACAACGTCCAGAACATTTGCTCAACCTGCACTCCATGGGCTGAGTGCGCGTTGCTTTAGTCGCACAAGGCATGGTGGGAACCAACGTGGCGCGGCCATGGGCGCGGCAAGATCGTACCCATGGGCACGAAGTTGCATTTTGCTCGACTACTCATCGTGAAGGTCAACGGTTCATTAATTTGAAATACGTTTGTCTGTGCTTACAGAAACGTTTATGATGTGTGCAATAATTCCAGACGTGTCGGATAAAGTAACACGTAACACGCAGTGACATTTACCCATATACTCAAATTTCAGTTTAGGTTGCGGAATGTTCGCCTCGTGTGCTGAGCTGCTCAGGGTGCAGACTAAAAAAGAAGCCAAATTACGAATTAATTCTATCGGGCAAAGCCGTTATCAAAGTTGAAATACCTTTAACAAACGGTGTACGCAGAGAAGTCGCGTTATGGATGTTCTATAGAGAAAAGAAAGTGAATACGTCATGCACACAATGAGTGTAAAAGGCATCGTCTAGCGCTTTCAAGCAACGCTCGTTGCGCATTTTTGCGCTCATGTGCGTCAAGTTAATGGACGAACGCAACGTTCTACAAAATGTGCACGATACGTGACATCCCCACAGTGCTACGTGTTTGTGAACCACAGATATCAGAAATTTAACGCATAATTTATTTATGTCTGTGGTGTGAAAGAGTAGACCGGAAATTCTCCGAGAAGTTGGGTAAATGGACTTAACCTTGTGAACTTGAAGGAACGCCCACGCAGCCCATAAATTTGATATTGGGCCTTGTGGTAAAACAAAAACATCAATAAAAAAAAACCAAAAATAGGGCGCCCTCTCCGTTTCAAAAGCAGAGAGGGCGTTCTTTATTGCAGCTTGGCGCTTTCTACAAATCTGAGTAAATTATTGCTTGCTGAAAGTGAAAGAACTATCAGTTCTGTTCCAAAATGGAGTTTTTAGAAATGCAGTCAGGGTGGATAAACCCAGGTAAGTTTTTATTTATAGTCTCACAAACGACGGCGAAATTCTAAGAGAGTCAAGGGAGTAAGGCATGCGGTAGCGGAGAAGAGGGACCACAGTGCTACAATCCCGGTAGCCCCACTACAATAGTGTGGCATGGACTCTCACTCCAAATCGGGAGTGAGAGTCCGTGCCACACTAGTAGTGGGGCCACAATCCTGGACAAATCTCGTTGGGCCTTCAACCCTCAGACCCCCTTTCAAAGTTTCAATGTTGTGTCTGTGCGCGCGGTCTGCGCTCCGGCTGGACATGACAACATTGACCGGGGAGTGGGGGAGTATCCCAACAATTTTGTCCAGGCAGGATTGTCTTGAGTTTACCCATGCCTGTTTTTGTGTGTGTGGTGGGGGAGGGTCTGGTTAGAGTGTTTGAACTATTTCCGGCAATATGGCTGATTTGAATTAAACACTAACTTGAAAAGAACATCAAATGTGCTGAATTCACCCTGAAAACGTGACAGGCAGTGACAGGCATTGTCATGATTGCATTCCTCCACCCTCACCCTACTTCCAGAACTGTAAGGTTTAAACAAACCTTACAGATAGTCATGTACAAACTCCCATAAACCATAGAAAAAGGACACAAAAGATGTTTGAACTGCTCAGGCATTAACATCTGGCCAATTACCGCTTTCTTGCATGCCTGATATGTCCGTAGCCAGAGCGCAGCGAATGCTTGCTACGCACCATCTGTTTCACAACCACAAAACCCCTTTGTACCCTATGATCACCGCCACAAATTGTCGCTGGTAATCTACAACCTTAAAACTTTGTGCACTGAGGTATAAGAGAACGAATATTTATGCTTTTGTCCGTGCTTGATATGATCTCTTGTCAACATCAAATTTAATGCTTGAGCAATGAGCAGATACTTATGCTTTTATGCTGTGTGCCCTGAATCTATATGTGCAGTCATTGCCCTTAATGAGCACTTTCTTCTAGAGTTAATTTGGGACTAAGTAGCCTGGTTGTTCACAAGATTTTGTGTTTTGTTTGAATCATTTTGGCATTTGCGCAAAGGAATATTTTAATGAGACTTCACAATCACTCCCTGTGATGAAATAGCACATTTTGTTACTTAGCTTTATAATGAAAGTCAAACGTTTTGTTGGCTAGTCTTAACCAAATTTTTACCAAGTCTTTGAACAATGATGTATTGGAGGGAGGAGAAAAAAATTACAAACTTTGCATGGGTAATGGAACGATGTATCAAAATTTTAAAAGTTTATTAATGATGACAAAAGTAGGTGTAATATCAGGGATGTTTCTCTCTAGAGCTATTTCCTGGTCACAGCAATAATTTGTATTTAATTGCAAGCAAAAAACTACGAGTATTGCTAGGATATTGATGGCCCCGCTTGTCTGGCTGAGATGCAGGCAGTGATCAGGCATTTTGGGAATGTTTTCTATTATTCGTCTGACTTGGTGCCGACCATCATTGAACACTTTGTGCCAGAGTTGCAACTCCTGTGTCCTTCCTCTATGCATAAACATACATGTATTTTGGCTGTTTTGATTGTGATAACTTACCCTTCCATCACAGCTACATGTATTTGTGCAACCAAATTTCATACATGCCTTCTTGGTGAAGTTAAATGTCAGATGGGAAGGTTAATTCACCTTATATCGTTATTAAAATGGGGAAATTCTTGAGCATTTTGCATATCCACACTACAGAAAATCAGCAGCATGTAGGCCTACTCTCAATCATTGTCAGCTGCATTCCAGCTTGACCAATCGCAACATAACACCTATCTTTACTTTGTCGTTTTCCTGACTCCATCAAAATAAAAGCTGGGCTAAGATTGGTCACTAACATGGAAGCAAATTGGGCCAATCACAGCAGGGATTTCATCTGTGGGTGACGGGGAACGATTAGGAAAAGATGGGAGCTGTGTTGTGATTGGTCAAGTGACCATGCATCCCACTGTCATTGAGAGTACAGCCAAAATGTGTTTATAAACTTTACAGTTCTGGAAGTACCACAGGGCATGAGCGAGGAGGAACAAAGTTAATGATGAGGAAGGGACGAATGTCTCAAAGAAAAGGATTCTCTCTCAACCCACAGTCCAGATGAACCACCTCATGATTTTAAAACCATGGTAGACCATCACGTGGCATTTTGTGAAACAGCGGTAGTTGTTGAAAAGGTAAAGTCATGTGAATGATTTATCCCCATTTTGGCTTGAGTAATCAATGACTAGACTAGGGCATACATGTACATGTACAGTAGTTTGTTTTTTTACCTGTGTTATCTGTTTTCCTCGCTAAGCCATCAAGCTGTCACAATATCATTGTAGATGTATGTTTAGCCGGCAGGCAGCACAGGTCATCTGTCTTTGTGTTCATTCTGTTCATACTTTTTGAAAGAAATCTTGAAAATGTGGAGGTTTTGGCCAAAGAATTATTTGATGTTTGGTGTGGCATGATCTGAAAGGATGGGTTTATTTCATAAAGGGATCAGATCAAATGAAATCAGACTGAATAAATCAGAAGTGGATCCAATTATGCAGGTGTCTTGTAGAAAACCCTTAATCTCATCTTCACCGGTTTACCGTAGCTAATTGAATCAATATTTTACTAAGTTTATGGCTCATACATGTACATTGTAGGTTTTCCCACAAAGTGACCTTTTTGTTTTTCTTCGGGGGAGGTGTTACCAGTGACAAGCCACCAAGCACACCTCCAAATGGCCGCTCAAATATCTCAAGCCAAGGACAGAGGCCCCACAAGGTCTAGCCAGCGGTCACCCCACGTTCAGGCCCCAGACCTCCAGTACAGATGAGAAGTCGGAGGATGAGCTGTCCATAGGGCCAGATGACAAGGACATGTACTGAGAGGAAGACATACCACCTCAACAAGAGCCAACGAAGAGGTCGAGCAGGTGAGGAAGAAATGGCCAAGTTGAATAGAATATCACATTTCTTTCATTTATCAATGCTGTTTCACTGAGCTAGTTTGGTACATGTATATAAGAAAAGACAAGGTTGTCTATTGTTCAGAGTTGTGCTTCATTGAGTATTTATATTAAATGTGATAATTATTATGATAATTATAATAACATTTTGGATAACATCTTTTGACAAACTGGACTGTGAAACAAATCTGGTTTCTTTTAGTGAAACCTTTGTGCATAGCTGAATGAACAGTTCTGTGTGTCTGTGTGTTCCCACAGAATGGTGAGCTGATCCTAAAACATCTGATCATCAATTTCAGGAAGGGACTCCGCCGCAATATGATGTGTCTGTTGGCCATTGACAGACACGTCATCGACCAATTGGTCAACCGACAAGTGGTAAGGTGGTTGTTTTTCATTTATTCCTGGCAGGAGAATGACGTTTGGAAGCAGAATAATGTTGTCAATCCATCACAAGCTCTTTCACAGGACCAGTCATAAGTATCAGGGTGAGCAGTGACAAAGGTGTATGCTTTTGTCACAGTTCATTTGAATAGATTTTGACTTGGCTTATAAAGACTGGATGACTTCATTTGTGCTGGACTTGTGGGGACTTGAGATTGGCTGACTACAACCCCTTTGCAGAATGCGGTTTTTGGGTGTGTGATAAAAGTGCTTCCTTTTCTCCTTCTGTATTTGATCCTAGGCCCATGAGGTGATTGCTCTTGAGATCTTGACCCTTCTATTGGAGAACCCTATCAACAATAATGGTGAGGTGGCCATTGGCTTTTTGAAGGAGAGTGCCATGAAGTTATCAGAAGTCTCACCGAGAGGAGTCAATGGTATGCCTCCACAGAATGGGTTACTGTTAATTATCTCAGAGCAGATATGACTTTTAGTTAGTGATTGGTCAGTCCACTGCAATGTCACTGTCAGCCATTTGGTTTGGCTGTGGTATGCTTGATTCAAGATTGAGCAGTCCAGCTACTGTTACTATGCCTAGGGTACAGAGAATGTGCATTGGCTGACTTCGGAGAGATAGGTTTTAGAGGATTCTCAAAGTCTGTCAGCAAAACTTCCTTTGAGGGTTAAACCGTCGAAGATTTTGATTTATTTTCTGCAAACTCGGAGGATGTGGTGAGGTAGCACGCTGTTTACTTACAAAAAGTGTGACATAGATTCGGCTTTGAGTTGCAGGGATTTTTTTTAATGCACGTTGCCATAACTCTCAGTTTGTCCAGAGATTTGTTTTGAAATACACATAGATATAATTCTCCGTTTGTCCTAATCTGATTCCAGCCATCTTTGATCGACTTCGAAGCATCCTTCATGAGGCACAGGTTGAACAGGGAGTCCAGTACATGGTGGAAGTCATGTCTGCCAACAGCAAAGACGGCTTCAAAGATTTCCCAGCTGTCCAGGTACTTCACACAAAAAATGACAACGGACGTTCATCTGTGCTTGTTTTGACACACCCTTCCTGAAGCCCAACCATGCTTAAATGGTGGCTGGTGGACCCGGCCATAGGGATGGTTGACCTGTTGTATCTTGTTGACATATTAAGTGGGCTTCTGACAACTGTTGTATGTTGTTTGCTTGTAGCAAGGTGTTCAGCAAATATACAGTGAACACTGCAGTGTGACACTGATGAAATTAGGGTTGACTTCTTTTATTATTTTGGATTGATGCATTCTTTGTGTAGATATTAGGCATGTAATTTATTTGGAAGTATATAAGACTTGGCAAAATAAAATACAACAAATGATAAGTTGATGGAATATCCGCACCGACTGGTTTGTATCAGTTTTGAAATTCAGGAGACATGCGTATGGATTCTAGAATCTTTGTCAGAAGTGAGATAGTTAAAGACCCTAGGTTTTGCAACATGAAGCAAAATCATGTTGTGTTACTCATCTGTTTATTGATGGTTGATCTGTAGGAAGGATTGCATCTGGTAGAGGAGTCTGAACAGTGTACCCATCTGCTCACTCTGGAAGAGAACTACTCACCTGAAGAAAATACTCAGTAAGTCTGTGTCTAGATGAATCATGCTTATTTCTCTTCATCTGTTGGCATGCATAAGATGGGGGAAGGGTCACGGTTGATGGTTTAGACTGTGGGCATGATGTGGTGTACAAATGGCATGGCCAGGCAGGCCTTGCCTACATTTAGATTGTCAACCTTATTTTTTTTTTCTTTTTTAGATTGAAGCCTGATGAATGGCAAGTATTGTTAGGCACAGTCAGTAAATGCTTTGATATGTTCATTTTGTGCTTTTTAACCTTTTCTTGGACATTCCTTTGCAAATGTCTTCAAGGAGGACCCCAATTGTTTTGCCAATGACGAAAAGTACAATGCCATCCAGAAGGAGATCCCAGGAGAGGATAGTGACGAGCCAAGCTCAGGGGGTGACAGCGAAGAATCTGACAGACAGGACGAAAATGAGGAAGATGAAGAATGATGAGGTGAGTAAACAGCAGGTGAAAGGTTGTAGGAGATTGGCTGGTAGCTAAATTTTATTTTGGGCGACCAGGTGCAGGTATTTGCAAAACACGTTTTACTATTAAGGCTGGTATGAGTGAAAGATGATGGGTCATCAGGGTAACAATGTCTCTAAACTTTTGTCTCTTGGCTCCATGTGAAAATCAAGACTCTTCTGACAAATCAGCATTATTTACACTCCTGGAAGTGATAGCATTTTTGTTTACCATGATTACCAGGCTTTGGGCATTTAAACCTTGTTTACGTGACTAACAGACTATTGACTTTTGAGGAATTTGGAAATATGGTCATTGCGTGCTCCAGAGCTTCGGTAATGGTTCAGGATCTGGATGTGTTTATACTCTAATAAAGCAGATAGACTGTATCACAATTACCTTAACCCCCAAGGGTATATGAAAAATCGTATTGAAATTGGAGGATTTGGGAATGTTAGGGTTAGAGTGTTGATGACCTGACCAATTAGTTGTTGGAATGACAGGGTTTACTGTTGGCTGCGATATTATTGTCCAATTTTGTGGACAAAAGTAGCTAAGCTACAACAGTCCAATATACTGTGAGGAAGGTCATTCCATACTTTTGTGGTCCAAGGAAAAAGCACAAATCATAAGCATGTGTTCTAGACAGTTTCCATTGATATAAGAACAGGTGCATGTTTTTGAGAAGACGTTGAGGTTTGCTGAGATGATCTTGCTGGTGTATGTCGACCAGAGAATGACTGATTTTGTACATCATAATAAGACGTGTAATAGTGTGTCTGCTTTCAAGGCTGGTCCACTTTAACCCTTCAAGCATGGTGTAATGCTTGATTCTCTGGAATAATCATTTATGCACATTCTTGCAGCAGATATTTGGATTATATCAAGTTTGTGTGTATCTTGCTTGGTGATAGGATACCAAGCAGTAGAGCCATACTCAAGTTTTAGTTGAACAACAGAAAGGTACAATTTGGACTGGATGTCCGGGGTACATGAGGCTTTGGTTGACAGCATTGTTACAAGTATTACAACTATATTACAACTATTTAACTGAGCAGTAGGTAGCCTATCATATAGACACATATTTTTCCTCCTTTATTTTCAGTTCTTTTTATTTTTGACTTTTATCCTTTTACCTTTTTTCTCTGTGATTTTGAGGGCTCCATTAGAAAGTAGCTTGTTACTGAACTGAATTTGAGTACATGTACCCCCATTATATGTCTTTGCTGTCTATGGGCCCTTAAGAGCACAGTGATTGCATACCCAGATATTGTATCACCAAGAACGTACATGTAGTTCCCAATCTACATCTTAATTGTCCAGTAGGGGTCTTGTCAAGTTCATCATACGTGTAGGTACCTGCAAGTCCATCGCACGTCATCCAGTCTTAAGCCAAGTCACAAGTGAACTGTGACAGAGGTATTTCTTTGCGATTGTCGACTCTATTATTTGTGCCTAGACTGATTGATGGGCTTATGGTGGTCCTGCAGAGGTGATGGCAAGTCAATTTTTGCAAGTCCAAGTGAAGTCACAAGTCAATTTTTGCATGTCTCCTAAGTCTCAAGTCATTTGGTCCAGTCACAAGTCACATCACAAGTAATTTGATCACAGGTCAAGTCAAATCACAAGTCAATTTGATTCAGATGTGCCCTTGAGGCTTGGGCAGAAAAGACCAAAGTAGAAGTCGGGAGCCAAACGAAGTCTTAATTATTCTGATTGTTTAAGAATGCAAGGCGTAAGTTGATTGCCAAATTAAAAACTCTAAGGCGTTCGATTGAGTAGTTTTCTGGCTTGCGTTGGTAACAAGACATAATGTGCAAGTCCAAGTCAAGTCACAAGTCAAAAACTGATACATGTAGTTACAACACAAGTCACAAAAATACATGTAGTGTAATGTCCACTGAGCAGTCTTTGGCCAAACTGGGCGATCAACTACTTGAAGCTGAAAATGTGTATGCCTACACTAGAACTCTTGGAGCATACAAGGACTAAGGCCTGTACATGTACTCTAATAAGAACCACTTCACAGAGGCACAAGATTCTGGCTTCCAACTGTCTCTTTTATTTTGATTCAAGAACAAGATAGCCTGGCCAAACTCTGTGGACAATAAAACACTACACCTCATCAAGGCTCATGATATCCGAGCAGTTTCAACATCATGGGCTTACTTCAGGGGTGTACCAATGGAGGAACTATGCAAGGCAGCATGCTGGAAGACCCCATCTACCTTCACCACATGCTACCTCACCGATATTCTACAAGAAGACTCTGCACATGGCAGAGGGGTCCTAACATCGGCCACATCGATGCAGTAGAGTTCCTCATAAAAGTGGCCCACCACTGGAACAACATAACTCCATTATTCGGCGAGTCCGCAATAAGCTTGGACAATTTCTTATTGCTCTGGCATTCTCATTATGCAGTGTGGCCTCGCCGCACCCCCCTCCAAGGGTTCGGTGCTACTCTGCATATTTAGCGACTGGTTGGGGTAGGTTAAAAGCAGAAGACTCCTCCCCCACAGAAATGTGGGTGAGGTCTGCTATTGAATACCTAACCCAAACAGTCAGCACCCTCCCATCCTTCCCTACTTTTGGCTTTGGTTTTAATACCGGAAAAGGACGAATATGGCGGCCATTCCGCTATGCGCCACGGGAATTGAGGGCGCACTACGGTTGATCAGAAGATTTAGCGAATTTAATAAGACGTAAAGGAATTTGCATATTTAGTGACTGTTTGGGCTATGTATTCAGTAGCAGACCTCAACCCACATTTCTGTGGGGGGAGGAATTTCGATCCCTGACACTGCATGTTACAACTCTTACCATTTATGTAATATGGCAGATCAAAAGATGGTAACGGCAGAACAAAGTTGTCCGACAACATTTTGTCCTTTTTTGGTCTTATTTCGTGCTCTGCAAGGTATCACAAAATTTGTGTTAGGCCCCTTTGTCTTTGCTTGGTCTTAGCCCTCATATGTTGCACTTAGCAGTTTCTCGGATTTTTCTTTGATTTAGTTGGCTTTGAACTGGTCTCACAAGTCGGTGACGCACCGGCTTCTTTCAGTTTTGGGCACTGTCTTTTAATGTGGCCGTACTTCTGGCATTCATAACAGTTGGTCCACGTGTGTTCTTTTGATTTGATCCCTTCGAACTACATGTAGTCCCACGTGTCTGAATCTTTATTTTTATCATCTCCGGTTGTTCGATTATTTCGTTAAGCTGACTTTGTATCTCAGTTGTTCCTCGCTCAGGGTCTTCAGGTGTTGGCACAAATTGAACATTGTGCACTTTCTTTGGATCGGCAAGCCAGTGTTTTTTCCACTCTTAGCTATGCCTCTAGTTCAACCGTAGCCGCCACGGCTTCATCCAACATTGATTTTTGCATCTGGATAACCATTGTCCTTATCTCACTGTCATTTAAGGCATCCATAAATGATCCCTTCCCACGCAATCCCGACTGTCGGTCAGCAGATCCATAAAGATCTTGTCAACAAGCCCCCTTTATCCTCAGCCAACACCACTCGGCTTTCCGATGCCTTCTGCCGCCAGTTTCTCAACTGAGCTCAATCCAATTCTTTTTTCCAGCCGGGTCGAACCCCACCTCCAACACCAGGACTATTTTATTGTAGTCCTCAGATGCCTCTTTTGGTAGGCTTCCCAGGACTTGTGCTGTTCCTGTCAACAGGACAGCTAAGTACTGTATTTTTGCACTGTTGTCACAGTCATTTATTTTGGCACACATCTCAAAATGTTTATGTATGAAGTCCCCATGCTCTTCCCGTCATATCCATCTGGTATGATCACAGGCCTTTCATTTGTGCAGACTGCCCCTTTGTTGGTCTGTTTGGTGGATGTCAGCACCCTTCCATTTTTCTGCCGGTAGTACCATTATCAGTGTGGATGCTACACTTACTGATTTATTGTGGTTTTGAATGCTATAGGGCAACCTTGGCATAACAGGGGCACCGTGACTCAGAAATTTTTCTGGGGTACTGATTACCGTTGGCCCCGCAACATGAATGGCTGTGCCAACATTTGTCTTCCTGACAGATCACAAGATTCTCCAAGTGGCAATGCAGGTCTTGGTATGTCCGGTTCATCTGCCCTAGGCGGTACAGTCGCTATGGCTGGCTGCTCAGGCACCGGTGCTGCAACCGTTGTAACGGCTGGTTGGTCTTCTTTCTGTACTGCATCCCTGGAGTGGCCAGTTGGTGTCCAACCAGTGCAGCTACCCTTTGAGCCGCCAGTTGGTCTCCATTATGCACTGCAGTCCCTGGAGTGGCCGGTCAGTGTCCAATCGGTACAGCTGCCCTGGGAGTGGCCAGTTGTTCTAGAACCGGTTCTGAAATACATGGCGTTACCGGTCTGTTTACAAGCTGTACTGTAATGCCTGAAGTGATTGGAGGTTTCCGAACCAGTACTGCAACTGCTGAAGTGGCCGGTTGATTTCTCAGCTGTACTGCAATCTCTGGAGTGCTAGCTTCTTCAGTTTGAGTACAACTAGAAAGTTTTACAACTACT
>NW_019091362.1:10891020-10901241 GCF_001949145.1 Acanthaster planci
GTGACATGTCTTGCTCTTCCAACTGACTTTATTACTGGACTCTGAGAACCCATGCAATTGTTCTGTAATGGCATCTCCCATCACGTGAACATCATTCTCGACCTCATAGGCCAGCTCTTCAGATAAACTCTTATCATCTGGATACTCTGTCAGCTTCATGGGGAGGTTTTCAGCCACCTTGTACCCAGGCTGACTTTCAGACTCGTCTGAACCGACATACATGTACGCCTTGAGTCCGTCCACAAGGATAACCTTGGGTTTGCCTCCATTCTTTGGCTAGATGCGTACCATCACATCCAACAGCTTTTTTAAGATCAACCAAGGTCCTTGCCACCGAAGTTGGAATTTGGGGGAAAGATGTTTCCTCTTGGCTGGGTTGTGAAGCTAAACCATCTGGCATTCTCTTAAACCGATGTTCAAATACCTTGCTGAACATGGGCAGCTTTGCAGAGGCATTCTTCGGCTCTTTTATGAGCACCTTGCATGTTACTATGCAAAGTACACCCTGTCACCAAGTCTACCGGAATATTCACTTCCCTTCCCAACATATCATGTTCGGGGGGGCTCTCCAGTTGAGTCGTGTGTTGCGCACCTGTAAAGTGGCATAGGGGATGAACTCATCTCAATCCTTCTACCTACGCTTTGGATATTAAGTAGCATTGCTACATTTTTCACCCAGATTCTGTTGAACCTGTCGACCGTGCCATCCGATTTCGGATTATAGGCAGTTGTCTTGTCTTTGTCATGCCCAGGCACATTTCCTTGAACACATCTGCCTCAAAGTTGGAGCCCAGATCAGAATGGAGCTCTTGGGGCACCCCAAACCGACAAACTCATTAACCAGTGTATGGGCGACTGTGATGGCAGTGGCATCAGGAAGTACAAATGTTTCCATTCACTTAAAACAATAATCACCAACTACTAACACCTGTCAGTTACCATTGTCCGTTGTGGGCAATGGCCCAGCAAGCCCTCCTTGCACAGACATCACAGTCTTGGAGAAATGACGTCCATAGACATGCCTGGCCAAAAATACCTAGCTTTCACTTTGGCTACCACCATACAACTCGGCTATGACTTTCTTGCTAAACTTTGGTGGCACCACTAATAGCCACCAGAGGGACTTTCCATCATCGGAGTCCCATCTCCTTTGCAACACTCGGTCACCAACCTCCAACTGGTCCTACTGTAACCAATAGGTCTTGGAGGTCGCTGATAAGTCAAAAATTTTCTTCCACTGTTGGAAGTCCTTTGCTCTCTTCCTTCAACCCTATGAGCCAACTCATGATGTCATCCTACGACTGGGCTTCTCTTAGAGCACTAAAAACCATGCCACACTGCAGTGTGGCATGGCCAATTCTAATGGTTACCTTCTGGCCATATACATGTAGGTATTATTTGAAATACTTCAAATATAACACCGCATCCAACAACTCTTCGCGAGTGACACAGTAGTTTTGCTCAGGTTTTCTGAGCTTCCAACTTGCATAAGCAAACACTTTTTTGTCACTATCTTGTACCTAGGACAGGACTGCCCTGATGCTGTCACCACTGGCATAGGTGTCCCAGATGAAGTCACTTTCAGGAACCGCGTATGACAGAACTGGAGCAGGTGGTTCCAGCCCTTCAGCTCATGAAATGCCTTGACAACTCTCAGTCCACACAAGCTCCTTTGACTTCTCTGTCAAGGCAAGGAGTGGGCTTGCGATCTCTGCAAACCCTCGTATGAACCTCTGGTAGTGTGAGGCAAGACCCAGAAAGCTTCTCCTCTCATACACACCTCAGAGTTGTCACTGCTTCAACCTTTCGTGGGTAATGTGCCCCAGGTATGTCTTTGACCTTTGAAACAAAAGGCACTTGCTAGGCTTCAGTTAGTCGGTTTTTTCATTAAGTGACAAAACCCCAGATAATAGAGACATGTAATTTTTTGATATTTCCTGCTAATTTTTTGATATTTCCTGCTATGTTACTTCCTTTGATCCAAAGAACAAATGAGCAGAGTTTGTTTCAAAGCAAAATGTTGTTTACTTTCCTTTAATTATACTAGGAAACAAACAATTTTACAAAAAGTTTGGTCTCGTGTGTTTCTCTGTTTTCACGAAGTGACAAAAAGGCACATCGTTAGCAAGGCGAAAAAACAATATACACAATTCCTGCACAAGTCTCTTTGTGTGCGTGTGAATGGCGTTGTATATGAACACCTGCTCGTGTGTTGAAATGTAACAATTCTCTTCCAGCGCGTATTTTGTTCATGAGTTACAAAAAAAGAAAAATCAAAGACCTCCGAATATTTCTGCTTTCACGAATTACAAAAAATAATTTATTTAATTTTTATTGATATATTATTCATTTATTAAGGCAATATATGTGCAACTAAGTTTGGATTAGCATTTCTTAAGTCTTACATTTCATAAATTAAAAAAAAAAATAATTCCTCAATCCGTAACATAAAAGTGATTGAAACTGTGTATTAAAAAGGCTGGTGTTTTCAAATACGTTTATCTCAGATTGTCCATTTGGCAAGATTTGAGGTTTTTTACTTTGAGAAAACACTGACGAATTTGAGCCCAGCCTGTCTTAGCTTGTCGAACACCACCTTGAGACGGGCTAAGGTCTCTGTTACTGTCTGACCAAACACAATGATGTCGTCTCAATAGATCAGTAGGATCTCCCACTGTATTTTAAGCCAGCCATGACTCTTCCATGAGCCACTCAAAAGTGGCCAGTGCATTGCATAGCCGGAAAAACATGCATTTTCACCGATACAGTCCATTTCTCACAATAAATGTTGACTTTTGGCTGTCGTCCTCATCAAGAGTGACTTGCCAGTACCCACATGCTAAACAGAGGGTACAGAATCACTTTGCCTTTCTCAAAGTATCAACTGTTTCATTAATGAGCAGGATGAGATATGCATCCTTGATAGTAAGTGGATGCAACTTCTGGTACACATAGTGAACGCAAAAGCGTTTCGTACCATCTTTGTTCACATGGACAACTTCTGCTACCAACGGACTATCAGAGGATTCATTTACTCCCCTCTAGTCGAGGTTGGGTATTTGCTCCTGAATCTCCTGCTGATGCAGGTATGGATGCCACCTCACCCTTTCTTTTATTGGCATAGCATCACCAGTGTCTATGTAATGCTTGACCACGTGCATGTGACCGATGTCATGGTCACCATTGGACAACACATCAAGGAAGTCTATCAGAAATTTCTGGAAATCGTAGTGATACTTAGCCTCCTCATTGGCTGTACCCCTTTCGTATGACTCTTGCAAATACAGGGGCAACTTCTGTTCTGTATATGTCACCACATCCAACTCCCCATGAATTGAACTGGCCTCAATCTGGGAAATCACTCCCACAGTTGTCCTTTCACAGGCAATTCTTGTCTTCCTTCTAGGATTAAAGGCTAGCAACAGAACAGCATCAGCTTCAGTCTCAACCAGAGATCTGGCCTGCATCAAGCCTCTTTTGGCTAAGTCAGCACCACCCCATTGGTTCTATGTACCAAGGCTGGCCCGAGAAAGTCTGAGCCCTTTTGAGCAATTTTGCCCAGGACCACAGCTTCATGACCCAGTCGAAGCACTGTAGTTTGGGAAACCACAACACGTCCAACAAAAGATTTACCTGCACCATTTTGTGCACATGATTTCCTATCTCCTCCCTCAATTGGAAGTCTGTTTCCTTCTGTTGGCAGGAGAAAATCCGTGCCCAGGATGACACTATACTTTATTTCAGCAAAACGTGCCCAAGTTGGGCGCGTGGTCCAACTAACCTGCACCTCCACCAAAGCTATATTCAACATGGTTAATTGGTTTCTGTCCACATGTTTTGTTTGGACATCTCCTTTCTCCAAGACAGGTCTTTTCTCTCTTGCGATTTTACACCTCGCGATTTATTTAAGTTGTCAGTCGAACCTGTGTCAATTAAGAATCGACCCTTGGTTGACCTTACCAACCTATCAACAAAATAACCCATAACCAGGGCTGCAGCTTGGATCAGGCAGAGAAATTATTCGCCACCTACCATCACCATCTTCGTGTCGTCTTTTGGACCATCTTGGCCTCTCAGCCTTCCCAAGGGTCCTGGGGGCTGACCACCATTTCCCTATTTCAGATTATTCTTACACTCCTTGGCGAAATGCCCTTTCTTACATTTCAAACACTTAAAGGTTCCAGGGTCAGCTTTCCCCGGCTTGCTTGTCTTCAGAGAAGACAGGCAAGACTTGACTTGCCTTGACCCTGGCCTCTAATCTGACCTTACAATGACTTTAACTCGGTTCAGCCACAAATCTCAGTCTTGGCCTGCTCTTTGAGACTTTCCTCTGGAGTCTCCAACCTCTGTTCTTTGTCAGTTTAAAGCCCTCGCCAACTTGGCGGGCTTCAGTTCTAGCACTCACTGCTGTTCAACCATTTCAAAGTTCTCAGTCTCCAGGGCAGCCTGGACCGCTTCGTCGTAAGGTTTTGTAATGGCCCTATTGATGCCCTCTTGTACTACATTTAAGTGGCTGTCAACAGCATCAATGAAGTAGTTCTTGCCAACTTTTCTCGAGCCTCTTCCTGAATTCATGGATTGCTTGCCTTAACTCCAACAAACTTTCTTTTGGCGAAGATGTCTCAGATCAATGAGATTTTCACTATGTCGGGATAAGCCAAACCTGTGCTCAACCAATTTGACCAGCACACTGTATGTTTGCTTTTGGCCCGAGTCACCCAAACCCCCCCCAACCTGTAGAGAATCCTCTTGCAAGCTTGTGTCCAACAACTTCCCAGCTTGCTCAATATCATTTGAAATGGTAGAAGTAACCTTCTAGAGCACTTTTCCACTATACCGATCAGGAGTTATGTTTGCCCAGTGATTTTTGTCACTACAATCTTCCCTTCTGACCTGAGTCACCATGGACATGTGCCTCTCATTTCAGTGGCCAAGGACCCACTTATGACAAGTCCACTCCTTCCACTGACTAGCTGTCCTTTGCCTTGACTAGTCAAGCTGCCAAACTTAGCAGCTCATATCACTGTGCACCTGTTTAGGGGTACCCTTTTCCACTTCAGAGACGAATGGGTTAGTACTTGACTCACCCTGTTCCACACCACCTTGCCTTGAAGGGAGCAGTGTCGGGTTGTCTATGACTTGACTCTTGCATTTCAAAGCGACTGGCATTGACCCTTCTTCATCCATGAGCCTGGGTCCTTTAGAGGCGTAATCTATATAAAGCTCACCTCCCTCCCTACTTTGGGGGCCCACTTATGGTGTCTGCTGCCTTCCTTTGCACTTGACACTTGTCTCCCCGTTGCACCAGAGACATATCCAGAAGTCTCTTTGGGCAACCTCAGCTCAACATTGGTATCAACCTGATAGAACGCATGCTGAATGCCTGCTGACCTGCCCGTGTTCCTTTCCTTTGGGGAACCATTCGACTGCAGTGCAATTGCAGCATCCAACTACTTTGCAATGAGGCCTTTTTCCCATTGCAGAAATTGTGCTCCCATTTTGCAGTCATTGCACCTCGGTCTGAGCATCTGAGGTGCCTGCTTGACCCTGCAGGCCTTTGCTCATGACTGACAACAGCCCCAATGATCTCACAAGACCACGAACAGTATACAATGCAAATCAAAACATAGTGTGCAATAGAATAATATCACAGAGAAATCACGTAATCACTCACAGTCATCCCACTTCTAAAAGCATTTGTGGTAGAGATCTCCCGGGCCAAACTTAAGTTTGTTAGGCCAGTCTAAAGCCCGTTGGAGTATAGCTGCTCTTCCCAAACCCAAGCTTTCCCCAGACATGGATTTGATTGGCTATACTTTATTACTAGGGTCCTTCTGCTCACATTATCCGCACAGCATGAACAATGTACCACAATGTGAGCAATACACAATAGTGTCAGCAGTGTTCAACAATGTAACTAATGCACAACAATGCTGACCAGTGAGTTTCCAAGTCAGCAATGTGCTACCAAGTGAGCAACACACAACAGTGTAAGTTATGTACCACATTGTAAACCATGGACTCCTGCATCAGCAATGCTCACTTTAACAAGCAATGCAGAATCTGTACCAACAGTACCCATCAAGCTTTAACCAACTGCTTAGTGTCACCATGGTGCAGAACACACCTTTTTACAGTAAGCACGTCAGCATTGTACTGTGTAACACGAGTACATGTACTGCCATAATTTGCACACTCAACCCTA
Source organism: Acanthaster planci (assembly GCF_001949145.1). The sequence goes on from NW_019091362.1 coordinate 10,897,226, forward strand.
GTAAAGTAAGCACTACACACTTAAAACAAACAAACAACACATTACCTTTCTCAACACTGTCCACAGCTCGACTCCTGAGCACCACGTGACTGCCTTCTCAGGCAGACATGCACACTGTTACACAATTGCATGTACATGTACAAGTAATAAACCTATAGGAATAATTAACCAATTCCAAACGTGCATTCGTACACTTCCTAAGACTGGCTCTATATATGTCTTTAGACTTTCTGTTACAATAGTTTGTGTAAAATTTGCCAATTGAATACGACGCTGTTATGACATACAAAAACTAGCCTTATAGGCCAAAGTTGCTGGGCATTTTGGACACTGAAACGTTGGTCATTAACACTGTTGGTCTCAATTAACTGGTTTTCAATTCCTGCTCGGACATGATTCACTTTGCCCTGTTTTTCACTCCCCGATTGTATTTGCAATGCCTGGATTGTTATTCTTAATGTTTTTTTCCTGCTCACTCCTAAAAATAATTTGATTGAAGTGTCCTTTTTTTACCTCAATCAATTCTAAGCTTGGACTTGAGGGGTAAACAGTGCTGCAGCACTAATTAGAATAGGCAAATTTAATTAGAAACAAACAAAAAGTTTGAACATACTCGTTTTCTTGAGGGGTTTTCATTTCGGGATTACATGGTCACTTTCAGTTTGTTCTTTATTTTGCCATCGAAGTGCTGCTTATAGAGAATACCATTCTGGGGAGGACTTTTGAGGATTTGGGAATGTTTCTAGGAAACAGGGTCTTTCTATGCTGTCCTTATGTCTTACCATGATATGTGAGTAAACTTACCATTATTTTGTCTTGTTTGTCAGCTTGCTCGAATTTGGTCTCACAGGGAATGACAAAGATGACTCCGATAGTAAAGGTATGTACCTTGTCCAGAGACTCTATGTGAAAGAGTCTAGGTCACAGAAAAAAACCAGCAGTTTGATACAGAACTCTGCATTGTAACTTACAGTGCCTAACAAATTTGACAATCAGTGCACACATTGCTTGGTTTATTTGTCGGTAATTTCTTTGCTTTTGAAAAAAGATGAAAAAAAAATTCAATAAAATCTAAACTTAGCAAAAAACAGAAGAATGGTGAAGAAAATGGAAGTTTAATCTCTCTTTTTTGTGGTGTGTTTTGTAATGAAATCACTGGTCTGCTCTCAAAGCTTGAGTCAACTCTTAGAGTGATATTTCTTTTATCCACTTTTGTTTTTCCAACAAAAATAAAAAGTAAGCCTTAACCAGTTGAAGTTTTGACCGACGCTTTGAACTATCAAGGTGCTTGACAAGACACTTTCATACAAACTTTGCTGGATACTGCTGGATTGTAAGGAGATCAGATGAAAATGTTGGACTGCATCATCCCCATAGTAACTCATGACGAAGTGACATAGCATATGGCTCTGCCCAACGGTCTTCCCATTAGATCACTTTGCTTGGGGATAATGAACTGAGTTGGTAAAGACAATGTTGCTTCACCTAACGCTTCGATCGGATCACTTACTTCTGTTCTGCAAGTTGGAGTGAGTTGGAAGTGCGACAGTATTTTTCTGTACCCAACATACTGTAGTGTTGTACTGGATCACTTACCTCTTGTCAAAGAACCGAGATGGATGGACATAATGACTGGAAACACACACTGGCCTATGTTACATGGTAGTTTAAATTCTATGCAGCATCTTAAGGTTACAGTTACTGAAGTGTTGGAGATTGTTGTATAATGACTGTTTGCGTTAAAAAAATTGAACTCAGTTGCTTTTTAAGTAGTTAAACTTGTAAAAATTGTGTTAACTAGAAATTTACCTTTTTTACATGAATATATTATTGCATAACATTCATTTTTATGAGCTGCCTTTAAGGTTGAAAAATTAAGCACAATAATATGGATGATTTGTATGTAAGACCATTAAACTACAAAGAGGTTTTGAACCTGGTATCTTTGAAAGAAGTTGTAAAATTTGTAAACAATCGTGATGTATGTTAAATACAAATTTACCTTGTTTAGTCCACAGTGAAGTTTTGTACAGATTAACTTTTGAAGTACGTGTAGTTGAACAAATTGGTAAAAAAAGTAGATTGCCTGAAGATTGACCTGTTAATTTCATTTACATTCGATGGAACTGTATTTCATTATTGTGTAATTTAGTTTGGGTCTTGCACCACTTGAGTTTAGATTGTTCGCAGTGTACATGTATTTTGGAAAATTTGTATTCTCATCTTCTTCAGACTCTTTACCTGTAGTTCATGCATCTTGGTTGGTATGATGATTGCCCTTGAACAAAGGAGGATTCTGCTGTGAAAGTTAGACGAACATTATCCATAACAAATCAGAAACTGCAAGGGACACGTATCCCTGTCCAGGAATTTGTCAAAATGTCACAAAACAGTTAGCTTATGTACAATCCAAATTATTTTCCCTCAAACGAGTATGGAAGATAAGAAAGCTCTGTAGTGCTATTAAGTGTACATTTTCAAAAAGTGAACTATGATGATTGCCCTTGAACAAAGGAGGATTCTGCTGTGAAAGCTGTTAATTAATAGTCAGCTGAATGAGATGAAATTATCACAAAGAATGAGCTACAGTATTTGTGAAAGCAACATGAAATGTAGCGGTGTAATTTTGAAATTAAATTCCACCATAGGGGGCACGGTTTGTGACATTTTGACACCTTTGCAGCTTAGGGGTCCAAGTTTAGATTTGTTATTTGTACATGTGTAATAGCTTGTTAACTTTTCTTAGTTTAACCTATTTTAGAGCACATTCGAGTGTTTCAGTACTGTACCTTTAAGAAAATCGGATTGCAAGTGTAACAAGGATGTAACACCACTACCGGCAATTAAGGTATTAGTTATATGATATGAAAAATACCATTTCCTTCACGTTTTCTAACATCTGTTGGAGAAATTTAATGACAATTCATGGCATGTCCCATTGACAGGTTTCATGGATAAGCTCAGAAACTTTAAAATACTTTTGCTCAGAACAGGTTGATGAGCAAAAAAGTGTTCCCTGGTATTTATTTGGGGGAGAAACTGGTGCTACAAATGTAAATGTTTTACAAAACAAAAATCTCCAACAGCTTGTGTTTATAATATTTGTTCTTAAAAATTCCAAAAGTGTTATTAGGTTAAAAAAGAATTCTGTTACAAGTTAGACGAACATTATCCATAACAAATCACAAAACTGCAAGGGACACGTATCCCTGTCCAGGAATTTGTCAAAATGTCAAAAAACAGTTAGCGTATGGTACAATCCAAATTATTTTCCCTCAAACGAGTATGGAAGATAAGAAAGCTCTGTAGTGCCATCAAGTATACATTTTCAAAAAGTGAACTAAATTATTTCGAAGACAGGAGATATGTTTTTAAAAATCCGATTTTACGAGATATAGTTTTCCAAAGTTTGCTCGCGACAAACATTCCTCAGTTTGTTCTGATGAGATCTATATTTAGAAACATTTCTATTTTTCGCAACAAATCGTTTTAGGAGATATATATGAAGTTTGTTTCCAGGAGATATGTATTTTCAGGATTGGATTTATTCTAAAAAAAAACCGAACTTCAAGATAATACAACCTCTAAAAACGAACTAATAGAAATCTTACAACAAACATGGAAAATTTGTTTCCAAAAATAGAAACGTTTCTACCTACCGATCTTATGGGAACGAACTGTAGAATGTATATCGAGCAAATGAACTATTGAAAAAAACAAAATGTCTAAAAACAAAACCCAGTTTAAAAATAAAGTTCATAAAGACGAATTCTGAAAGATATACTTCACATCTTGAAAATATATAATGGATGGCATTACAGGGCTTTCGTAGGAACATGTATAAATGCAGACGTTAGTTACTATGTATATGTTACTTGATACTTCCTGTAAAAACATGCAATAAAATTAATTTGAAGTTTCCCAAATGGACATGATGCCTCAGTGAATATATTATTACCTCCGTTGTAGTATCTTTTAATGCCTGAAATAGATGGGAATATAAGAAAATCTTCTTT
>NW_019091362.1:10902101-10932034 GCF_001949145.1 Acanthaster planci
TTCAAAAAGTGTCCTTCCTGGGATTCGAACCCATCATCTCTCGCTTTCAAGTACGATTCTTCCACACTGAGCCACTTCGATTTCTGAACGAACATCCTGTTTTTTAAAATTTAACCCTTAGGTTTGAATTATACATTTGAGTTTGAATTTTGAGATTGACTTTAAAAAATGTGCTCTCTGGGAATCGAACCCATCATCTCTCACTCCAAGCACGGTTCTTCCACACTGAGCCACTTCAATTTCTGAAAGAAGACCTTTTTTTATATTTAACCCTTAGGTTTGAATTATAAATTTGAGTTTGAATTTTGAAATTGACTTCAAAAAGTGTCCTCAATAGGATTCGAACCCATCATCTTTCGTTTTCAAGTACGATTCCTCCACACTGAGCCACTTCGATTTCTGAAAGAAGATCCTTTTTTTTTTAAATTTAACCCTAAGGTTTGAATTATAAATTTGAGTTTGAATTTCGAGAATGACTTTAAAAAGTGACCGGGAATACAAACAGAGTTCTCATATTTCGTCACGATGAACTGGACGGGAAAATGGTTGCTATTTTTAAAAAGTGTTCCCCCTGCCTCAAATCTATTGTATTGCAGTTAGCGTTTCCAAAATGGGTCGCAAACTGGAGAAAAATAATGAGCAACGGCTTGTGCCGTTAGCAGGGCACAGGGTTTAAATTTAAATCTTGCATTGGACGGCTACTGGGAAATACTGATAACGTGAAAATATAGTAGCGTGCCGCCCGCCCACACACCTGCTGGGGAGTGCCGCTAGACGGACGCATGGGATTAGGTCTTTCCGACGAGCGACTGAGGAAAATTTCGATACGTAATTCGTTTGAGGGAAATATACCCCAGGCACCGCAGCACAGCAGCAAACACTCGAACAAACATTTGGTAGGCTCAATCACACTGGGAACACATTTTTTTATTGACGTAACTTTTACAATGGTTTAGTGTGCCTGGAGTAGTAGGGATGGGACAGTTCTAGACCAGCCTCTCTTTTCCACTTCCCAGACCAGCAGGGACTTTCCAAAACTCGTGACTCCGAACCAGCACTCGTGACTCCCAAACACAAAAGGGGAATTCCCTCGGGGACTTTCCACTTTCGGGAAAAAATGGCTCTAGTCCGAACGCTCCAAGAAAAATGAGGTAAATTTTAAAATCTATGTATAAAACAGAGACATGAACAGAGAAAACAAACCACAACGCCGCCCTGTCTTAGCGGACTTCAGGCGATTGAAAAGATCGTTTCTAGCCGACTTTGCCAAACATTACAACGTTCCCGATTACCGTCATCCGCTCCAAAAAGTCAAACCAAGCCTGAGCTTGTAAAAGCGATTTAAGAGAGTCAAATACAATTCAGAAATTTCACCCGCCAGTTATATCGTCAACTCTTATAGAAAGCACAAGACAACGACATAGAATTCACGGCAACGGGGTCAAAAGGCAAAATTTAGCGAACACCGCAATTAAAGCGTACATTAAGCCGCAGGCAATTGAAGAAGTAGACATTCGAAGCATTGGGCGATTTAGAGACAACTATAGAAACTGAGACTTAATTTCTTTGCCTACTTTTTTTTATTTTTACAAAACATACATCGAAGACAAAACACTAGCCGAGTTTAAAGAAATTGGCTCATATAAATTACAAACGGCCATCAAGGTTCAGTTTAAAATGGAAAAGCCCGGATCGTGACCAAATTCGGCGTTTTCACATTTACATGTACTAGTAAAAATAACGCGGTCTTTACTAAACAAGCAATTAAAGAAACGTTAAACCAGCAATTTGCAAAACATATCGAAGATGTCGAAGCTCACGAACAGCGTGGCTTGGGCTGGATGTTTGATGAAGTCGCGTTTTACATAAACCTGGTTAAATACAATCCAGTCAGGGCTACTTACATTCCATTGCCCAAAGAACTGGCAGTAACTGCCATTGTCGACGTCCAAAACAAAGAATATCAAGAGTGCATTTGCCAGGCATTGAGAGCTGCTTTAAAGTTACATTCAGACAACGCAAAGCATCAGTTGGAAATTAATCCAAATATTAAAATACACGAGGAGCGTTTTTCGACTTACAAAAAAAGAAGACGGCTTAAATTTCACAAACATAAATTTTCCGTGTCCCGTGTCACAAATTCCACGCATCCAATTACAAAATAATTTAGCCATCAATGTATTTGGTTATACTGAGAACGACGGCACTTACGTATTTTATAAGACTAAACGCGCAGAAAAGCCCATCAATTCACTGTATTTTACCAAAGGCGAAACGAGTCATTATTGCTGGATCAAGAACTTTTCTCGGCTGATTGGCGACGTCAATAAACACGATGGCAAATCTTTTTGGCCTGTCGCATTTTTAAACGAAAGAAAGACTATATACAAGCATCGAGAAAATTGTCAAGGAATGGACACAGCAGCGTGAAAGGTCGAACTACCTGCTAAAGGTAAAAATACTCTCAAATTTGAAAACTATACAAATAAGCAGGACGCCCCTTTTATTATTTACGTAGATTTTGAATCGGTTTTGGAGCGTTTACCACCAACACACACAAACACGGTTAAAACGCAAATTCACACGCCGTGCAGTTAGTCTTACGTGGTTATTAGATGTGACGGCGTGTACACGAGTGTCGAGACTCACAGAGGTCCAGATGTGGCAGTTAATCGTTGCAATCGTTGACTAGGGAAGTCGCCGCAATTGACGAAACATCTTCAAATCCAAAGCCTCTGACCAGGTTTCACGAGTTACAGAATATCTATGAAAACTGTAACACATGCTGGACTGTGAAAGACGCATCGTTTCAACCAAAGAATCACATTGCCGGTGTCACGTCCCGGATGAGCCGAAAACAAAGAGCGAAAAAGCTGCTTTTAGTTCAGTAAAAAGTTCAGAGATTACATTTGTATGACTTGCAAAAAGCCCATCAATAACTTTCGAAAAGTTCGCTATCACTATCACGTCACGGGTAAATATAGAGGCCCAGCACACGCTTACTGTAACTTAAAATTCAGAGTCGTGCCTGGTCAAACGTGTATTCCGGTAGTGCTGCATAACTTGGAAAAATACGACGCGCATTTAATTATGCAGGGCGCTTAAGCGTTTGACGGGAGTAAAATTTACGTCACGCCAAAAACACCGACAACTATATTTCGTTAAGCTTTGATCAAGTTCGGTGTTTAGACTCGTTTCATTTTATGACTGCATCGTTCGATCGGTTGGTTAAAATTGTTCCCATAAAGATTTCAAGCTGCTCTGCGAAATGTTCCAAGAAAACATGAACCTGCTTTTAGAAAAGGGAATTTATCTTTATGAATATATAGATTCTTTTGATAAATTTGAAGAAATGCGACTGCCTCCTCGACCTGCTTTTTATAGCTCGTCGAGGCAGTAGTCTGTTAAAGAGGAAGAATATACATGGGCCCAAAACGTATGGAAAACTTTCCATTGTAAAAATCTTGGAGACTAACACGATTTATACGTCGAGACAGATATATTACTACTAGCGGGTGTATTTGATAATTTTCACCAAGTTTGTAAAAAGAACTACAGCCTTGACCCGGCTAATTATTACACGTCACCGGGCTGTCGTGAGATGCGCTTTCAAAACATTCTGGCATCGAAATGGAGCTTTTGACAAATATCGACAAGCATTTATTTATGGAAAGAGCTAAAACAGGCGGCATTTCGAGCGTAGGAGCGTAAGTCTGATTTTGAAAAGGACTTTTACAAATTGATGAATAACTCGGTCTTTGGCATGACGATGGAGAATGTGAGATTCCTCATCGATGGACATATGCTTAGGGACGTACACGATGCCGACAAATATAAGAAGCTAACTTTTAAACCAAGTTATAAAGCGACTACGCCGGAATGTGATCTTTCATTTGTCGAAATGTATCGCATAAAAACAAAGTTAAATAAACTAATCTATTGCGGAGTAAGCGTGCTAGACCTGTCCAAAACCTTAATGTATGATTTCTATTACAATACGTTAAAAGCAGATTTCGGTTCAGACGTCTGTTAATAATACACAGACAGTTTACTGTACTGCAAACCGACATCGACGACAGTTAAAGCGTATTTAAAAGTTTTACGATTCACTCGATGCCAGGGTGGGTACAAAACGTCCAATTGATGCGCACCATTCGGTCTTACAAACTCGGTTTGCAACACCGTAGGTCTCGGCATGTAATCGTTGCGGGAAAATAAATTTGCCAAATTGCCTGCTTTTTTAACCACGATCTCACTGTCGATTTTTCTACACGTCTGTTGACTCAAGTGATTTGCGGCACGTTCACCTCGCCAATAGCCTTGGGGACTGTAAAACAATTTTGAAAATTATTTTCCCTTTGATTTATCCATTACTGTCAGCTTTTTGAAATAAATCTAAACTAAACCAATAAACTATAAACCTACCAAAGCAGTTCCTTACAAAATCCATTTATACTCGCGAACCTTTTGATCTTCGGAAGGTTCATAAAAATCGGATAACTTGGGCTCTGGCGGCAACGGTAACACGTTTTTACCAGTCATGTCGGCGTAAGTTCTCAACACTTCGTCCACGTTTACAAAAGTCTGTTGACTGGCAGGTTCCTGCCGCATACGCTCGTTTAAAAAGTCTAGCATGTGCACTCGATTTTCTTCCCAAGTTTGTTTAGCTTGCGCCAATTATTCCAACGCGAGGTCGTGCCTTTTACCTTCCTCGTCTCTTTTGTTCTTTATACTCAAGCTGCTAAATAAAACATTTGAACCCGTAAATGCCAGAGCGTTTACTATAGCTCCACCGACCATCATTAAAGCACTAGCCATTTTAAAAGACGTATTTTAAAACATGAATCAAGAAGTGAAAGACCAGTTGGCAGAAATTCAAGCCGATTAAAGCTCAATTCAATTCAAGCTTGAAAGGTGTCTTTATCCTGTTTAAAGATCCAGCGGTTTCCAATCCCCCAAAATTTATAATCCGCACATCACGAAATGTGTCGTCACGGTCGAAGGTAAACCGAATCAATCATACTCGCAAGGGCTTTTCAAACATCAGCATTTTGCCGAAGTTAATAAATATTTCTGAGATCCGGAAACAGAATCGGCTCCAGCGGTTGTAAAGGATTTAATTTAACAGGTGTCGATATGGCGAGTTATTTAAAAGATAAATATGGCCTCTGGCTAGACTTCAGGAGCTCGGACGATAATTCAGCTCATTGATCAGGTCGTCCCTTAGGTGGAGGCGGAGACATTTCGATACAAATGGAAAGACAGGCCAAAACTGCTGGCCCTTAATTCAATGATGTACGTATTTTTAATAATGGATGTGCAATTGACGGTTGAGGACGGAATTTTAAGAGCTTGGTTTATTAAGTTGGGTTAAAAATAAACATGAATAAGTCACTGCACTGTGCGTTAATCGTAGGCGATACTGGAAGTGGCAAAACGAATTGAGTGCTCGATTTATTGGAAAAGGAATATTAATTTACATTTGAAGCGATTGTAATTATTTGCCCGACGTTATTTAAAAACAAAACACATTTTGAGCGACTATGGATTTATACTGATGAAAACGTTTATTTATGCAACTTGGAAAAAGAGAACTTAGAATTAAATGAGGCAATTGACTTGTATCAAAAGATCTTTGACGGGGTACATAGTTTATCATAGACGATTGTGCCGCTAACCAATTTATCGAGTATCGCAAGAAATCGCAAGTAACACTTGCGCGCTAAGTAAAATGGCGTTTAGTGGCAGGCACTATTTACACTCCTTTTGGTTATTGACACAGAAATATAATGCCGTTTTGAAATACTATAGGAGCAATACGGGGTGGACAGCAATTTTCTACTGTAAAGATAAATCGTCATTTGATCAAATGTTGGACGAAAACGACGTTGTACCATACGAAGAGCGTGATCAATTAAAGCAGCATCTAAGAAATTTTAAATTTAGTAAATTAGTCGTCATTACTTGGCCACTGGGGAAGTTTTTTCACCAATAAAAATGAGAAAATGTATTAATGTAATATTGAAATTAGATGGAAAATAAAATATGTAGTAGATGTAAAAAATCAAAATATCTTTCCGATTTTCAAGTGCAAATAAACAATAAAAACTAATTCTTGCTGCAACACGTGTCTGGAAATGCAGAAAATATATAGAGATAATAATAAATGTCCCCATGGGCGGCAAAAGCGCAGCTGTAAAGATTGTGAAGGAGTGTCAATTTGCCCCCATAAGAAAATAAAACAAGATTGTAAAATTTGCAGTGATGCTGTAATAGTTATAATTAGCAACTGGATTAGCAACAGCTGCAAAATCGATAAGAAATATAACCAATACAATCCCAAGCAATTCGTTGATAAAGAATTTTTGCAAGAATTGATAGATAACAACGGGTATTGTTATTATAATGATTGCAAGGCAAATTACAATTTTTAAATTCCTCAGATATGGCATCAATTGAAAGACTAGATAATACGATTGGCCACGTGAAATGGAACTGCCTTTTAAGTTGTTTTGGGTGTAACCTCAAGTCCATAAAAAAGTGACATGAAAGTCAATACAAAAATCGAAGAAAAAGCCCCGAATTTAAGCATAACGTAAAAGACCGTTTATGCTCGGTCATAGCCTCTGGCGAGTCCAAAAAATACCTGGGCAAGGAATACTCTGTCAAGGAAATCGAATCTTTAACTCCGGCAGACCAGGAAAAGCTTTTGAAACTATACGTGCACGGTTCGGCAAAGAGATTGTAAATGCACTTGGCAATGCGATTTTAAGTTTATACACGCGCCTTTTAGGCATCGCCACTCCGGAAAAATTGTCAGGTTTCAACATTGATTTGAATTCGAAGGAAGATATTCAATATAGATAGTAAAGATCGTCTATACGTCAAGTTTGAAGGTAAAAAGATTTTTTGAGCCGAGAAAATAACGCTAATAAATTTCTTAGTCCAAACACAATTAGACAAAAACAAGAACAGATTTTATAAGACGTGTCTTAGATCTCCAAGATTACGTTACCAGTAAACAAGGGCAGAAGTCGCCCAAGTGACCCGTATACTTGCGGAACTTCACCCGGAAAGCACAGAATTTATAGTAGAACTACCCCACGAAGCCGACCGAGCAAGCCACATTGTACAGGACCTCACTCGAGGGGTAGATGTCCAAACAGACGAATTAAATTACAGAGAACTCGTTGCTTTAAGATCGGTCTTTGCAAACAGTTAAAGAAGAATAAATTTTAAACCAGGGTAAATTGGATCAATTAGACACAAAAATTCAAGAGGTTAAAAACGAATTAGACGAGGCGGCGACTGATGCAGAACGAGAAGAAATTGAACAGCAATTGGACGATTTACAAGTTGAAAGGCGAAGTAGGTTAGAAGTTATTAATAGGAACACGGATCAGTTACGAAGTCAAATTAATCGCATTAAGGAAACAATTGAAAAGGTCATGAACAAAGATACAACTCTACGCAAGAAGATACCAACTTTGTTTAGAGAGTAAGGCATAACGACCGTCGGCTTTTTCACTAGCCGTAAGTACGATCGTATCTAGCATAATTACCGCTGCGAGAGATGCCGGCACGCCTAGTATTACACCAGAACCGACCCCGGCAACCTGAACCGAAACCACTGTCTAAAGGTGGCGTAAGAGACTGGATCAAACGACAATTGTGGAACTTGGCAAATGTTTTGAAAAGAAATGGGCCTGAAAGCGCTTGCTGCAGTATTTGCAGTCATTCGTAGCGTTTTAAGTTGGATTTTAACGTGGCGAGTAAAGCGATAGGTGGGGTTGCCGATCACGTCTGGACTTTGTTTTTAGCGGTAGGTTATTTAATTTTGACTTTTTTACAAATAATCTTAGGGTAAAAAAAATAAGCTCATGGAAATCAGGAGTTTTTTTCTTTTACTTTTTCGTTCAAGTTAAAACTTTATACAGCACAAAGCCTATCACACCAACGGCAACGGCTCCTATAGTTAAAGACAGTTTTTCTTCGTTGTGTATGTCTAATGGTTTCCGTTCGGGAGTAAAGGTTAAAATTGGCTTTATATTTGGAACGGGGCAATGCTTCAAATTTGTTGGACTAGGCTCTCTTCCACTTGATCGTCAAAATCACCGGCTAAAACACCGCCACCGTTTGTACTCGGTACGTAGCCCGTCTGTACGTCTTTGGTTGCGATTTGTAAATTGTTATTGTAGCCTTCAAATGTTCCGATGCGTAAGTCCATGTAGGAAGGCACCAAATATAAACCACTACGCGACTACGAAATTTCGAGGCGTTTTCGCATATTGTAGAGAATCTTGAAGTTGGTTAATCAATTGTTTGAGGTCGGGTTCTGAAATTAAAGTTATTGTTTATTTCTCGACAGTGTATCCAAAGCTCGCCAAAAGGATTTGTATTTATCTTTCCCTTGTAAATAACTTTTGGGACTAGTCTAGCTCTCGGCCGGTTTAAAAGCTTACCAACTTCTTTACCCAACCTTAATCTGAGTTTTACGCCGTTATCATAATTGTCACCAAGTTTGACTTTTCGTCAACTTTAAAACTCACGCCGGGAATTGCGTTTAAAATAAAATCAAACCAACCCACATTGTAAAATCCGGGCGGAATGACTACACTTCCCTGCTCTCCAAACTGTAAAAAATCACTGAGAGCTTCTCTCTTGTGCAAGCGATGCATAACCGGGGCGTTAGAGCCAGAGGCCGTGACTAAAAGAGTGGGCCTGGGTTCGGTTACAGCTCTGGTGTGCCTAGTTCCTTCTTCGGTGTTGTCGCCTAAAAAGCCTTCTTGAATAAATTCTCAAGCGATGCGGCGGGCTTCTTGATAAATTTCGATGTTCTGTCGAGTTAATACCATTAAATAAATTATTGCGTCATCTTGCTCTTTATCCGATACGTCAGTTATCTCTTAAATTTAATCGTTGAGTTCTTAAGCTTAAGGCTAGTTATTTTTGGGTTAACCGAGACGCTAAATTCCTCCAGGGTTTCCGCTTCGTAAGCTCGAATGTAATCTCTTATTTCGTCCTAAAAGAAAATTAAAATATCTCTCTCTAAATCTGTCAACGGTATTGCGGGCCTAAGTGCTACTACAACATCCAAATTAATAGTCGCCGTCTCTAGAGAAGCAGGTAGTTCGCATCCTGGTCAAACTCCATCGGGTGCCCTTTCTGTCGGACTTCCTTCGACTTGAGTTTGCCATTCGATTTCAGTGGATATTGTAATGTTGAAGTAACCCGGGCGGAAGCTTACTTTTCTGACTTAACTCTTTTTATCGCCTTTTAAATTGTCGATTTGATTTTCCAATTTAAACGTCTGCTCACTTTTGGTGAAATAAAAAGTGTGTCTCCGTTTTAGTACAAACGGGTTTTTAAAAGTCTTGCTAGGCAAGTTTAAATTTATTGACGGCATTTTCCCCGTGTTTCTCCGAGACTTGAAACAGGTCTTTTACGGCTTTGTGGGTTCTTTTGTCACGTCTTGATAACATACAGCAATTAAAGCACGGAGCGGTTTGCCTCTGGAAATCTTGCCCGCTAAAACTTGGTTTACTTTAAATTCGACGAGTCCAGCTTTCTTGGTGCTCAACTGGACGTCAAGTCCATTAAGCGTTTTACTCGTTTTCCATTTCGGCTTTTTACAACGAAACACTGGTTATATTTACCGCCCACGTTTACTGCCTCGTCTGAATAAATGCAACATAATACTAACCCACAATCCCGACAGACGTCGAGCTTATAATCTATTTCCATCCTATTTATGTGTGAGCACATGTCTTCTTTGTCCATGATTGTTATTTATTTAAAGGCCGTAAAAGCAACCTCAGTTATTCCTGAGAATAACCGAAGTTTAAAAATTGTACTTGACTAATTATCAAATTTAACCCTCCTGTAATTTCACGGGCGTTTCCAATTCGGCTTCAGATTCACATTCGTGAAGGTCAAATCCTCTAAATACTTTCAATGCCGATTTATTTGAAATGATACCGTCTTTTCCAACTTTTAACATGGCGGTCGAGACCGTGTATCTAACGCTGGCACTGCAAGAAAGCAAACTGTGAGTTCCGCAATACACGTCCATTGGGTAAATGAATGACTGAGCATCGCATCTCTTATTTATAAATTTCTTGATATTTGACGAGTTGGTGGGCCGCTTTCTATGGTCAAATAACGAGGCATAAGAATCAATTTTAACGTACACGCGATTTTTGTCGGTGTAGGACGGTTTAACGACTTATTCAATCCTATTTAAATCGTCGATATCGCGACTGTCTTTATAAGCGTTTATCGCGCACGATGACATGATACTCTTGGTGTCGGCCTGTATTTCAATAAAAGCGTAAGCCACCACATTTATATCGTCGAGTAATACGCATCATTCGCCTTTGTAATTGATTTGGCGACCTACAACGTTTTCGGCAGTTTTATCCCGTGTGCCATATTTATACACTGGATTTATGCCGTAACAGGGCGTCTGGCATCATAATTAACATGCGTTTTTCTAGGTCTTCGCGGAGATAATAATTTGTGGCTAAAGTAGGACCATTTGACTTTTGTAAAATCATTGAGAAATTTATCTCATTTTTCTTGGAGCGTTCGGAAGTAGAACTACTTTTTCTGAAAGTGGAAAGACCCCGGGGGAATCCCCCTTCTGCGTTTGGGAGTCACGAGCGCTGGTTCGGGAAGTCCCTTTTTGGCCCTGAAGGCGACTCCTAAGTAGGTGCCAACTTGTATTAGATTAACTCGATCATAATCACACAGCCTGGCTGGTTATTCCAGTCTAAAAAAGCTAAATGACTCACTCACCACAGTGATGTCACGGCGCAGCGAAGAATCTCCAAACAGCTTACAAAAAGACCACTATTCGAGCAAGAGCGGACCGGGAAATTCCCACTACAAGCAAGAACCCATCGGGTGTGAGAAGAGATGAGAGGACTTCCGAGGCTGGCGCAGCCCTTTATATCGGCCGCAGTGGCGCGGGACCACCACAACAGGTACCAGGACGAGACTGGCACCAGATCTATCCAATTTTTCGTTACGCAGACTGGCCTTTAAGTCTTGAATTTATACATTCCTAATGCTTTTCTATTAATGGAGCTCTATCAGACTTTTCCAGCCTTAACGGGCTCCAAGTATCCTAAACAACTGTTAGCAAACTATTATGCACAGTCCTCAACTAAGATAGTTTTTAACATCGAAGTCTAAACTTTACCCAACTCGTTCATAAAGTTTGAGCAACTGATAAACCTGTATAAAACATTTAGAGCGTTAGGGGATTACTGTCCTTACTCAACTAATGACAAGTTTCCTCAACTCTTAACTTGGAGTTTGAATAAGCAATTAACAAAATAATGTACAGCCTTTTAGGTGATAAATTTCCTTCCATGACTTTTGATTTACCAAACGATAAACTGGAAAGCTGATCTAAAGAAAAGGTTAAATGCGATTTTTAACACTGTAACACTTTGGGATATTTCGCCCTACGGCCCTAAATTAACTACAGCCTACATGGAAAACACGATCATTTTGATCTTTTGTCAGTAGCAGTCCATCCCGATAGACATATCTGGTCACTGTTTATGTAATCTTGGAGACGTTTCCAACCATGGTCTTCTCCAACTCGCTGCGAGTCATCGCTTGCCATACTCCTATTATACAGTCGTCCTTATCCCTGGCAGCCTGCAAACTCTGACCGGCTGCTTGTCACGGGACTCCCTCGACAATGGTGGCTGGGACTGAAGGGAGACGACGTCATACTGGTGCCTCTTGTGCTCAATCACGTTTAGCTCCGAGCCTGTAATTACCGTGACGGTTGTCTTTGCCCTCCTCAGCGATCTTCACTGTAAGTCTTGGTAGCAAATACGGGATGCAAAGTGCCTGTAAAGGATTACTTTTCTCCTTGTCTGGAATATTTTTGTAGACCCTTCATCTTGTGCCGACGTCTGTTGCTCTACTTGCCTCAACAGGCTCAATGGCTTTCCTCTACTTGCCTGGGCTGGTGCCTTGCAAACGGGTTGGTGTTCCTCCATCTCCCATATCATTGATACGTGTGATAAGTCTATCCTTGCTTCTGTCTGGGGTGACCTCTCCAATGGCCGGCCACTCGACAACACTTCAACCTCCGCCGCCACCTCTGATGTACCAGAGTCTCACTCCCCAAACGCATATGGTGGAGAAGCTTTCTTAGTAGGCGTTCTTGCCGTCTTCGCTATGTCCTCCGGTTTCCCTCTACTTCGCTCCGGTGGCTTAGCCCTTGGTGTTGCACGTACTGAGGTATCCAGGTCGTCTGGCACCTTTGCACAGTGCATGGTGCAAATGCGCTGATCTTTTATCGCTTCTTGGCCTGCTCAGTAACCTCCTCCAGCTTTCTCTTTGCGTCGCCTTTATTCTTTGGCTCTTTCTCGAGCGATTTGCTCGCCGTCTTCTTGTGGCTCTTTCTTCGCAACTTTGGTCCGTCTTCACCGGTCGCCTCCTGTTCCAACAATGACTGGGGGACTCGTGCCTCTCAACCTTGATTTTGTCAACCTCCTTCATATGTTTTTCCGGTGGCAGTGTTTGTAATGAGCACGCAAGTTGTCACGCCGGTTGTTTTTATTTGAACACCTCCCACAACAGTAGTATATCCTAGGACCATGCTCGACTGTCAGATAATCGGTCTAAGCTTCGCTTGCGTAATAGAATCCTACCTAACATTTCACTCTTGTCCCGTCTGGTGTTCTATGAGACCTACTATCCCTTCACCGTCGTCTCTTCCCATGGTTACATCTTGCTGTCCTTCCTAGGTTAAGAACACAAAAAATTGGGGTTACTGACTGCTATCATTTCTCAATTCATGCTAGGGTTTGGGACCCTTTGTAGCTCTTGTACAACCATCCTCACCCCTTACGGTCTGAGGTAATCTGCTTTCCCTGGGGGTTGGTCACGGTAACAAAGTGGGGCATTCAGCTCCCTCTGTGGTTTCGCATCTTCTCCGCGGTATTCGGGCTGATTCCATACCCGGTGGGGTCTCGGTGGCAGGGCCAATCGGCTGCAATGACGTTGTTGGGGTGAAAGGGCTGGCGGTAGCGTCTAAAAATTACCCTGCCGGTGTCAAATTCTTTGGTTGCTCGCAGAAATCTCCGGTCTGCTCAGGAATACTGGTTTGCAGCTTTTGGCGACTGGGGGTGTAGTTGTTGGCATTGTCTGACCCATTTACGATCCACGACACATGGGGTCTCCATGGTTTCAAGCGGTCAGGGTGTACCACTTTCATCTTCCCATGTTTCTTCTTTAGATCCGCAAAATGACTGCTGAAAGTGTGCATACCATGAAGTATGGACCCTCCAACGGCACTGTAATTTAGGAGAAAAGCCCTTCTTTTCCAAACGGTTATACAGCCATGCCAACTCTCCTACTCAGAGCTTGTCAGTCACAGTAGCTTTTCCGCCTTCTCGCAATTTAAGACACTAGCGTGTCCGATCGTGTGCAGGACTGAACTGCTCCCTCAGTTGCTGTGCATAATCTTTGTCAATTTTTTTCTGCGTCCTGTTGGTCGTCACTGTGCTGCTCAACGGTGAAATCGAACAGCAGGCGAACTTCACGCCCAAGCATAAGCATATGTTCGGCAATTCATCTGTAGGCTCCTGAGGTGACGTGCAGTAGGTGAACATGGCCAAAGCAAACTTCTCATTCCAATCGCGCTGTAGAGGATGACGCTCTTTCATTATTGAAACTATTGTGACCAGTGTTCGATCCCACCACTCTTCGGATTATACAGTGTCGTGCGTATTTTCTCGATGCCCTGTTGGCGACACATTTCCCCTGAGGACTTGAGACTCAAAGCTGTGCCTTTGGTCAGAGAGAAGAACTTCGGGCACACTATACTGGCAACTCGACGAATTTATCCGCTACTGTTTCTGCTGTCTGATCGGAGATTGGGTAGGCTTCAGTCCACTTGCTCAATTAGTCGCCTACAACAATTATATGCTTGTTTCCTCTCTCTGTAACTGGCAATGGGCCCATACATCTAATGCAACCCTTTCCATAGGCGCCCAATTTACCACTACTACCAGGAGCTAATGTCTTGTAACGCAATAGTTGTGCTTTCCCTTGCTTAGCATCATGCTCACCTAAGTAATGACTCGCTCTTGTCCGTCATACCAGACGCACTTGGGTAAGTGTGCAGGATGTGGTCGGCCTAAGCAACAGGATAAGCAAGGATAGGTGACTGTTGTAGCCTCATCTTCAGCTCCTGGGAGGCATCCTCGCAGGCGTTACTCCAGATGAACCCTCTTGATTTTCTGTGATACTGGGCACCTCTTTTGTCGTCTTAGGTGTTGGCCACTCTCTTATGGCGTGAATCTTGTCTGGGTCGGTAGCAACACCTTCCCTAACACTATATGCCCAAGGTAGAATATACTTTTCCTAAATAGGTGGCATTTTCAGGGTTTCAACTTCAGGCCTGCAGTTCGTACGCGTTGGCAGACTGTCTCAAGATGAGTCGGTTCTTCGTCAAAGGTCTTGGCGAAGAAAATCATATTGTCTAAGAAGACTAGTAAGGTTTCCCTGTGAAGGCCAGCAAGCATCCTCTCCATCAACCGCTCGAAAGTGGATGGGGCATTCCACAGTTCGAACGGCATGAAACGTTAAGAGTACAAGCCGCCAAGGACTACAAATGCTGACTTCTGTCTGGAATCCTCGTCGAGCTCCACCTACCAGTACCAACTGGCGAGATCTACAGTGGAAAACCACTTACTACCGGACAGGGTGTTTAGAGACTCATCGATGCGGGGTATGGGGATGGCGTTAAGGCAACGAATCGCTGGCTACCATCCACCTTCAACAGGACAACATTCGATCCCATGGATTCTGTCGGCTCTAGCCTACATCCCTAACCATTTCCTGGATTTGGCCATGTATTCTTTCTGCTCACTTGGAAGAAAACGTCTGGGCCTCTCCTTGATCTGAGGTGCCGTACCTGTATCTATCAAATGTCGAACCAAGTTTGCAAGGCCGGTGTTTGTGTCACTCCTAACAGAACGTCTTGATGTGTGTACAATAGGTCAGCTACTTTGCCGTGGTATTCCTTGTCCACCTCTTGGATTCTGAGGTCTTACAACTCTTTCAGATGTTCGGAGACTGCTGCTTTTCCCGACTCGGTAGGCGAAAATAACCATGTGCCGTGTAAATCGTCAGTCTCCACAGGCGTTAGGAGTCCCACCATGGTTCCCTCCCTAACGACACACTCCCTTTTTTTCAGGGTTGAACACACGCACAGGAAGCAGCTCTTCCTCTGAGTTTACGAGAACACGTGCCACAACCATGCACTAGTCGACTTCGTCACTTTGATAGGACGGTTCTACGAAGCCAAACTTGCTGCTGACGTGTTCACCCATCAGGACGGCCGGTACCAAGGCCTCCTGATGACCGGCTGAAACTCTCGTCGTTTCCCCCGTAACTACTCATGCGCAAAGACCTCCCCCACATCAGGCCACACACTTTATCTTCTTTTCGTTTAACGTTAACTCGCATGACTTGAAGTCAGGGAGCCCTTAGTTGACAGCGGCAAATCCATACCCAGGATCCCATCAACTTCTCCCGTGTTTCCAAACACAGCACGAACTGGACATTGTCGTCTTGCCGATCTGCGCTTCCAGCAGGCCCTACCAAGAGTGTCCATTTTGTTACCATCAGCGTTCCGAACGCCTGTGCCGTCACTCTCCAACCTTGGCTGCTTCACTGTGAGTATGCAGAGTTCATCGCACGTGTCACCCAACAACTTCACTTTGACTCCCCTAATTTCGCCTGTACAAATAGTCCTGCTTGTGCCTTTTGGTCACGGTTTGGTTTTAAATCTTTACTATCTTTCGCATCTCCTTGCAGACCTGATGCAAGGAAAACCTTTGCTTCCTTGTCGGTCCATCTATTTGTAAGCTTGGAAGCTGCAAAACGACGTTTGTACTTCCGCTATGAAGTTTCTTCATTGAATCTGTCAGGCAGAATGTTCGGCTGTTTCCTAGTGCTTACTGACACACAGCTGTCCGTCTCCACCCTCGCCTTGGCTTTCTGTTTGCCACCGCGTAAGTGCAATATTCTATCTCTAAACTAGGTGCCCTGGTTCATTTGCAACGTCCATGCAGTCTTCCGTCACACTCGATAGTGAGGTATCGCTGTAGAAAGGCAACCATCCCTCGCCGTTGTCTATAAAGCTGGCAGTAAGTGTTGCAGTGGTGGGTGTAGTAAACGCCGACGTAAGCGGAGGCACAGCCATCAGAAATTTCCCTCTTGATTTCGTGAGTTTGAATTTGCTGGAATTCTTGACTTTGGGGTTGTGACTGACAGCTCTGAACTCTGTTGGCTTGTGGGGAACCTCTCTAGTAGTTCCTTGACTTGTAATTGTAGACGCTGATTCTCGGCTCTCACGTGCTCCCACTCGTCACTGTTCTCTTGCTGCACATTGCTGTCAGACAGGCCGTCTGCCAACAGGTCGCCTTCAAAATCAATAAGGCCAGTCGACATTCGCCTACGTACAGTTGTGCTCAAAAGTATTCAACCCTTTGAAAAATAATATACTTTTCTAAATTCTTCATTTTTAAAAGATATTATGTTGGCACTTCCACTATATCTTTTGTCTGTTTGTTACAATACACAAATCCACATGTGTATTGGCTAAACTTCATTTGCATAATAATAGATATGGGCCGGGTTTCGTTTTTGCTCCTGTTCAAAAGTATTCATACCCCTGGTTTACATAGTCTGTTGTCTTTTCTTAATAATCAAAAGTATAGCCTTGGTTCTTGATGACTACCTCAAGACGGTTCCTAAAAGTGTCCACAAGCTTTCTGCATGTTTCCTGTATGATGTTGGTCCACTCTTTTTAGACGAAAGACTCCAGCTGGGTCAGGTTGGATGGTCTCCCAGCCATCACTCCAGTCTTCGGCTCCCTCCACAGATTCTCTATTCGATTAAGGTCAGGACTTTGACTTGGCCATTCCAGCACATGGATACCACTGTCCTTGAACCACTGTTTTACTACTTTGGTGGTGTGCTTAGGGTTATAATTTGTCCTGCTGGTACGTCCAATCAGGTCCAAGCTGGAATTTCTCAGCAGACGCTTTACTTTGTCATCCAGGATTATGATATAATCCTCCTTGCCCGTATCTTACTGAGGTTCTCGGTGCCACTGGCAGAGAAGCAACCCCATAGCATTATGTTGCCACTACTGTGCTTGACGGTTTGGGCTGTGATCTTCGGCTTGTATGCTGCTCCTTTCTCCCTCCAGACGTAGGTAATATCCATGTGGTTAAACAACTCCGTCTTTTTATGGCCTTGGTTGTGATCTGTTAGTCGTTGTTAGCCTCCCGGCAGATTTCTCTGGCAAGTCTGAGAGATACTTTGCACTTCCTGCCATGCCCATTGAGGTTTTTATTGCTATGTTGAACCGCTTATGTGTCCTGGTGATACTCTGAATTGTTACAGCAGGGACCTCATATTGCTTGGAAATTGCCTTGTACCAACATAATAGCTTTTAAAAATGAAGAATTTAGAAAAGTGTATTCTCCAAAGGGTATGAATACTTTTGAGCACAACTGTAGGTACTGTGGCGCCGGGGGCCGGCCGGCCGGGTGGGGGCGCCACGGTAGTGTGGCTGGCGCCCTTGCTGGACCAACCGGGAGACCCGCCGCGCCAGCGCTAGGAGGCGTCTTCGGGTGGCCTCGAGAGTTCGGTTTTGTTGTGAGTCTTCGGACGGACAAGTTGATTGTGTTGCCGAAATAAACATGTTTTGCCCTCGAAAAGAGAAGTTCTGAGCCTAGTGTGCTTTCTTACCTCTGTGTGAAACCCATTAGACAGTCGGAATGTTACACTGGTGGTAGCTAGGGACACGGTTTGGCGAGAAAATCAGGTAAATCTTCTCGTTTCTGTTGGCATGGGTCCATCGTTCGACTGAGGTCTGGCACCTGAACCCCCATGCGGCGGAGGTGCGGACTGGGATGGGACTTCATGGGCAAGGAACCAGACTTTGGAGACAACCCGGAGGTGGACAGACAATGAGGATGTTTGGGAATCATTTTGGGGGGAAACGTGGAACAATTGACCCGTAGTAGGGAGGGGGAAGGCCTCAGGGTAATAGTGCAGGGCAGGGGGAGCAGGATTTGGCATCACATTCCCCGCGTACCAAGCCATTGCATGCGCTGTTGCAAGGTGGACCTCCCCTGGTCGTGGGGGGCGGGGTGATGGGCGAATGACCCCAGCTGGGGCTTCACCAAAGTTATCCTGCTGCCACGGTGGGGGCTGGGTTTCACCAGGGGCCAATGTCTCTCCCTCTCACCAGTACTCCGGATACCGATATCCGTGCGGCACCCCATTGCGGCAGTTGCGTGGCAGATGAGGTGGTCCGGTTGGAATACCATCGGGCCGGGATTGCCGCTGCCAGGGGAGGGGACCTTTGCAAAGGCCAGTTGAGATTAGCGCAAACAAAGGGAGCGTGGCGCCCCCTCTGGTGGCGGGGGTGCACGGGGAGTGGTGGTCCTTTCGGAACATCACAAACGCTCACCCAGTGCCAGAGAGGGGGATGCCCAGCGGCATTCAGTCGAGGTATGTTACACAGGGGCAGGTGCCGAAGTGCCCTCTAGAGATGGTGGCGAGACGGGTGGGGTGGTCCATACAGAACACCGCTGAGGGGGAGCTGCCAGCGCAAGTGAGGGGCACCGCACACGAGTCTGTAGGGCCGACCCCGAACCAGGGCACCGTACACGTCTCTGTGAGGTTGAACCCGAGCGGCAGTACCACACACGAGTCTATAGGGGTGAACCTGGATGGGGGCAATGCACACGAGTCTATGGGGGTGAACCTGAACAAGGGCACCACACATGCATCTATGACAGTGGTGCCGAACAGGGGCACTGCACAAGAGTCTGTGGGGCCCACCACGAACCGGGGCGCCGCACATGAATCTGCGAGGTTGAACCTGAGTGTTAGCACCGCACACAATTCTATGGGGGTCAACCCGAACGGGTGCACCACACACAAGTCTATGAGGCTGAATTCAAGCCAGGCATTGTGGGCGCGACCCGTGCCAGCATCCCCGAAGTGCTAAAGACCTGCCCTTCCGAGCGCGGGCCGTGGCTGCTGCCCCGCGGCCCCAGCAACCACAGGCAAGGCCTGCGGGGAAGTCGCCTCCGACGCACAAGACTGAGTCGCCCACACCGGGCCGGGCGAGACCTAATACGCGAGCGAACCATGTCCTGGGCAGGCTGGCGGGGCGGTAGATACGGGTACTTATGGATACGGGGGCAGCCCTGAGTCTGATCTCTGCCCGGGTATATGATGAAATGGAGGCAGTGGATCAGCCACATCTTCGTCTGGCTAGCCCGACACTAAAGTTGGCAGATGGCAGCCCAATGTCGGCGCGGGTAGTGGCGGAGTTTGAACTCCAGGTGGGAGACCAACAGCTGAGACACACCTACCCCGTGGCCAACATGGAACCAGATGCCATCCTGGGGATCGACTTCCTTTTCAAATATCGGTGCAAATATGGTGAAGGGGTGATAGTGTCATCGTCATCGATGGGAAGACCGTCCCACTGGAAGGGAGCGGCTGCCAGCAACAGGTTGCAAGAGTGCAGGTGGGGGAAAGCTTGGTGGTGCCGGCCGGGCACAAGGTGTTAGTTGTGGGGAAGCAACAAGTGGACCCTGGGAGGAGGATCAGGATGATTTACCCAGACCTTGCAATGACAGACCGGTGCCAGGTGATGGTTGCCACTGACTTGGTGGACGCTGGTGATGGACCTGTTACGGTGCGAGTTTTCAATCCGACAAAGGAACTAGTTATGGTGCATCGGGGAGTCAATTGGCCTTGTTCTATTGCGTGGACAATGTGGAGGTGGTTGGACCAACGGAGGACCTGGGTGCTCCCACTTCAGTTCCTCACCCCCACGCCAACTCCTCACGGGCGCCGAGAGCGAAGTGTCTGACCACCTGTGTGACTAGTGGGGCCACACACACCTTAGCGAAAAAGAGAGCTGCCGGCTGGCAGGACTCCTGGCAGAGTTCATAGGTGCGTTCACTGGCCCAGACGGAAAGCTCGGGAGGACGGACTTAGTACAGCATCGGATTAACAAAGGGACAACACCTCCCATCCGGCATCCGCTGCGGCGGTTACCCATACATAAACACCAAGAGGTTGGGAGACAGGTGGACTAAAGGCTGCAAGATGGCATCATCGAACTGTCCCATAGTCCCTGTTCCTCGCTGGTAGTCCTCGTGAGGAAGAAGGATGGGTTTGTCCACTTCTGCGTGGACTACCAGAAGGTCAATGCAGCCACATTGAAGGGTGCGTGCCCCATCCCGAGAATCGAGGACAACCTCGACACCCTGAGTGGAGCCCGCTGGTTTAGCACGCTCGACCTGGCCACCGGGTACTGGCAGGTCCGTATGGTGGAGGGGGACCGGGAGAAGACAGCATTTGGGACCCAGAGAGGCCTGTACCAGTTGAGGGTGATGCCATTTGAGCTCTGCAACACCCCGGCGACTTTTGAACACCTAATGGAAGGGGTGTTAAGGGGGCTGCAGTGACAGTAGTGTACTTGGATGACGTAATTGTCTGGGAGCGTACGTTCGAGGAGCACTACTAGAGGTTGGCTACAGTGTTGGAAAGGTTCTAGAGCACAGGGCTGAGGCTCAAGCCCAAGAAGAGTAACCTCTTCCGGACGGAGGTGTCCTTTTTAGGTCACCTAGTGTCTGCCGAGGGGGTCAGAACCGATCCTGACAAGGTTCTCCGTCATTAAGAGCTGGCTGACACCTACCAACGTGACGCAGGTCCGGAGCTTCCTGGGCCTAGCGTCCTAATATCGCCGCTTCATAGCCCACTTTGCGGAGATCGCCAACCCATTGCATGGTCTCACCAACAAGAGTTAGGACTTCACCTGGACAGATTCCTGCCAGGAGGCCTTTGAACAGCTTCAGGACACTTTGGCGACAGCCCCGGTGCTGAGGTATCCGCATCCCGAGTACCAGTACATCCTGGATACTGATGCCTGCAACTGCACCATAGGGGCAGTCCTGTCCCAGGATGGCGGCCGGGGCGAGCAGGCAGTTGCCTACAGCAGCCGTGTACTGACGAAGTCTGAACACAATTATTGTACTACCCGGAAGGAGCTGATGGCTGTGGTCCACTTTGTGCAGTACTTCAAACATTACCTGCTGGGGCGGAGGTTTCTGCTTAGGACAGACCACGGGTCACTGAGATGGTTGTTCAATTTTCGGGAGCCAGAAGGGCAGACGGCCTGTTGGTTGCAGAGACTAGGGTGTTTCGATTTTAATATCAAGCACCGAGTGGGGTACAAGCACCTTGATGCTGATGCCGTCTCCCAAGTCCCCTGCAGGCAGTGTGGACGTTCGAAAGAGGCCAGGTAGGAGTGCTTCAGTGCAGGGACACCGCCCCCTGCGGCCGAGCCAGCGCCCACAGTGGGTGCCATTCAGAGTGGGGACCAAAAGGACGCATCGGACTTGGACGAGCCCCCACAGGTCTGGAGCCCCGACCGCCTTCAGGAAGAACAATGCCAAGACCCAGAGCTGGCCCAGGTTTGGAAGTGGCTGGAACAAGGGTCCCAGAGGCCCAAATGGGAGGAGGTTTTGGCCCTCGGTGCCAGCGCAAAGTCATGGTGGGCCAGGTGGGAGACGCTGCAGCTACAACAGGGTGTCCTCCAGGTGAGGTGGGAGCAACCACCCGGCAGTCCCCCGACCTGGAGTGTTGCCGTTCCACGGACCACGATACAGGAGGTCCTGCGGCTGGCCCACGACCACCATACTGCCGGGTACCTGGGGATCGCCAGGACCATTGCCAAGCTGCAACAGGCTCCCGTCTTTTGGAGAGGAATGCGGCAGGTAGCCGAGGAGTGGTGCCAGAAGTGCCACCTATGTGGGTCCCGGAAACCCCCGCCACGACCAGGGAAGGCCCACCTGCAGCAGTATGTCCCCGGCGCACCCATGGAGCGCATCACCATAGATCTCACTGGACATTGGTGGAGCAGGTCATCACCCGTTTTGGCACACCGTTGGAGATCCACACCGATCAGGGACGGGAGTTCGAGGCTGGCTTGTTCCAGGGGGTCTGCCTGCTCCTTGGCATCCAGAAGACGCGGACAATGCCATTCCATCCCTAGTCACATGGAATGGTGGAACGCTTCAACCTGACAGTTAAGACCATGCTGAGCATGTTTGTGGCTGAGAACCAGAACGACTGGGATGAACACCTTCGTATGTCATGATGGAGTACCGTTCCTCCCAGCATGACAGCACCAAACTCACCCTGAACATGCTCACGTTTGGCCGTGAGGTGGGGCTTCCGTTGAACGTGGTGGTGGGCTCGCCAGAAGGACAGCCGGAGGACCTGGAGGTACACGAGTTAGTGGATGGACTGAGGACGAGGACACAGCATGCCCATGAGTTTGCCCGGTGCCATCTACAGCGCAGTCAACGGTATCAGAAGCGGCAATATGATCGGAGGGCTCAGGGTGCTGGCTTCGAGCCTGGGCAGGCCGTCTGGCTCTACAATCCAGCCAAGCAGGTGGGCCAAGCACCGAAGCTGCAGTGCCGCTGGGAAGGGCCGTTTACGGTGCTGGAGTGCATTAACGATGTCACCTACCCAGAAGTCACCCAAAGCCAAACCCTGTATCGTGCATTACAACCGGTTGAAGCCCTACCTCAGCGAAGTCGACCTGGGATGGGGGAGACGTGCCAGCACAGGGTATCCAGCGATCGAGAAGAAAGGGGAGCCCTGGCCCTTTGGTCCCGCTCCTAGGTCCCCCTTGCAGGCTGAGGAGGCGACGCAGGATCCTACCCCCCCTCGAGCACAAAGAAGTTGACAGTTCGGACGCGGTGGGCGTGCAACATCAATCCACGATGCCAGATCCCACTCCCGGACTCGAAAGGGGCACCGGGTTGTCCGACCAAGCCGGTACTTGTTATCCCTAACCACTGATACCCCAGTTTCTCTTCCCGACAGGATGGACTCTGTGAAACGTCCCTACTGTCAGCAGGGGTTCACCCAGCCACAGGGGTCGAGGCGCCACTTGAGGACGGCTTGCTCGGTTCTGCGGTCCACCCGTCCCTTCCAGTGCGAGAAGGGCTATGGTGTCAGCTTCTACAGGGAGGGCATCTGTAGCCGCCACTACCACTTCCGCAAGGGGGTTGCGGTCAACACCATTTAGGTGGAGGATGTGGCCATGCCGTACGTCCACGCAAGTGACACTGAGATGGACAGGGACCCCAAGCTTCCGGGACGCTCGCCCTTGCCACCACACCTGGTCCCGGAGGGAGACCTTCAGACACCTCACCCCCAACCAGAGCTGCCAGAGGGAGCCGCTCCCCAAGGAGACAGGAGAGGCGGAGGCGACGGTGCCACTGAGAGTGGTTGGGGCGCCGTATACATGTGGCTCCCCCTCCTGACCGAGCCTGCCATGCACCGTTGGCCCGGAGCCCCAGCGTGGTCAGGTCCCAGATGTGCTTGGGTGATGCGGCGACCCTACAGCCCTGCGATGCTACCAGGGAGGTCGGGACGGGCATATCCGCCCCTCTTTGCGAGCACCTGCATAGTGAGTGCAGACTGGAGCAGATATCAATAGGGGTTGACGAGTTTAGTATACTACTCAAGGAAAAGCTTACTAGATGAGTGGACTGTGCTGGGCTGACGCTGCCTTTTATATTGGCAGGCCGCGCGCACAGGTCGCAGCAGTGTGGGACCACCACAGCGGATGCCAGGATGTGACTGACACCAGGTCTATTTCCTTATACAACTGAGAATTCAACGAATAAACTTTCAACTGTAAAAACCTAAAGGATTGTTCATTTTCTCATCAAAACATATGGTATGCTCTCTCACGTTTGCTGAAACATGGCAGTGATTACAATATAATTAGAATAGAGACATACATCAGGAGCAGTGGTCACTCTTCATCAACAGCCATGCAATTCAAATCGGGAGCACTTGTCTAATTGGTCTAATCACAAAAGAATCAAACAATCATCTGCCTAAAACTTAACCGTACAGCGCCTTTTGTACACTTTGAGCCCCCGTGTACTAAACACAATTGCTTTTTGTCTAAAAAAACAGTACATATGTCCCATGGATCAATCAGCAATCAGAATGCTCTAATATGCAAAGTGCAGGTGACTTGGTACGTGTTATCTCTTACCCACACCGTCCAGTTGGTGTTCCATCACTAAACATACAGTTTATACCCTGTCACATAGCCCTCTTCCAATGTTTTCAGTCCCTGGAAAGTTTTTAGTCCCTGAATTTTGCTTTCTTTCACTTCTTCAACAGTTTGGATCTTAATACAATTATACAGTTCCAGCTTTCCCATAACTTCTGCTAAGTATATTTTTTTCTCTGCACGACACCAAATCAGCAAAAAAGAATAAAATTAAACAACTGAAGAAACTTTTAAATATTGAACTTTTGCGTGTTATACTCAACCTTATAAATAGTCCACAACAATTTCAACTGACTATCCAGAGTATAAATCCGCAACAAGAAAACTACAAGTCTTCAATTAAAAGTACAAGTTCTCAATAAGAACACTTTGTGAAGAGCACAAGTCCTCAATAAGAAATCAATATCAAAATTATAAAGCTTAATGAACAAACTTTTTGAAAAAAAAGGTAAGCTTTGTTTCAGGAACCACACAGCCAACCACATTGTTTATTTCTGGCTAATGTTCATAGCAAAACTCTTCTCGATATCCTCCCGGTGGACGGCCCCACCGTTACTGTAAAAGGTTATGGTAATCCTCATCTCGATCCCATCTTCGGTTGCCGTTTTGCCCTTGGACGACGTCGAGCTGGCTCAATTCCGTCTTGCTCTCTGATGTGGAGGAATCTGCACTTCAGGACTTCAGGCATTTCACTCCAATGTGAGGGTGGGGCGGAGGACTGCTGGCTGATGTTGATGCTGCTGGTGGTGCTTCTTCTATTAGCTCGAGTGTCGGTTCAAGGGGAAGCGGAGGTAGTGACGCGACATGGGGGTTCAGGACCAGGTGTGGAGGTAGGGTGAGTTAAGTGATGCTTTTGTCGTGGGTTTTGTTGTGTCGCTTAACACTATTCCAATGGGTGAAACTGTATCAACATAGAGCTTGAAATTAAAAGGTCACGCAGCGAGCTTCCAGAACCCTTGGGCAGTCTGCCTAGGGGGATTTTACATTGTGCCATCGTATCACCTTCGAAAAGTAATTCCTTACTGAAACCACCCCATGAAGCACTGATGTTGGAATTTTACCTCCTGTTTTCCTCAAGCATCATTTTGGAAAAGTCACCTGGAGATGGGTAAAAAACGAATTTTATTAACAACTTTTCTTGTCTGGGGATATCGTACATAGGTCTCCTTGTTCATGCACGTTTGTTTTCACTTGCTATGCTTTCTTCAAAACGAGACTGTACAACCTTGCAAAGATTTACGTACCTGCAATCGATGGCTTTCAGATTCCGTTGAATTGACATCACGCAGTTGTTGTCAGCAAAGGTTAGATAAAATATTACAATCTTTCGTAAAAGTAGAATATTGCTTTATGTTTATTACTTTATAAATTATCAGAATGTGCAAAATGTTTTAATCTGTTTTTATTTTGGTTTTTACCCACAGACTGCCATAAAATTTCAAAACATAAATTTTCATCTGCGTACGAGACTACCGTTTTCCACTGGTCTTCATGTATTTTAGATTTTTGGAAGTGATGGGTCAATTTTGGCAGGATATTTCTCTTTTAGGTCAGGTAATTTTTCAGTCTCTATAAATTGATATACTTGCAAATATTTTTCAAAGCCTTTTTTTTGGATTCTTAAAGAAGAAACTGTACAAAAAAATATTACAAATTCTAAAATATTTTCCTATCCAAGGGTTCCGGAAGGGCGCCATCAAGGTCAACTTTCAGGCTCTGTTGACATAATTGACAAGCGATTAAACAGCGGTTCCAGCGGTATCGCAACTCCATTACCAATGATGGGATCGGAATGGGAGCCATCAAACTAGGGAGAGGGCAAAGGTTGCACCAGCCTCTTTCCTACGATGATGAACAGTACACGTCACCAGTACGCCCTCGGGATAACACATTGTGATAAGTGCATAAAGGCGTAGCCTGGGCATGCACATGTTGGTGAGTAGCTAATGCTAATATAATGTGCTAATGCATCATCTACCGTGTTTGTGAAGATTGAAACGCAGGCCGCTTGCCCATGCCGGCGTGGATTGT
This sequence comes from Acanthaster planci, assembly GCF_001949145.1. The sequence goes on from NW_019091362.1 coordinate 10,928,317, forward strand.
GTATGTAAAACGTACATTATCAAAGTGGAAAACGAACGTTTCGTTGTTTCCGGAAATCTGGAAATTTTCCGAATTCATATCACAGTCAAAGTCAATTGCAAAGCCCTTGTTCTTGATTACAGCATCCCGCAGGCAGCTCCAAGGGAATATTGGCCCATTATCTTCCTTGGTGAAGACCTCTAGCTCTTTCAGGTTTGAGGGTAGGGTATGCACCTTGGACTTGAGGGTGATCCACAGGTTTTCGATGGGATTCTGGTCTGGGAATTGGCTTGACAATGGTTGCACCTCCACGATGTTAATCCTAGAACAATTTCTTGACTGCCTTTGCGTATGTTTAATGATAATTATCCAGTTAGTAACGGTACATGTAAGCCAAGTTAGGGCTGAGATGTAAATTTTCTACAGCCTGCTTGACATTTTCCTGCAGAATCTGGATGTACTACTCCTTCATTATTCCTTCCACTTTCAAGAGACTGCCAGGCCCACCTGCAGAAAAACAACCACAACATGATGCTCCCACCTCCAAACTTAACGGTCAGCAAAGTGTTCTTTGGGTCGATGTTTCACCTTTCTTGTGCCAAACGAGGGAAACAGCCCTTTGGCCAAACAGTTCCATCATCTCATCTGAGCTGACCATAGAACTGACGACCAGAAACTTTGATCCTTGTCTTGGTGCCCTCTGACAAATGTGAGTCAAGCTTTTCGATGCCTGTGATCAAGGAGAGGGGTCGTTTTTGGACGACGCCCATGTAGCTCTTCCTTCTGCAATGTGTGGCAGACCGTCTCCATTGAAACCTGGGTCTTCATCTCACCCAAGTTGTCCTGCAGTGCCTTGATTGTCGTTCTAGAGTTGGAAAGGGCCTCACGGCACACTTTCTTAACCAAACGAGACACCTTCGGATTCTGTCAACGCTTGCCAATGTTTTTCACAGCACTGAACTTCTTGTACTTTTTGACAATGCACTGTACAGTGAAAATTGGTACTCTGAAGAGCTCACATTTGGCTTCATAGCCTTTCCCATCTTTGTGGGCATTCACAATGTTCATGCGGAGATCCTTGCTGAGTTTCATAGTTTTTGCCAAGTTCACAACAACTGAGGAAGACTCCACGGTTTCACTATAATTTATACTCTAGGAGTAGTGCACTGATGACATTCCACAAATTACATGTAAATGCAAAAGATGACATTCTTAACAGATTCCCTGAGAATTTATGCATTGTTGCATATACTCAAAACAACATGCAGATCTTAGGATTAGAAAGTCTGGAGCATGTGCATTTCGGAGGAATGTGGCCAAATACCATGACATGCAAATGAAGCTCTTCTTTCCATCATCCCAACATCAAGTCATCTTGTCAACCAAGCCCTTATTGGCAGGGCTTACAATATCTGTGACATGGAACACATCGCCGAAGAACTGTACCACATCTCAAAAGAACTTCAACCCAGCCCTTATTGGCTGTCAACCAAGCCCTTATTGGCAGGGCTTACAATATCTGTGACATGGAACACATCGCCGAAGAACTGTACCACATCTCAAAGGCACTTCAACCCAACGGCTACAAGACCCAGCAGATCAACACTCAAGACCCAAGACCAAGATCCTCTCCCGGCCAAAAGGTCTCCTATACCCAAAGACAACTAGATAAGGCTCCTAGTTCTGTTACTCTCCCCTTCATAGGTTGTACTACCCACCACATCCAGCATATCCTGAGCAAACATGACATCAAGGTATTCCACAGAGCCCCTCTCAAAATCTGCAGCATGCTGACATCCAACAAGATCCGCACCACCAACCAGGGATGTACAAGATCCCCTGCTAATGCGACAAAGTGTATATTGGCGAAACTGGTGGGGACCTCCCCACCAGACTCAAAGAACTCCGAGCCCATGGCAGGAAGGGAGAGTACGAGAAGTCAGCGATAGTCAAGCATTTCCACACTGAAGACCACCGCATCAACTGGCACCAAGCCCACCTCATCATCAGCATCGAACACTGGAACCAAAGACGCATCAGAGAAGCCTTGGAGATTCTCAAGCACAGTATCATTCCCAAAGACATCGGCTTCTCCATCAGTGACATCTGGCAACCCCTGCTCATCTCCCAGTCCAATGGATCCTCTATACCCTTGGACACCCCCCGCCCCGCCTGTGGGTCTCCTACAGTTTTGTAGTTATCAAGACAGGTCTTGGTCTCGAGACCAGTCTCCAAACCAGTTTGAAGGTGGTCTTGATCTCGAACATGCTGGTCTTGGTCTCGAATCATTAGTTTCAGTTTGGGTCTTGATCTTGCACCTCCTGTTCTCGGAATTTATGGCCGAGACCAGTACAAGACCAATTTAAAAATACGCTTTGCACCCTTTTATACCTTATCGGTAAGGAATTTCGATTGTTTGTAGGCCTACAAAAAACTTGAATTGAGATCCCGCAAGACGTAGGTACGGCCGTTAAGGATTGTACCTAAAAGCGTTTGTTGTGGCTACAGCTGGCAGTAGCATATCATGGGCAAACTTCACCTTTTCCACAAATTACGTGTGCACCCACAGTTAAAACTTGCGCGGCCAAAGTTTAAAGCTTTCGCACTCGCAGCAAAGTTAAAGCTTGCACCAGAAAGAAGATGACAGCGCGTGACAGCCCCCAAAATAATTGTCAATGGTTACCGGCCGTAAAAAGATATGTCATTTGTTGTCGTCGGAGTACCTGTGAACCCGCAGTAACATTGCGTGGTGTGGTAACTAGACGCTTATTTATGCACTGTTTGTTGATCTTAAACTTGACTAACAAGACACCATTCCATGATAGCATTTTCGGCAAAACGTGTGCTGCCGTGTGCCTTTGCCTTGGTGGTGCGTAAGTCGATGTCATGATTACCAGAAAGTCTTTTCCGGCTATTATGTCTGGCAATTCAAGGTCGGCAATCATACATTATGCATTCAACTACCACAAGGAATATGTTGGAGTCAGAACGGGAAACAAAAAGATGTCGCTGTGTGTGTTTTTTGCATGAAAAACCCAGCATCAGGGGTAAGGCAGGAACAACATCTGCCTTCATTGAAAACGTGCACTGCCATCACCCCGTGAAGTACGTACATTTACGTGTACCAGACTACTTCTAGGAATGATCTTTCAGTCCTCATGTTTCTTTAAATTTTCAAAGAATCTAAATTTAAGGCTTAAATGTTCAAACAATCATAAACTGTTTCGTGTTTGATTTTTAATGGAATGTGATGCCATGTTTGCATTACAGTCCCGAGTTCCATTATTTTTGAAAAAATAAATTGGCTTAATTTTACCACTTTAAAATGAATTGAGCTGAAATGCATACAATTATGAAGTGCCGTTATTTTGCTTTCTTAATTTTTATTTAGGACCCCTTATTTTTATACTATTTGCATTTGCACACTATTTGAGGATGATGATACAAAGATGCTCGATTCTTTCATCACATGCTTGCACGACATCCAGAAGTGGATGCTGGACAATTTCCTGAGGTTCAACCCACATAAGACAAAGTTCATGATTATTTCCTCGCCACAACTTCAACACAAAATCAAAATCCAAAACCTACAAATAGGCGATGCTGTTCTGGTACCCAGTACGGATGCCCGCAATCTTGGTGTGGTGTTTGACCAGTTCTTAAACTTTGAAAAACATGTGTCCAAGATTTGTCAGACATCATACATGCATCTAAGAAGAATAGCAAGTATCAGACCCTT
>NW_019091362.1:10932512-10967538 GCF_001949145.1 Acanthaster planci
CCTTATAAACGCTTTATTATTATTATTATTATGTAGCAGGGGCGGATTTAACTTTTTTTTTTCTTCGTACGGGATGCGAAAGTCCATGAACTGTACAAGAGTAGCATCCCTAGTCTACCCATCTTAAAGTTGTATTGTGCCCCCCCCAACTTACTCGATGATGACTCATTCAACTGAACCAGGCAATGTCACGTGGGCATGCTTTGAGCCCCAGTCTCAGTAAGCAGGTCGGCAGTCAGTGGAGTAACACACCTATTTAATACCAGTCAAGTTCTGCCCTGAGAGCTCAGACCTGCGAGTGGACTTGGTAGTTAACGCTCGAGTTGAACTGATCTGTAATTTTTCTTAAGTGCTGTGTTGGGTTTTTTAGGTTGGTTTGGTCTTGTTTTTAGTTTGGTTAAAGCTTACGTTGATTTTTGGCAGTTTTCGTTGGTCTAGCATTGGTCTAATTTCTTAAACTTAATTTTGGGCTTGGTCATATTTGTTCTACATTTTAAATTTCAGGCTTCATGTTGGAAACCACCATGGGGTTTTTATAATCAGCATGGAAACACCATGGGGTTTTTATGATCAGCATGGGAACACCATGGGGTTTTATGAGCAGCATGGGAACACCACAGAATTTTTATACTCTACATGGAAATACAATGTGATTTGTATGCGGACATCATGGAAACGCCACACAAACACTATTCAAATTTTTGCAATCATCAAAAGAACACTGGGATTTGCATTGATATGGCATCTACACAGGTACACTTACAGGCTTTGTTGTATTGTAAACCACATTAGCTGCTGCCATTAAAATGCATTGGCATGAACTACAGTACACAAATTGGAATGGAATGTGGATTCATTAAGCATAGCTATTCATTCCAAAGTGAACAAATTTAGCTGTACTGGTACATGTACATGAGTTTTAAATAATTATCTCTTCAAAAGAATTAAATATTTCTTTATAAAATTAAATAATTAATTAAATTGTGATTGAAATTTGAGTTTAAAATCAACTAATTTGATCAAAATCACATGTAGTTTATCTATAACCCTCTGCTGATTTATAAATTTTTACGCCCAATTCCACATGCATGTACGTGTACCAGTGAAATACCTATTTGTACCTGTAGTACAGCAGATAGATACCGGTACAGGTGCCAAAGGTAAAATAACAGGTTTTAATAAGCTATAAACTCTACATTCTGTTAATTAATAATTGAGGTCACAGGGTTTGTCAACATGGCGCCACAAAATAGAAGGATCAATGAGCGAAAAAATGCCATCAACCACTTCACTTATAGCACATTATTACAAATTCAATGTTGCTTAAAAGCTTTACTGAGAAATGTATGCCAGAAATAGTTTTTTTAATAAAATTCGGTTGACAGAATATTTGCCAAAAACTAAAAATGATGGGATTGTGTACCCTTTTACATGTACATACAGTATACCTGTGTATTTTACAAAACCACAGTTTTAATGTTACTTTTTGAAATGTACATGGATTGGGTTTGTTTGAGATCCAGCTGCTTGTGGTAATGAGTTAATGACTCAAAGCTAGATTAACTAAAACTTTAAATGTTTAAGAATATTATACTGGATTATTATGGGTTTTAGTTCTGTAGGCCTACATGTACACTTTTAGGGATTCGAAAGTTTGAAAGTATCTATGGTACTGCAAAAGCAGCTTTTTAGTTTGTTTGTTTTTTCAAGCTGTATGTAAAACATAGTAAAGATTAAAGAAAAGAAATGGTAAGGGAAAATGAATGGCCTCTTAGGGTTAGGTTAGTGTTAGGGTTGGGATTAGAGGAGTAAGGAGTTCAGGGAAAGAAAAAGAAAAGACCGACATCCGACATCAAAAACATGTACATGTACTGGTACTGTGCCTGAAGTGATTAGTGGGGTTGGGTAATGGGGTCATCAACTTTTTTATCATTATCAGCAAGAGCATAAAACCTCTGCGCTGGGAGGGATTGAAGATTTGAACAATATCAAGCAGAACATAATCATTTATTTTCTATTTTTCATTTGTACTCACACTAGAGAGGGGAGGGAACTTCATGACATTCATAAAAATGGTGAAAAAAATTACTAGTCTAGTGATTTTAGGGTTAGTACATGTAGGTTTAGGGAAAGGGGCAGGGGAAAAAGAAATGAGAAAGATGTAAAAACTACTTAAGGGAAACCTGAGAGTCCAGACAGCTAAGAGACAGAGAGCCTGACAGACTAGAGGGACAAAAATTAACACAAAAACAAAAAAACATTAGAAACAAGAAAAATTTAAGAACTAGGTCAGAGCAGAAAGTAAAAAGGCATTTGGTCTCCCCAGGCCAGGGGCGACCACATCCCTTGGGTACTAAACAAATTGCTACTTTGCTACCCTTCTGGTTCTGTATCACCGAATAAAGATTTTGGTCTGACAAAGGCTGGGGTGCCCACTTCCCTGGGGTACTAATACGGGCATTTTACAATAGTGCACCACCAAGAGTTTGCATTGCGTTGGCCACTCACAATGCGCAAAATCTGTCAACCCAATGTGCGTTTGGAAAGGGTCAACAGATTCTGTGCATTGTGATTGGCCAACACATTGCAAACTCTTGGTGGTGCCCAGTTGTGAATCACCCACATTGCTACCCTACTACCCAACTCATTCTGCATCACCCAACAGACGGCGTGGTCTGACAATGGCAGGGGCAACCACTTCCCAGGGGTACTAAAGATATTGCTTCTCAACTAACCAACTCCAACAAGAAATCGAAGAAAAAGCAAGGAAGGGCAAAGATAGATGATGGGAAAAGATAACAGACAAGTAAGAAAGAAAACATACAAAAAAGAAATTATTAAACAACTTGCAAACAAAATAACACGAACATGCAACAGAACACGAACTAATCAGTCTGGAGTATTACCATATTTGAACGGCTTATTACATCACAAATCTTGCACAATCTGACCAATCACAAGGCTTGTTCAAGCAGCCTCCAACAGATTGTGTGGGTGTTTCCCTGTTACAGGGTGCAGCATATCGAACAAAAAAACTAAACAAAAAATTTCCATTGCAAAATTTTGACTACAGACAGAACTAGAGATATCTAAAGTTGAATTTGGACCAAAATTGCTCTATCAGTAGGGAAAGGTCTTGATGCCAATATGTGGTTATACTAGACTGCTAATGAAGAAAAAAACATACAGAAAGACAAGAAACACCACATGGCAGTTTAAGACCAGCCATGTATTCCCCTATTCAACCGCGAATGACAAGCCTTTCGCTTTCTGCAATGACTACAAATTTAAACTGTACCTTTTCTTCCTCCATGTTTGTAATGGTGTCCTCAAGGATAATTCTAGACCTAAGAAATTTTTGCTAAAATTACTTTCCATGATGGAACCTAATGGATAGTAAGCAAAAAAATTAAATAGAACTTGTGATGGGAAAAACTTCAAGGGGCACTGCCACTGCCAAACACTCAGTGCATTGGTACTGGACTTAACAGTTATAATTCAGTCAGTTGTTTATGATTAATAATGATGGTGGTTTCATCAATCTAATAAGAACAAAAATGACAACTACTCAAAAATAATCTCTGCTAAAACCTTTCAGAAATGAAGGTAGGTCCTAAATGAATCACAGTTCAGTAAAGTCATCACTTTAATTTAACTTGTCCTGAGAACTCTGACTTTCACAAATAATTCCTAATTAACTACAACTAATTAACCGTCACAGAAATTTCAGCCTCTTTCATGCTTTGAAAGTTGCTAAACTAATAAAATTACCAGAACATAATGAGCATTCGATAAAAAACAACTTCAGCTGATCAAAAGAATTCAAAAGATGGTTTGACTACCGGGGTGGGGGAGGAGGAATGCATGGTCCCATACTTTTTTGGTTGGAGGGGCCTGCTCCCCCTTCCCCCAACTTCTGAAAGCTCCCACATGTACAATGAAGCGGGGCTTAATGGGTTGATTTATAATGGATTAGTCATATATATATAGCACTAACAGTCCCAAATCCTCCGATTTCAATATGATTTTATATAAATTCTACGGGGTTTGGGTTAATGAATTGGTTTATTGTAATAACTGAAGCTAAAAGCTTTCACAAGTGCCCCCCCCCCGCCCACTTTGCAAAATGTTGGAATCATACGTGTAGTTTAACCAGTGACCATTCACAGACCTGCCAACATGCCATACTCCATCCAGAGGTCAGGCATCACCACACAATAGATTAAACTTTTAAATGAAGTGAAAGTTCATTTAAATACCATTTAATCTGTTGTGTGGTAATGCCTGACCTCAGGAAGGTGTACGGCTAGGTTGGCAGGCCTGTATTCACGACAACACCCATGACAAACCTGTTTGGTTTAAAGTCGTTGTCCAGTGGTCTCAGCACTGGTCAGACAGCACTGTATGGGGGGGGGGAGTCTGCATCCGTGGAAACAATTGCTGATTTTTGATTTACCAGTATTTGAGGCATAATTGCAAAACACCCCCCACTCAATATACACCCCTAGAATCACTGGCTACAAGGTGGAATTGAGTCTAAGACAATTAAGTCCAAATTGACTCCCCTGCTGATGGTAATACTGCTGCAAAGTGGAAGTCTCTGTTTTGAGAACGAAGAAACACTTAATGAAGGGAGATAGGCATGGATGAACAAAATTTAAGTCCAAATCAACTACACTGTTGGAGGCTACGAATGTGCATGGCTATGATATGGAGAGAATGTTTAAGGGCAGCCAGGTATGATAATCAAGCGGCTACGAGGGGGACTTTTGGAGTGGCAGGGTACAATTGTGCCTTTTTTTTCACTTATTTACTTTTTATTTTATTTTTTAGGAACAGCTGTGCCAACAATTCCTATCATTTCCAATTACTAACAGTGGGAGGGGGGCAGTGAGGAATATTCACCAGCAAAAAATTCCGCCCCTTGGACCCAAAACCTTGATACGCCCATAGAGGTAAATGCCACTATAACTGACACACCCATGACCTAGCTAGCCCTAAACATACATTGAACGACTCTCTCTTGAGATGACAACAGAGAAGAGACAATTTTTACAGGACAGCCATTCACAGCCAGCTCCATGGACACTTCCAGAACTGTAAGGTTTGCAAACCTTACAAATAGCAAATGTACAAACTCACGTGAACACAGCTAGGTAGCTGTTTTGGAAGGTGCCAAAACTCTGTGCCATCACAGATACAGGTGCAACAAAATTTCATACTTGCCTTCTTGGTGAAATTATATCTAATGGAGAAACTTATTCAGTTTGACCAATCGCAAAACAGCCCCTATATTTTCCTTCATGTTTTCCTGTCACCCACAGATGAAAGCCGCACTGTGATTTGAAATTTGGTTCCATAATCATAGCTCGGCCTTCATTCTGGTGGAGACAGGAAAACAACAAGGTAAAGATAGGAGTTTTGTTGTGATTGATCATGGAGCAAGGATACAAAAGGAGTTTGAACTGCCCAGGCTGAAGCACCTGGCCAATTACCGCTTTCTGACACGCCTAGTTTGTACATAGCCAGAGCGCAGCGAACACTTGCTACTCACCATTTGTTTCACAGCCACGAAACCCCTTTGTACCTATGATCGCCACCACAATTTGTCACTGGTAATCTGCTTCCTTAAAACTTTGTGCACTGAGGTATAGGAAATTGAATATTCATGCATTTGTTGATGCTTGGTAGGATCTCATGACAACAAAAGATTTAATGCTTGCGCAACTGCTTGCGTAAACGCTGTGCGCAGTCATGCAGTCTGACTTGGCGGCGACCATAGTGCCAGATACTGGAGTTGCAACTCCTTCTGTGTCCTTCCTCTATCGATTGATCAAGCTGGAATGCAGTTGAGAGTGACTTTGAGAGAGTATGCTGCTTATTTTCTGTACTAGTGTGGATGGGCAAATAAATACACCTGAATTTCACTATTTTAATGACATACATGTATAAGGTGAATAAACCTCCCAAGCAGAAAACCTTACCAAGAAGGCATACGTGTATGAAATTTTGTTGCACAAGTATCCGGGACACTGAGAGTTCCCGTAGTCCTGTAAGGACGCCACTTGACACCCCGTACACATACCCTATGATACTAATCTGAAAAATCATCATTTTTGTCTCAATAAATGATTAAGTTCAAACAATCCAAACGGCTATAACTGTGTTTATAAGAGTTTGTACATTCTGTAAGGTTTGGATAAACCTAGTACTAGTTCTGGAAGTATCCATGGGCTTGAACGTGAGCGCTACTGATCAGCCGAGGTCAGTTTTCTGAACCGTACCATTTTGTCTACTCTGGTAATGGTTGGCACGATATTTCAAACAAGTTCTGATATTATTGTCGATAAAACATCGAGCTTTCTAACAACAATCTATACGGTTTTCAAATAAAGCACAAAACTACTTACAGTACAGCTTCATTGAATCACTGAGCATAAGCTGATACGAGCCTTGTGTCCTGGCCATCTAATGCATGCACCATCCCGCGTCGATGCTTGCCCTGTCGTCCATTTCCTTGCTCTATGGTCGATCGTCCTCTGGTCGTGCAGTTGGGATTTCGGCAGCTGTGCTCGTGCATGGTGTCCACTATGCGCCGCAGAGTGTGAAGATAACATCATGCGCGCGAGCAAGCTGCGCCCAACTCCGTAAAAGTCCAATTTGACGGATAAGCCAGACACCTCCTCAATGATCAGTATGTAGCCGCGGTGCTATACTACATGTATCTTTGGTACATGTATGTAGTTATTCATAATTGCACATAGATTTAATGAAACACATGATCTTGGACAGCGTGTACAAAATTTCTACCAGTTAAGTAGTGAGACTTGTAGACTCGTTCATTATAAAGGGGTATGAACGATGTAAAAACAAATCCAGCAATTTTATTGGCTGCTTCCTTTTTTGGTAGATGAGCTAATTCGCTGTATACATACGGCTGGCAGAAATAGTAATAATAATTTATATTTATAAAGCGCTTTTCATAACAGGAGTTGTATCAAAGCGCTTTACAAAACAAAACACTGTTAGGCCTACTACAAAAATCAACCAAAGAAGTTTAATTAACCAATGAAAAAACTCCTGCTGGAATTCCTTTCAATCAAATTAATCATGGTAGGTAGAAAGGCATATATAAACCAAACTAAAAAAAAGTCAAGTTAATTTTTCAAAAAAGTAAACTTTGAGTTGTCTGTTAAAGGTATCAAAACAGGGTTTAGAGCGCAAAGAGACCGGAAGGGAATTCTATAAGAGTGGAGCACTATTCCTGTAAAAGGCTTTGTCACCAGAAACGTTTGTTTTGCTTTTGCAAAAGCTAGTTTTGGGAGGCTGTGCAGATATGCACTCTGAAACGTACATTAGGAGCAATATGTCAGACAAGTATTCAGGTGCGTCATTATGGAGGGATTTGTTGCAGATTCGTCAAGTCGTTATTTCTCAACTACTAGTACCGGTAGTAAGTGGACACAAGAGGGCGCGAAGCAAGTAACGCAGCGTCAGATCATGAATGCAGCAACGTCACGGAGGATCACGACTTCAGTCGTCTACATTACATGTAAACGCAATGTGTATGGTCATTGTATATCCCCCCCTCCCGCTTTTCAAATTTTCACTGCTACTTTAGCCCAACATAAAATCGCCAAGATTCCGCGGGAATCATTAGGCCTACCCGCAACCGGTCCCTACGTTCCGTGGACGTCTGTAACGTCTGGGGACTATGTACAGGACGGGAACTAGTAGCTGAACCACTCAGGGGGCGCGGTTTTCGTTCTAGGCCTTTGCAGGTGTAAACATTACACAGGACTTTAAAAAAAAAATTTCAGTATTATTTTTTCTTTTGATTGGTTTCCGCTGTAATAAATTCAAAGTTAGAGTGGATGCAGGAACGGGAACCAGTATGACTGCATAACAATCAACACGTGGGGTGGCGTGCATTCATAAATTCGCGGGCATCGTGGAAGGAGTTTCAGTTTCTCTACGCCTCCTTGACAGACAAAGTAAGTTTGTCGTTTTTGTGTCGAACGGAGCTGTTCCGACCCTCATTAGTAGAAGTGACATAGTTACTGTTTAAAGAGTAAACTGAACTAATCAAAGTTCGAACCACCGACTTTTTAAAGCAACGGAATCAAATTTCAGCTGTGACTCAGTGATAATGTGTCTTAAAAGTCAAATTTAGCAGGCAGTGAAAATAGTGTATTTACTTAGAAACATATTCAGAATTTTTCTGACAAGTCTCACGAGGTTTATGATAGGGTGTCAAGTGTTGTCTGGATCGACAGAGTTTTTGGAATTTCAATTCTTCTTCCAAAGTCCTCCACAAAATGGCTCTTCAACTCTCAACTCTGTGTAATAGAAAGATTTCTTAAGGACTTAAGGTAATTTTGGAAGTAGACTATACATGTATATAGCCTAACATTTTGATTTAAAATTGGATGCATTTCTTTAACATGTGTGATTTTAACATGTCTCGATTGCTTCAGACTGAAAAACTGTCACATATTTGTGGCCCAAAACTGCAACTGCAACTGCAAGGTACTACTCGATGTGCCTTGCTTGTTCCAATTTTAATGGTACACTGTCCCTCCTTTCTAGTATTTTTTTGTTGTTGAAAAACTGCCCTTTCTCAATCAACTCGAAAAACCATCAAAACTTAATTGTATACCTTTAAATTGCACGCCTGGTGGTTTGGGACCATGTAACTAGCTTCTTGGCAAAATTAAAGTTTTTCCTTACCATCCTACCTCTCCTCCCCAAACCATCCGCCAATATGCATACTGTGGCCATTTACATGAACATGTGGTACTGGCTCGACCAATTACACTTGTGTGAACAGCTTCACAGCGCGCCCTGCCATACACCCCGCTTTGAATCAGAAAACCAAGCAGATTTCACAACAGGTAGCGACATTAGGGACCTGGCGACTAGCCCGTCACGGAAATTATGCATAAAACCAGATATAAATGTCTTACAGTGAAATTCGGAAGTCAGGCTCATTGTCAGTTTGTCACCAGTTGTCGTGCCAGTACAAATGCAAAGGCAGTCACTATTGGTCCAAGGTCATATACTTCTGAGGAAGTTTTCATTTTACACAAAGGGCAGGGGAGCCAATTTGTGGAGGACTTTGAAGAAAATGTGAAATGTTAACCTTTTGGCCGTCGAATACTTGCAGAGTCCTAAAAGTAAGGATTGCCCAAACGTAAAGGTAGCCTCTCAAGTTCTGAAAACTTATGAAGCTGTTGACTTTAAGATAAAAATGGGATAAAAATGTAAAGTCCTGTCCCAGCGGCCTGTAATTAGAGCTACCGAGGATTGGGAGGAAATGATCAAAACAGTTTTATTTTGTTATTTTACAGATGATCCCTGTACAACTCGATTTGAATCAGCAAAGAAGGCTGGAACCAACACTCGCACCGATCGGGGCGCAGGAAGAATGGAGCAGTGATGATGCCTGCATACTCAAACCCGCCTATGCGAAATGATTCTACCATTTGAATTAGAAGTGAGACAATGGACCTACATTCATACTTGCCGTAGTGCATTCCGTCTGAATCTTGACCTTAATTGACTTTGAGAATTAAAAAAGGAGGAATTTATTGGCATGACACAGTCTACGGTGTTTGAAAAGAGACAGATCTCTTTGAGAAAATGAAAGAACAATATTATTATTGCGGAAGTCATCTCAAGGATTCTGAGTTGTGTACTGGAAAGAAATTGGCTTATGTCTGGAATCAGTACTGTCGTTCAACTTCAAGGTAATCCATAGAGGTGAGTATTGCTCATTTATAAAATATTATTCAGTCTTTTTATAGCACCCACAGATTCTGTATTTTCGAGTGGCTAAGAATTGTACCCTTAACAGCCAAACCGCCATGTCTGTAGCTACCAAAGTAAGCATGACCACAGGTATTATGTGCAAATACACACTGGTGCGTGTTGCACATTTTGCACACTTTTGTTCAAGCTACATGTGAGTTCACCCATTTCATGAAGAAAGAAGTTTTGATAATGCTGGTAAATTTTAATCAATTTCTTCCTCAAATAGACAAACTTTTAATGCCATGAAATACGGTAATTGGCCATAGCTTATAAATTAATCAGAATCTGTGGTAGAAGTGCTGTAAAACAAATTATTGACTACCTCATCTGATGGTGCAGTAAAACTAGACTCCCGGGGTGATCCATTTAGCATCGTTTCACGTGGTGAAGCATCCAATACTTGTATCATATCTGATAATGAACGAACTAAAATTTAAAAATCCACATACATTATTTTATCAGATTTTTCCAACTTAGTTTCTATTCACGTAGTGTGTGTACCAAAAAAATTCACCTTTAAGTTCAATTTGAAGTACTAAATATTTTACCCCATAGATGTCACGAGAACCTGACAAAACTTGAGCTGCTAAAATTCTTTGCCTAGATATCTAGATTTTTTCCTTGTCAAGATTGAAATGTACTATATGCAGGTAACAGTCCCAAATCCTCCGATTTCAATATATGCTTTTACAAACTCCCTTGGGGTTAGAGTTAAAACTGTGTTTTTACTTGATTTCCCAAGTTTCTTACTTTCTCATTAAATGTCTGTTTAAATAAAAGGAATCCTTTTCATTTCTACAGCAACCACGCTCTAATTTGACAAGCAAGCTGAATCAGTGGATGCAAAGAAAATGGAAGTTTGGTACAAGGTTAGTTATTACCCAAAAACGTTTGTCTAAACCAATTCATACATCACGCCATTAACTATCCTTTTTACCTTTGAAATTCGTCAGTGCTTGATTGGTTTTTTTCTTGATTTTGTTTCAGCATCTGCCCAGAAAAAGTGACAGTCCAAGTAGAGGACAAGCTTATGTGTTCACCAAGCTGTTAACCCCCGTATCGTAGGATTCATCTGATTTGGTCAAGGAGATTGTTGGTCGAAACGGTACAACAGGAGATGGGTCATCACAAATAGAGGCCGGGGAATTCAAGACTTGCATGTTCATAAGGTGAGGTAACCATTTCTTACAGGCGTGAGCATACACCAGAACCCCCGGATCATAGCAACTAGGCCTGGTAAAGTAAACTAATCCTTCATTTTTTATATCCAAGCAAAGTTGAAACACTTTTGTTCAAGTTTGCTTCTGCACCATTTAGGGAGTCTAAAAGTATTGAAAGAAAGATTTTTGAAAGCAGTTTTTGAGCATATTTCCAAGTTTGATGACACCTTTACCATGACAAAAAATATTTAAAAAAAAGAGTTGATTTGTTTAATAAGAATTGATTTTGACAACTTTGTGCGGAATTTTAATTGATTTCTCTGATTTTTGCCAAGGTTCATTGTTTGTAAATAAATGGATCATTTCAAGTTACTATTTTCTCAGAATGGTTCAGCTACATGTTGTTATTGTGCAGTGGTGGGTTATGTGTTTTGATTGTGCGGAGTGGTGGTCTTTCACAGGCCATCGGTCCAAGTTGAGCATAGGTCGTCGGCTCAGAGCATTTTCTGTAGGTCCAACTCTATAAGGACTATGGGATCATCTATATTCCGATGTCTTCAAGATGGGTGATGGGATCTTCTATATCCCTACATCCCCAACACACGACTAGCTGGACTATGGGGTCTGCTATATCCATATGTCCATGCGGGGGCGGATCTTGGGTGGCAATGGAAGGGGGAGACAACTATAATTCAGCTCCTTGGGGAGCTTGTATGTTAAAATTATCTGAAGTATCACATGCCATGATTTTCTCTTTGAGAGAGAAAAGAAATATGATGATTGTCAAGGCAACAGCATCAAAAATCTCATTGGTGTATGAAAATGAATTGGAAATTGATAGTCAACTAGGAAAAATTTAAGTGCAGATGGAAGGTTAGGGAACTTGGCCGTGGATCCGTCCCTGCTGCAATGCTCCACACTAAAGGTCATCTTTAGGGCATACGTAACTTCCTTAGGGACTTTTTGTTAGTAGTGAAATGAAATGTTTCACTATAGTTTTTTTCTAGCTCAGTGGGATCTGTTATATTCCTCTGAAAAGTGCAGAGACTGGGATCTCCTATATCCATATATCGTTAGGGCTTAAATGTGAAATTGGCTGAAATTGGAACTCGCTCCAGTTGGAGTCCTGGGGGTTCCAATGTGAGACGTGCGAAACCAAGAAAGGAACTAGGTGAGTTCCTTGCACGCCGTCTAGCCCTACCAACGTTTTTGTTAGCCGGAAAAGATGCAGGTAGTTGTGTTCTTCCCGTCGAGGGCCGCGGACCTCTTCTATAGGGGCATGGCCCTGTTATTATTGATGGTTAGCAAGACGCTGGTACGTCCTCTCCCCTTCCCGGGGGTGGGAGGGGGCGTAAGTAGGCAAGGGCACTCTCCTTCGGGAGGGCGGACCGGACAGTGGCAGATAGTGCCCCTGTGGCCATAGGGCAACACCAGTCTGTCCAGCAATGGGCCCGCTAATTGCCGGAAGCGTGCGCGGCTGGTATCCTGGGACCTTCATGTGGTGGCCCTGTTTTCATTAACCTTACTAGGATATTCATTTTACTGTAGCTTCAAAGGATAAGATTGTGACTACTCAAAAATTTAACTTATCAAAGCAACTTTGTTTATTCTTATGCTTATCAAGAATTGTTTTGTTTCCAAATAGAGACCCCATGCCAGATTTTGAAAAAAGTCAATCACGTGGAAGTGGCATCCGTTGCCCATCATCACACTTCAACACCATGTGCTGTTTGCTTTGTTGCATGAGAGTGCTGACTGAAAAGTTCTTCACTTATTCAAAAATTAAAAAAAAAAATCAATCTTATGTGAAATCATAGTTAAGTTTAATAAGCATGCAGGGGCAGGTTGGGCAATAAAATAATTTTTGCTTTGATATCGATTAAGACTTCTTTGAACCGTGCCCACTGAGTCTATAATTATATTCACTCTTTTTAAAATGAAACGCTCACAGGTGTTCTGCCTGCACAGAAAAATGATGTTCGATATGTCGTCTTTCATATTCCTTTCAATTTTTAGTGGGTTAACAAATGAATTTTTGAGAAATTCCCACCAAAAGCAGATCTGCCCTAAAATGAAGGAAATTTCCCTACCAGGAAAAAAAAATTGAAAATGCGTCCCTCTGCAAAACGTGTCAGTAGTGCCACTTTTGGACCCGATTGTATCCAATTTGCTCAGAATTAGAAGCCCTAAGTCCAGGCCAGAGGTTCATGTAGTGCCATATTTCTTCAGTTCCCCAATTCCATATGGCTCTCTCGACTTTCTAATATAATATACTTTGAATGTATATAACTTTTATTAATGAACTCGGCGGACATATCTGTGGTCTATTTATAGGGGTAAAAGGATCCGAACAAAGACAGGCATCATGCCGCACGAGGGCAGTACCAGTATGCGTTTCGTGATCAAAATTAGATTTGCACAAGTATCGTGAGTGTGATGGTGTTTATCCGTTGCTTAATATTTATGATATTTATTAATACAGTCATTTTGTGTTCCTTGAAATCGTGTCAGGCTTTTTAAAAACTGTATTAAAGGACTGACATCACTCTGAATTATCAGCACTGCTCCTTGGAAACGTTGCTCATTAAGTTGTGTTAGGTATTAATGATCTGGCAAAGGCGTTTGGGATCCCAATACCTCAGGTTACCTCAATCTGCTAGTAGAGTGTGCTATTCCCTATAATAAAAATTTAGTGAGGGGATAAGAAGGCCACATTTTGGGATACCGTTTTAAGATAAAAGGTTTCGTCCATAAACTACAAAGTTTATTTTGATTGTTCACATATCCTCAGGATATATGCTGATCATACTTGGATACTGACAAAACAGTTAATTTGATAATTTTTTGACACCGTGTGTGGCGTACAGGCAAAGGCGTCAGGCCATTTTAAACGCCGCAGGTCCACAAAAACAGAGGGCACATAATACCTCCATGGTTGGCTTTAGTTTTCCCGTGGACATTGCTCATGAGACCCCCTCCCGCAACAGAAAACCGTCCGTGGAACCAGCTCTA
Organism: Acanthaster planci; assembly: GCF_001949145.1. The sequence goes on from NW_019091362.1 coordinate 10,946,498, forward strand.
ATAGCACTCAATAGTTGGGAACTTCCTGCCTTTCCTAAGCAATACCCATCGATTGCACGACATCACGCAGATGAAGACAGACTCTAACTTCATGGCATTCGGCGCTTGAAGCGAGGTCGTGTTCGGGTAGGCTGTTCTTGACATGGGTTTCTTGTTCTCGCGCTCTAGAACACGACTTAAGAACACTGTTCTCGGAACAGCATCTTACACCACCTCCTCGACTGTGCTTTACAGGAACACACACAAAAAAATTCATGAGATTGTGATAACTTACAAAGCCTGAGACAATGGGAAGTTTTGCAACATTAACACGATAAATTTTCCATAACGTAGAAATGAATGTTACTTTTTAAATGAAAAGAATGCAGCCCAGTCATTCAAAAATTACCCCTCGAAGAACGTACATGAATACCGCCATGTTATACTTGCCAATACCCAGATAACCGGTTGTACGTTTCTAGCGTTCAAGCGACCGACCCACGAACAACTAACCGAGCTGTTCGTGAACATACGAAAACAAACGGCCCGAACCTAGCCAATGAGCTCTAGCGTTCTCATCGGCGAACCACGTTCCATCACGACAAACGTCACAGGTCGTCTTGGGACGGAGGGCACGCAGTTATTGCGTCACCTCGGATTCAGTAGAATTAGTTATTCTTGGATGTATTTTGGTGTGCCCTCACCAGGAACGCGTTTGTGACTTCAAAGCAGTAACCAAGACCATGTTCAAGGCGGCCCACAAAAACAAACAACTTGAAACGGTTACGACAGAGCCAAAGTGTGAGGAAGCAGATGACCTTGGTGATGAACGTCATTTAGCATATTTCTCACCAATGCTATTCTCTCTTTTCACGTTGTAGAAGAGAATACTTCCTGCCTGGAAAACTTCGGATAGTACCCTCTGTCTTTCTTGCGCCGGTGAGGGTGCACTTCAACTCAAGGCGGTATCGGTCCTCATCAGCTGCATACCGCCAAAAGGGGGCGTGTTCAATAACGCCTTCAGCAAAGGTTCGTCATTGTAAGGGATATTTCGTGTCATACACCTGAGGAATACACAAACTAATACACACTGTCTCCATCAACCTAAAACTTCTTTTGAGTATGTATGATTACAAAAATAGTAATGTGCAAAAATAGGACTTTTATCATTTTCGGAATCGAGTACGAAACATAACACCAACTATACGTTATGTAATAAATTTCTCCCACACGCTTGTGTACGTGTTCGGGCTTTAGCGTGGTATATGATGAGCCGTTCACCGGATTGACACATCGAAAGATGGCGACTGCCGGCCCCTTGAGAGCGAATGCTACCGCTCCAAAGTTTGACTCCAAAAACCTGGAAATAAAGACGAAATCGATAGAGCAGACACTGGTTCCCCTTGTGACACAGGTAGGAATTTCTGCGTCGAAATTGGAACAAACTGCCCAACCATGCCAACGCCTGTGGTTATTTTTGTGTGATCTGTGTTTGTCACGTTATGACTAACGCTAACATGACGGAAGATGTATGTACAGTCGACAGTACGGCAATTTGTGGTGCACTGCCGCATGCCGGAAGGCCTGCAGGCTTGCGTTGTAGTTTTGTGATGTCTATTTGCCTGAATGTCCTCGTGAACCAGAGCTGGACCTAGTAAATTTTACATGTATACAAAAGAGTCTGACAGTTTTGGGAAAAAATGGAAAGAGTTCCATACGGACATCACTTGTCACATATTGACATAACACCCTGTCGTGCCTGTGTAGACTTAAGGCCTTACAAACCCTCTGAGACTGGTCTAGAAAAGAAGAGTTCTATTCGGATAACACAAATTTTCCCTTAAAGTGTTATAACAGTCATCGGAAAGTGTTAACTTGTCATAAAAAGTAAAAATTTTCCAAGAAATATCCTAAGCATTTACTTAGAATTTAGAAAACACTTAGGAGGACAAGTCTCAGTGATATGTTTGTGCACAGAGGGGCATCAAGTGTTGTCTGTATGTGGAACTCTTTCCCTGGAAATTGTAAATGTTCTGTAAGTAAATGCTTCAACATTTTCACTTCTAAGACTTTATTTTTAGGACATGTTATTGCAGAAAGATTTTAATTTATAATAATGCCACAAAAACTTTGGCATTTTTTCTGCCCCAGTTTGAAGAATAATCAAAAGTATGAATACACACCAATATGATGTGGTGGCTGGGTTGGGAGGTAAGGGTTGGGAAAAGGGGATATTAAGAAAAGGGACTGGTCTTTCATAAGCAAAGAAAAGGGTGTCCCTGCTCCCACCTCTCCCCTGGTCTCTTACATGCATCTTCTTTCCGTCCCCTTTATGCCTGTCCATTTCTCTCTCTTTCCTTGATATCATCACTTCTTCACAAGTACATGTATTCTTCCTTCCAGGTTGGGATTTTAACCACTTTCACTTCGGTAAATCTTGATTTTCAGCTCCTCAGTCTTGACCGCTCAGCCAAGTGGGTTGTTGCAGGAAGAGATCAATTTGTTTTACTTTAACGTAAAAAAAAGTGCTTGTCTTTTAGTATAATAGGAATATATTAATCATAATAAAACATATTTAAATAAATAAAGGTGTGACTGCTTTGTGGAATATTCCATTCAATTTTAAAAGGTACGTAGTAGAAAGTGGAATTCTTCTTCAGGTTTCCCTAGACGTTTGTAACTACGTGTATAATCATTTCCAAACACAAAAACATCACAAGTTGTGTACACAACAACTTACAGAAAATCGCATCCATTGTGATACCGGGCTGGTAACATGGCTAAAAGCGGATACATGTATTTTATCTGATACTTGCCTATTTTGTAGAGCTAGCCAGAAATTATAAAAATGCATGTGGTAAGTCTCATGGCAGCATCCATTCTTTGGCTTGAGCCGCAAAATATTTGATGTTAAGCTACTGGTAACTTAAGACCAGCACACGTACTGGTACATGTACACAACACATGGCCAGTTTAAGTTCCGACATGGCACGGTATTGCATAATGTACTTATCACAAGATTCCGTTTTTCATTCTTTTTTATAAGGATTGTCTGGGTGAATGTCCCCCAAACTTAGTTCTGCCGTGCCACATGTAGAAGTTACTGGTACTGGTATTCTGCAAAGAACAAATAGGTCTGTTGTAAACTTTTTACCGGTGGGGTATTAAGTTAAAATCTTCCCGTCTTCATTTGCTAATGGCTAATACACTACATGCAAGGGAAAATTAATGGTGTTCGTGTGTACAGACAAAACTTGTGTCCTGATGCCATGCCATAGTTTTTAGTACATGTATGATCACCGACTAAATTGCATCTCAATATTAGATTCTTTTTTAAATGTTGCTGTTCAAACACCTTACATGTAGGTGGTTTCGAATTCGAAATATAAGATCAGAAATCAAAATTCATGTACTGAGTGAAATAGCACTCAGTTTTTCCTGTGCAGGTACACGTACATGTACTTTGTATCTGCAGTCAGAAAGCGATAACTTTGTCACAGTTTTCACAAAGAGACAAGTTTCTCATTGGATTGCAAAACATACATGTAGGTTTTGAGAAAATCGCATTTGAAGTTGGTCTTTTTTTTTCAAACGCTTAATTTCCTAGAATTTAGCATTCGTTTAAATTCACCAATGCTACACCATAAAAGAGGTGATGTTACATGTACATGACACAAAACTACAAAACTAATATTTCTAGAAGTTAAAGTTGTTTATTTTGTAAACAAACAAGATTGTCTGTTCGTGAAATGCTAAAATTTGTGTGATCTTTGGTCTCCTCATGAAAACGGCACACATAATACACACTTTGCCATAGCGCGTGCCAAGTTCAACACTGTTGCATGTATTTTGAGCACTGATCACCAGATTACAGATAATAAAGGTAATTTGAATTTGACCAGCCTCCCAAAAGGGACTGTTGCTTTTTGTTATAGGCTCAGCACTGAATGATTGGGTACCAGTAGGCCCTTACATGTCAAATTTGAGGTTGAATTTTGATCATGTTCCTGTCACATTTGGCATGATTTGTAAGTTTAGAACACATTTTTCAATGCAAATAACGTACCAAACAAATAAAGTTTGAAGCCAATTTCAATGATATTTCTGTGTCAACTTGCAGGTGTAACGGGGACACCAAAAAAATCATGCATTTGGATCCCAAATTTTCAGAATGACCCAAATGCAAAAATGAATTTTTAGTTGGCCCAGAATATGTGACAACTCTTTGTCTAGTTTCTTTGTATTCATGAGATTGGATTCAGACCAAGTGCGAACTTGCAAACTGGATTTCCCTAAATTTTTATTTTCATTTTTCAAATCATGAAAAAGAGAGAAATATTCGGCAGAAATGTAGGATGCAGTTTATAACAAAGCTTTGCAACTTTCTCAGTTGGAGAGGAATTAAACCCAGTGAAAATTCAGTAATGACTTATGACAAAGCTCTCAATGCGATCAGAAAGATGGGAGCAGCTCATTGTAAATTGATAATAATTATCCTACATGGATGTAGTACTCCCAGGGAGTGTGTTGAAAGGCTATACAATTATGACAGATTATGCGCCACGCATCAGTAGTTGCACGGTTAATTGCCCTTGACCAGTATAATATTGAAAATGACTGTACCACCAAATAGTATTTATCACTCACTTTCATTGTTTTTAAGGTGAGAGGTTAACTCTGAATAGAATACAACTACATGTACATGTATTGGCAGTACTGCATGGTACATGTATGTGCACTTGCATATGAAGTTCCTGCACACGTTTGCAGTGGGATGTACATGTACTGGGAACAGACAGATGTACACCCATCCCAATGAGAATTATCCCTATGCCTAGAAAAAAAGTTGAGACACGTTGTGCTTGTACAGTACAGTTTTGAACCCAACACATGAACTCAAAAGCAGTATCTGGTATCTACATGTGTACATGTACATGTACATATGAATGTATACCGTATGCATGTTACCGTGAAAGCTTTGTAATGTTAGGGATACATACATTATACCGGTGTCTAGGCACTTCCACACTAATGCCTAGGTGTAATGGATACATGTAAATGTAGCTAATTTACCGGTAGGTTTTGAAAGGGGGCCACTGGAGGGTACCGGTACATGATTGTACCGGTAAGGTGCAGCAAGATACTGTGTTCATTTTTTTCCCTGAACATAAATGCGCCCTTATAATAATCCTGTCAAAAAATATTGTGGACTTTCTCAAAGTTTCTCTGTACCTGTACAGGTTCCTTTAGAAAATGCAAAGGTTGCTTAAAACATTTACTACATGTACATGTTTGCTTGTAACATACAGTAGTTAAAGTACTGTACCATACATGTACATGTACCGGTAGGCAGAATTTTTGCTTTAAAAAAATGGACAGTATATATGCTTTTATTATGTGCAGAAATTTACCCAAATACCTACAGTATATCATCTCATTTTTATTCATAACGGCCAAAATAATTTAAGCACAATGTATAATGGGTGTAATGTGGACAGAAACTCTGTGACTAATTTCTATCCATGTTGAATTATGCTCTGGTACTGTATGTACATTAACATTACAGGCATGCAGTACATACATGTACCGGTATGTACAGTACATGTGCACATGTAGTTATTATTCAGTTGTCTTGGTTTTACAGGTAATATTGCTCAGGGGATCAGAAGGAAAAAGCACAATTTTGGGGGAAATGTACATAATTTACTGAATTATAACTTACCCTCAAATTTAATGTGAATATACTTTCTGTCCATGCACGGTATACATGTACATGTATAGCTGTACATGTATTGCACATGTGTGTACGTGTACCGGTATGTACATGTACATGTAGCATTCTAAACAAATGTGCACGTTTATTACTTGGCAAGTTCTTTGTGAGCAACAACCCTCAACAATGGTGTGGGAACATACTAGTAGGCCCCTATATTTATGAGGGGAAAAGAAGATAAAAACATGTACACAATGTACATGTAGCTTTATGCTATTATTCTGATTTATTTTCCACTCCTATGGTACATGTTCGTGTACACTGTATGCCATGCTTTTGTCCTCCTGATGTGGAAAGACCCATCCTAACATGCCGAAGTACGTAACCATTGACAAGCCTGTCAAATTGATACTCTAATCTTGGTCACCATTTGTACAACTGTACATGTACATTTGGGTTGTCTTACATGCACCTGTATGTACTTTGTTCACGCACTTGTTTGTTTTTCGGTTTTTTGGGGAGTTTTTGGCATTTGGATTCTTGAAACTGGTAAAGTGTAGACTTTCTGCATTTTGGGCTAAATATGCAGTACACATACCGGTACACATATACAATGTACATTTGCAGTTACATGCACACGTTATACTGGTGGCATACATGTACATATATGCACAGTCGTGTACATGTACATGTACGTGTGCAGCAGTGTACTGTACTGTGATCCCCACCAGCCTTTTCCATTTTGTGCCCAGTTTCATTCTGATCTTTGAGTACATGCAATCAATCACATTCACTACAGTATGAGAGGGCTTTCAGCAGCACTTGGAAATTTGAAATCCCAGCTCCTATTCCACACATGGATTGCAGTGCCCCTTGTTGACCTTTAGTTTGTGCAGGAGGCTCCTGGGGAAAATAGCAACATCTGTTGCATTATGTTGGTAAAAACCACAAAGTAAAAACATGTACATGTAGGGGCCTACCTGTTCCCCCACATACATGTACATTGTACGTGACATAGGGGTATGTATAGGCTTACATGTAGAGTTAATGTACATGTACATTGTACACTATACTATGTTCATACATGTACTAGTATGTAAATGATACAGGTACATAGGCATGTACGTGTACATGTGTGTACTGCACATAAACGTAATACCGGTACATTAGCACACGTACATGTACATGTACAGTATGTAGGCCTACAGTGTACATGTATGATACACGGACACTCATGTTGAAATGCCAGCAAATATAATTAATATAATTACATGTACATGTATTTGTCTGAAATGGAAAGAAACACATGCAGAATTATAGTACCAGTAATATCGGCGCATGTATGTGAACAATTTTCAAAGTGGCATGGGGCCATTTCTTAGACCATCAGACATTACATGTAGCTGTTAAAGGGCCTGCCAAAAGTGAGATGGAGGACATTATCCCTTCGTCAAAGAAGTGGGGGGGGGGCAGTGGCCCCAATGGCCCTCCCCCAAGTTGGACCAGTGTGTATGATTACATGTACACATACATGTAAGTGAAATCACCAACATTAACCCCAGCAGGCGTCCAGGGGGAGGGGTAACATAACGACTTTCCAGTTGGTGACACCATGTGTTCGCAATCATAGGGTCGTTGTATGGCACTGACTGCATCACTGTGTCCTGATTTGACTCAGCCTTTAACCCTGTCCACACTGGACTTTGTTTTGGTCAAATTTACCGAGAGGATGGTTACTTTTCTCATTTACATACATTTATTTACACTGTAAATGTCCAGTGCCGACATCCCAGGAAATTTTCCTCTCAGTTACTTTTACTGAGTCGCATAGTCATTTTTACCGGCCAATTAACTTCTGCCCAAGAAAAATCCCTGAGTCACTTTTCATGAGATAGAAGTCCAGTGTGGACAGCACAAGTTGGTAAAAGCATGGAAAGGGGCATGTTTCTTAAAGGGAAGCTACACATCCGTGCATTGCACATTTCACCGCAGTGTGGTGTGTGGCAAATATTTCAAGTACATTTGTTCTTTTTGTCCCAATCACAGCAAAAATGATTATTGATACACACGTATGTTCGGGCCCCATAGACTGTGCATGCATTTAGTTTGTGTATCCGCGCATGCGCAATAGCGACATAATGGTCGGCGGTCTGAAAAATTATTCTAGCAGACGACGTGCATCGGTGGTGACCTATGTGAAGGATTTGTACTGCCCATTCCCTTGAAGACCTTGTGTGTGAATAAATTACCAAGAGTCTATCAAGTGGTGATATTTAATAGCTTCTAAGAAAGATTGCAGGAAAGTCATCAGAGAAAGTGGAAAATGTCAATTTTATGACAAAGTATAATTGTGAAAAAGATCGTTTCTTTACCTACCTTTGTGTACATTTTTCACAATTTTGTAGAGTTTATCTTCAAATAACTTTGATGCCATATGACTATTAACTCATATGTACAAAAAAGGTACATCTACCGGTAGGAAGAAAACCATTTTTTAAAAGTCACTTCGGTTTTCATTGGGACCCATTTTCATCATTTGCCGTGTTTTTCACCTTACTTAGTGCCTAATTTTCACACTTTTATGGAATTCCCCTGAGATCATTGGTGATACTGTTTGGAAGACTAAGAAAATTCTTGTATATACATGTACATGTATCAGCTCATTTTTGTTCAAGATCGACAGCCGCTTGTCTGAAATGCAGTCTGTTTTTCATGCGGATTTAAATTTTCGCTCTGCGTTTGGCAGTGGTCAAATATGAGATGTCTGGATTTGGGGCATGGTGCACACGTACACATACCTGGATATGAGTGCATTTGGGTACGAGTTGACATACTGCATTGCATGAATATGTACAGTCACTTCAAATTGCCCGACTAAAAGGTACAAACAAAAAGGTATCCATAAGGTTTCCTTCTTGTATGATACTTTCTCATTAGAGTGTTCATGATATTCTTCACCATTCACAAGTAGAGAAATGTCAGGGAAAACTCGGCAAAACTGAAAAAAATCCCCTCTAAATTGTAGGCTTCACTTTCAACTTCTGACTCTGTTACTTTGGAGGTACTGGTAAGTGACAAAAATAGGCAAAAATTTGGCAGAAAATGGATTTTTATAGAGTGCAAGTTAGCAAAAGGGACTTTTGAGTGTTTAAATTCTAATCGGCCAGAAAGGTCACGCAAAGTGTCCTCATAAGTCATTACACTGACAACTCGGTTACTGCTCCTGTGGTCTCAGTAAAATTTTCCCCTCTCCAAAGTCCAAGAGCAGACAGTGGTCACATTTTTTCATTTTACCATTGGCTTGGTAAAACCGTTCGGAAAAAAACGTCCATTGCCAACATGGCTTTAAAAGGTTTGGAACACTCAGTTACCGGTAAGAAAAAAATCAGGCCCACCTGGGCCAACGTACCTATGAATGTTACCATGTATGGGTACATGTATGTTCATTGTACACATACATGTACATGACGATCATCACACGTATTTGTACATGTACCGGTAGGTTTGTATTTTTTCAGTTTGAAATGACTAATGTGGACAGTGCAAATTTAAAAAAAAAAAGCACCCCCCAAAAAGAATAACGGGTGTGCTGTTCTATTATTTTCCCCTTAATACGTACATGTAATATGTGCACACATACATGTACATGTACATGTGTGTACATATTATGCACTGGGTAGTCAGTACAAATGTGAGCAATCCCAAACATCTCCAATTTAATATCCTAACTGGACCTTGCTTAAAACCAAACATGTACATAATGTATGCAGTAATATCAGGCACCCTCCCTGCTGCCTGTTATGAGCCAAAAGAGAATATTTTTTGCCCCAGTGCACAAAAATGGCCTTGTCACACGCATGCATGAGCACCCCTAAGCGGATGTAATGACCAACTCCAGGAATGGATGGTAGATGGGGATTACAGTTTACTGGTGCATCTGCTGTACGGTATTGGCTATAGAGGATTTTCAGTCACATGATTTTTTGATGGTCAGCTTTCAATTTACAAAGTGTCTCAACACTCTGGCATACCAGAACGTGAAATTTCCAATAGGTATTCAGTACACAGATTGGAAAAATGCATGCGCCTCCATAGACATGGTATGCTTCCTGAAATGCCTTTGCCTCTCAAGTTGCATCACATGAAAAACCTCTATACGGACATGTTTTCAGACGATGTTTGTAGTCCTCTCCAATGAAGAGAATATCTCTGCCAATTCTACAGACCATAAGGGCTTTAGGCTTTTTGACTATCGGCACATGACATGTATCGGTACCTCATAACTGCACCAAATATGATGTCAGCATCACCAAGTAACTATTTTCTGTCACCCGTCTCGTTCACATGTACATGTGGCTCACTGTCCACACAGTATCAGCATGTTAAAAATGATGCACTAGTACCTGTACATACACGTACATGTATGTACATTGTAGGCCTACATGTACATGTACAGTGTACATTATGTTTACAGTACATCTTTACGTAAATTGTGTATAGAAAAACCCAAATAGTTCAAATACTGGTACATGTACATCAGATGTACAGGGTGTACACGTACATGTATGTATGTACATGTACGTGTACCAGCACATGTACATGTATGCACCTGTTCATATGTACATGTACATCTCAGTATACAGTACATGTACTGTACATGAACAGTGGCATACATGTGGAGGTACAGATAAGTCCATTCAGAGTACAACATGTATTTTGTACAGTCTACATGTACCGGGTACATGTACCAGTATCGGTCTACATGTATGTGCACATACACTGTAAATTGGTAAATGCACTTGTGGTTGTCTTGCTTCTGGACACAAGTTCCCATACCCCGGTATGTGTATTGTGGAAATTCCACTCTTGCATTTAAGGCTGTCTCTGCACTTTTGTTCAGTTCCAATTAAACCATGGCACCAGACCGTGATTATCTTTACAGGGTTGAACATTATTTTGACAACTTTAATTTTCCTGTGCAGTGACGCAGAATTAATTGATGTACCTTAGTCATTTATTCTGTAACATTGTAGATGTACGGTATAGGGTATGCCTGCAGCCTGACAGATGATGATGCCTTGAAAGCTATGTACATGTATGTCTGTGTAATGGGCGTTGCATGTATGGTACATGTACCGGTACATGTACATTATGTCTGCGATTTTGAATTTCAAAAAATTTACACTACCAGGTACTGGTACAGTACATGTACCTGTACCGTAGTTAGAAAGCTTGTAGGCCCCCTACACCATGCATACTACTACACATGGCGGTACTGAATCACTTATTAGATCAGTGTACACCAGACTGGGTGTAAATTACTAGTCCCGACATGTTCTTGAACAGACATTGTACATACATGTGTACCTGTACATGTGCTGTGAACATACTACGTGTACATGTACCTTACGGGTACATGTACATGTGCACGTAGTACCAGTGCATGTACATGCACTGGTACAGGGTACCGGTATGTTAACTGAGCCATGATGCTGTGAATAATGGAAATCATACATTTGAATATACATTGAACTTGCCAGCCATGATTGGTGAACATGGATGCGAACCACTACTGGTATAAATGCAATTTCAGCTCTAGAAAGATTCCCCTCTTGCATTAATATTTCATGCATGTGCATGTCCATGTACATGTCCATGCCAGCAAGGTTCAGTGCCCTACAAACCCAAAGCTGATTCAATTAGATGGAGCAGCTAGGGTATAGTGCACGTCCCAGGTCAGGGTAAGGAATCCTACACCAAGCCATTGGTAATGAATCCTAGGCTATTTTGCCGTCCCCAGAGCCCTTGCTCCAGCTTTTTTCTCTTCAAAACCAGTATATTTTTGTGTTCCACCGACATACACATTAGTCGGTCAGTTTGGACCAGTACCGTGAGCCTGCAGGGTACAACAGAAGCTGCACAGCTTGAGATGGAGGATTAATCTGCAAGACCCCAAGGCAAAGAGATACCTGTACGTGTCCTCATGCAGGCTGTAGGATACCTGCTGATGAGGGCCTTTCTAGTCTATCACCACTAGTTCATTATAAAACAAAATGGATTGCAGGGGTGCATACAAGTAAATTCAGAGTTGTATGAGTACAACTCATGTCTAATATCAGAAACAACATTCAGATGACAAAACATACACGTAATTTGGTGTACTGTATGTTTAATGTGAACTTTGCTGTGTAGCCCTTGGTTATGAGAAATTTACACTTTGTATAATTCTTTTGATTTACATTATGTACCGGATATGTGTACATGCACAGTTCATTCTCCATGTACATGTAAGTACAGCATATCACAGGGTAGCACATGTACATGTACCTATTTTGCACACATTGTACATATAATGCAGTTTGTAGAGGGTACATGTAAATGTACATGTATGTGTAAATGTGCATGTGCATGTGTAAATTTCATAATCAAGCTTTTTTTGTGTGTTACAGTTGCAAAGTGACCGACCCAACAGTGGAGTCATTTTTTGTTATGGAATGCACATACAAATGTACATCTACATGTATGTGTATGGACCACACTGTACTTGTACTCTTACATGTGTACATAGACGTGTTACTTTACGTACATGTAGGTACATGTACCTGTACATTGTACATGTGTACACTGTACAGGTACTGATACATGCACACCTTGAATTTATAAAATGAATCACTGACACACCAGGAACATGTGTGTACTGAAGTTGTTTAAATTTTGTTGGTGGTTTTAATGCAAGTTTTTACTTGTCTTCACACACCAACATTATACCGAACTTCACATGTACAATGTACGGGTACTTTGTGTATATGTTCAATACATATGCAGACGCAGACGCAGACGCATGTGTACATGTGTTCAGTGATTGTACGGGGTATACAGTGTACAAATTATAATCACTGATTAGTTTTACAGTGCATTGAGTAAATTGGTTACATTATTTTTGGTCTTGCAGTATGTCACATGTGCTGTCTAATTCAGGTGGCCGCTCCCTAGTGTACATGTACTTCACAAGGAGCCACAAAACCATGGGGTTTAATGGTCATCACAGTAAGTGAAAGCACATACACATGTATGCTCATGTACAATACTAGTACATGCACACCCAGCTTTTTGAATATCAGTCATACTGATAGTCCCTTTTGCATTCGCCACAGATGACATGAGGTGATTCACTGTTGAGCTAATAAGAAATTATAACATGCTTTTGAAAACAAGTTGGCTTTGTACAGACATTCCACCCTAAATGAGCGTCTGTGTTTACATTGTACATGTACGTATGATGAATCTGTGCCTTTGCTGTGCGCTGATCGCCTTTCGGGTGATGATGCATCTTGTGGCATTCTCTCCTCTCATTCTGAGTGAATTGCATCAATTCGTACCCCCCCTCCGTACTCCATTTCGGCCCATTCAGCTAGCCTGAGCGACTTGACCGATTACAGGTTGAGTCATCTGTCCATGCCCAGTCTGTCGCTGGAGCTAATTTGCTGAATGGAATCAGCTTCCTTGCCAGTGAGAGAGCAGTGAATCTTTCTGCCAACTGATAAGGCTTTGTGCGGTAATATCTTATTTTGTGTGTTCTTTTCAGGCTTTTTGAAAGGGAGTTGGCGGGACAGACTTGCGGTATGGCATGTACAGGGTATGGTATACATGTACATGTACATGTACACATGTACATCGTACATGTAACCCCATGAGTTGTTCTGTAGGTACTGGTACTTTGCCGAATTCTAGAGCATGTAGGCAGAATTTCAATTCATCCAACAACAATCAAGGAAGAAGCCTGCCAGCTGACTGAACATGTATATAATCAATACATTAATTTAATGTAGAATCCCTCAAAACATTCAACAGATGTCACCCACTGTCACATTTGCCCCTTTCTATGCATTTACATTCAGCAGGGAGAATACAAACTTTGTATTACTTTGTACATTGGCACATTGAGTGCATTTGGTTGCTTTCAACAGTCAAGCTTTGTTGGAACATTTTAATAGATACCGGTACCCTTGCACATGTTGCATGTACACATAGTAGGTACATGAAGAATTTTGCACAAAAGTGAATTTTACAAGAATGGAGAAAACACACCCACTTAACTTTATAATTAATTAATTAATTGTACTGAGTAGGCTTGGGCAGCTCTAGAATTCCTAGAGCCGGTTCCGGCTCCAGCCAAGAATTGCGATTCCGAGTTAGAACCGGCTCCCAATGATATAAAGAAAAACATAAGGTTTAATAAAGCACACTTAAAATCTGTTGCTGCCGCATCACACAGGTGCCACACACGCTTCAGAACAGCAAAATACTGGGTGTTGGTCTTTAGTGGGCTTTAAGATTATCCACAGTGGGTATTTTGAATTTTATTTTCACCTCTTCGTAGACTGTAGTCATGGTTGGAATAAATCTGCAACATACATGTACATGTACAACCATGGCACAACTGAGCACTGCTTCCTCCTGCAGTATTTTCCATTAAACGTTCATGTATATTCATTTAATAATCCAATCAGAACAACAACCGATTCGCCGTTGTCTAAGTACGTGTAACTTTACCCATGGAATTGTCGACCATGCTGTGACACTTAACGTATGGGCTGGATCACGTGAACGTATTGAACATGTAGCAACATATCGTAAATGGCCATGAACCATAAACTGGTCATTCGTCCACAGTGGGTGCATCTAACTCCAATATGTCCGCTACAAAAGCAGTACCAGTGCCCGGGTCCATCTATGGAACTGGCTCTGCGCTATCGCCTGTCAAGTGAGAAGTTGAGAGCCGGGACTATGATATGAATATCACCCCCAACTATTCTGTGAATGCCGAGGTGCGCAGGACTCTAACGTATCATACAAGTTCGGGCAATGGCTAGGCTTCTCAACCGCTCAACTATTTTGCCTGGTGTCATACATGTATAAGCGAAAAGTACAGACACGTCACACACAAGTACCCGGCAAAATTCGCAAATGTTGAATTCACAGCAAACATGTACACGTAAAACAGTCTTCAAGCTTCAGGCCGTCATATTTGGCCGTTTCCCAATACTCAACTTCAGCTCTTGTTAGGCTTCAACTGTGCCTGACTTTGAAGCTGTAAGCGCAATAATGAGTCTACAGTAACAGTGCCGCAAAACATCAAATATGATGCAAGAAAGCCAAAAATTACAGTAAGCCATTAATTTAAATGCTTCAGGCCCACAATCAGGGATTGGTTTTGGGGACGAAGTCTGAAACTCAGACGGAGACAAAGTTGAGTATTGGCAAATGACCAAAGTTCCGCTTTGCACGCCATGCAATAACCAGTGTGGTTTGGTACCCAGGGTATTTTACAGTTTATTTGTGTACGCATTTTCTACGCACTCTTGGAATGTGGAACGGCCGATGGTGGGTACCCAGTTCTTCACAAAAGCGGAGCTGCCAACTCCGATTCTTTTTGGAACTGCGATTCCACTCGGAACCGGGCCAACCCGTAAGCCTAATACTTAGCAATTTAAATTCTTTTTGAATTCAAATTTTTGGAGTCCTCAAGATATACCGGTACTGGTGCATGAATGCCTTTGTTTGTATGCAAAGTGAAGAACGCTGTACAGATTAGTCTTGCAATTGAATCTGTGATGTCACTACATGTAGCTCAGTGCTCTTGCTTTTGGTACAAATAACTTCAACCAGAATTGATTGGTCATTGGCTTCACTGATGATGCCTCCCCAGTCTAGCATGATTCCTTCTATCACACTTTCCCATATCACTGAGGTTTTTCTCCCCTTCCCTCTCCCCCAGGGAGTTTAGTGAGGCAGCTTGGGGATTTTGATGAATAGGGTGATTAGCAGATCAACTTGAATTGCATCTGAGAGCAGAATGAAAAGTTCAGAGTCAGCCTTGGTGTATTATAATTATTGAATACCAAACTGCTACAACTATTGAAAACACTACACTAAGGCTTTGGCAGATCAGGCTGTCATAATTTTTTCCAGACTTGCCAGTGGTATCGTCTGCCATCATTGCCAATGAAATATCACATTGAATGTGTATCAAACTGTCATTGCAAATTGAAAAATGCAGAAAAAATCTTCTGCAGATCTGAGTGTCTGTCATTTTCCCAGACTTCCCAGTTGCGTGTCAGTATTGCCAATAAAATTATTGCCAATAAAATTAGCTTAATGAATGCCAGACACACTACAAATTGAAAAAAAAAAGCTACAGGTTGGAAGTCACCTCTTTTTGTGGACTTCCCAGTTGAATGCCTGTCAGTTAAAAATCAGGGAAAGAGTCTCTTGTGAACTCGTAAACCTCCTGCCTCATTGGATCAAATGTAATGACAGAGAAACTGCTGACATGTGGCTTTGTTCCCAAAGGATGTGCTGTTTACTAGGAGCTGATCTCCAATTTCTTCTGTAGCTGAACAACTAGTACCCCTACGTAGGTGTGCTTTGGAAGGAACGAACAACTAGTGCCCCTAGGTACATGTAGGTGTGCTTTGGAAGGAATATTTGTAATGGCACAGAAAAAGATCTGTTCCATGAATAACCTCTGGCAGAAAGACCTAAACAGGATTTGCCATTAATCATACAGACAGTCTCTAATGTCAGTTCCCCTGGTGGTGATAGTGTGCCTGCATAGGCAAGTAGAGAGTGGGCAAGGAGCCCTGCTTCACCTGGGGTAACCTTCTCCCCCAACTCCCCCTTTAAAAAGGAAGGTACAACAGTAGGCCAGAATTCAGGCCTGATTGAATCCAGCCTCAAGTGATTCTGCTGTGCTGATTTCCCAGTGGCTTTGGACATCTGGTGAACGACTCCTGCATCACAAGTGGGTCCTTTCTTGTCCTGGCTTGTCTTAAGGGGGAGACAGTTGGCGGCTCAGGTAGTATGTGTGTGTATGATGTACCATATTCTAAAAAGTTGAGAGGAAGGTTAACTTTTTTTGTTTTATTTGTGCCCAAATTTAAAGTGGATGGTTGTGGTTGGGATTTGGGAACATGTAGATACCCCAGTACATGTACCGGTACATGTACATGTATATGTACAGATTTATGTACATGTACTTAATCTATGTAAATATAATGCCTTGCATTTCTTGAGAAAATTGATGGACAAAATTATTTGTTTTATTTTATTACACTTTTCCACTGGCTATTAAACCAAAACATTAAATACAATGAAAACATATACATAAAACAATTGACATGGCACAACAACAAACAGGTGACGGCTATAAAAAAGAATATGCTTAAAACACCAGAGAATGGCAAGATGGAACAGGTGACCAGCACCTCTACAGAGCCATCCTACCACATGACAACCCCCCTCCCGCAAAAAAGAGCAAATATGAGGTGGAAAAGACAGGTAGAAAATAAACCCAAAAATAAATAAAAGTGGGAATTTATTAATATCTGCAGCCAGCACAGCGATAGCTGGACACCCAAGTACATACATTATTAGATTCTAAGCTAGAGCTGAACTTTGTTTTGTAAAATTCCCAAATTTTGGTCTTGAAGGATGAAAATGAAGAATCTGATCTGTATGCAGAAGGAAGTTGGTTCCAAGTGTTAACAATAGGCTGAAAATAAAAGGCTTTGTGAGACTCAGAATTACAACGGGGAATGGATAAATTAAATGGATCAGAAGATAGTCTTGTAGTAGGCTGGCCCTGGTTAAAATCAAACTGGACAAAATTATCAAAAGTCGTGTCATAATGACCAGCCTTACATTTTGAACAGAACAAAAGGCAGGCAGGTGGTGGTTTTCCAGACATCTCAGTTGAATTTGGGAGAAAGCAAAATTGACAAGTATCTTCATACATGTACATTGTACGAGCAAAGTAGAAATTCAAATGAAATCTTATTGACTGGGTACCAATACATGTATGTGTGTGATCAACTCCATCCCCCTACCCCCCCCCCAAGTTGTAATTAAAGAATTAGATGAATGGGCCTTCAGCTGCGAATCATTCTTGACTTTCACATTGACGACTGAGATGCACCCACCTCATACGTTATGTTGTAATTGTGTGTTGTAATTTTGCGCTGCGATTACATGGAAACATTGCCATACAAGTTTATCCAACTGCTATGCAAAAATGACTTTGTTTAGCAGATTTGCTATGCAATTTTTTTGCTGAAAATTATTCCCTAGCTGTCTATTGAATCAATGTATCATGATGATGTCAGGCTTCTGCCATCTGTTTGTGGGAACAGTTTGTTTATTACTTTATATCCAGCTGGTATGTACATGTACCCGAAGACGGTGTACATGTGTATGCAACCCATACATTACAAGCTTAATTCAATACTTCTCCTTATAATGCCATTCGGTTGTAGCATTTTTAATGTCCTTTTCTTTTTCGGCTCTCATAATATCCACTCTTTACTGTCTGATCAAGTGTCTCTAGCTATCTGAATTTATAGCTGTACTACCACATGGCTAAGCAACCTTTTGCTAATGGCAGAAAGGGCACTAGCATATGCCATACATGTACAATGTACATGCCATTAGTTCTACAACAACAACTTCTCCTTGTATGGTAAAGGTACATGTAAGTCGCCAGATTCTCAGAGAAATTGCAAAATAAACTATTGTGTTGTGTTTAGTCATTAAAAAGAAATCTGTAGTCTGTACATATGGATGCTTTGTTTCTGAAAGTTCAGGCTGTTCACTTAAAATTTGCCCATTGGCATTAATTATTGGGGGGTGCTGCACTCCTCCCCCCTCCCCCCAGTCACTGGGCTCCAACAGTGTACCGTTACCTACATACATGTCTACATGCATAGCGTACCTTAGTTGTTATGTATACCTTTTTCAAGTTTCTTGGGAGTAAATGTACAAATGTAAGTTTCAGTTGGATATTACATACATGAGTAACCAGCGGTGTGGAGTCAAAAGTACTAAAAAGGAACCTGAAAGAAGCCGAAGCAAAGACAAAAAGAAAACAAAAGAGCTGAGGGGATTGTATGAAATGCAGAAAATATAAATAATTTAATACAATTTCCTCACACAGTGCAGTAAATCGTAACAAGTAGAGAAGAAAAGAAGTCAGCAATTTCCCAGCAACGATTATGTGGTCACAATGCAGTACAAGATATTGTAGGTCTACTCAATTCTGAAAATCCAAATGTCACCATAGGAATATTGCACATAAGAATTTGCAATATGCAAGGCTACCACAGAATAGTGGGTCACATCAGAACACCTTTATTAAAGGTGTTTTTACAAGCCTTGCATCAGAAGTCAACAATGTACATGTACAGTATGATTGTTGTAAGCAATTACAGCAACAGTTGGCAGTGCTGGGGTATTGAACTTCAAGAGGTAGACTGTGATTCCAGCAGACAGAACTCAATGTAACCAACGAAGGTAACAAAATCTAGACTAAAGAAAAGTGCGCCTTTAAAGCATGGCTGTTGGTGCAGGAATAAGCTTGCACAAACATGTGGGTCTACACGTACATGTACATGTTCTTATACATGTAGGAGAACCACATCCTAAACAGTTCCATAAGCTCTAGGAATCTCAATACATGTGCAAAGAACAACTTGGTATGCATATATACATGTATTGGGTACATTGTACATGTGGTACATGTAATTCAGAGCAGTGAATTACATTTACTTGACTAAGAAATGTACATGTACCATACTGGTATGTAACCGATCGACCACACCCAAGGGAAGGCTGGTTACACACAGTATACATTGTATGTACTGGTAAAAACTGCAAAGTACCATACATCATGCAGACAGTACATGTACTGTAGCTTGGGGACGGATGTTTCCTTTTATACATGTACATGTACAGTACGAGTGTGTGTTAATTCCTTTGCACTTCTGCTGATATTGGGGATCCATCACACCGCATTAGAAGCATACATGTGCACACATGCAGAGGGAAAATGTAATTTGCGGTGGAGGCCCCCACCAGGGGAGGGGAAATCCCCTAATCCTGTCAGACTCTCTGGGCTTACTGTACCTGGAGAATGGAATGAATCTGTCTGCTTGAATCAATCAATCAATCACAGACAGCTTTAAGTTGGGTACAGTATTCTGGTCAATTGCCTAGCTTCTGGAGAGTGGTGGGATTTTGGAAGGGGGATTGGGTGTTCTTTCACATTCACATGTTTGTAGTTTGGGCTGTCTTCTTGATGAGATTAAACAGTATTATTGGGCCACTTACATTGTACCGTACCCAGGGGGGGGGAGATTTCAGGAGAAAATTTCTGTTACATATATTTACATGTACATGGGTACATGTATTCTGTACATGTGCTGTATGTTACCTTAAACCTACTGAAAGACTGAATTTTAAGAAAGAAATTGTCTGTGGCGAAAATGAAGTTTTGTACAGAATGCACAAAATCTGTATAAATTGCTCACATCACCTTGTATTGTAATATACACAATATACGTGTAGGCCTACAGGGTACATGTAAATCTCAACTGATGCTCATGTATGTACGTCGTAACATGTGGAACTACACACATGTACTGGTGCTTCATAATTGTGGGGACAAACATACGCTGAAAATTCTGTCGGTACCGAAAGTGTAATGGAACAAATGATTGTCCCTGCAATTCGGTCTCGACTTTGTTACAGAGAGAAACTCATCCCTTCCACCCAGTGAAGGGTCCACCCATACATTAATTACATGTATGTACATTAGGTGCACAAATGCGCTTGTGATACAGATTTGTATAAGTTTCTCTGGTCTAACTGTAGGTGCAGAATACATGTATATACGTTGTACACATCCACATTAACGCTTTACAACCAACCCTTCATCCCCTCTCCTTCACAACCCAAGACTAGCCTTTTTAAGACAGGCAGTGCAGCTTTGAGCGGGGCTGATTGAAGTGTTCAGAAATTCCCAGCACACAGCACCGGGGACTCGGTGGAGCATCGGATCCAGGAGCAATGCCTTGCCTCGCGTCTGATTCCCCTGCAGGAGAAAGGGAAAGAGCTGGAACCCTCTCCAATTTGGGTCAGAGACGAAAGGGGAGGGAATGGAAAGAGAGGCGGCTCAATTGTGCCGAGGCTTGTGACCAGGGGAATGTTGAAACGATGAAACCTGAGCAGTAGCGCTCGATGAAACTGCAGAATGAAAAGGCAAGGGAATGGGTGATGAAAGAAAGAATGAAAAAAACCAAAAGTGCTCTCCATGGGCGGTTATTTTCTCCCCTCGGATGATTTCCAATAATAAAATCAGATGCACCTGCACATAATAAACCATATCCCTGATTTCTTTTAGGCCCCTTCTGCTAAGTGCACTTTTTTAGCTTGTGTACTCTGGTCACGTATCCTGGTATTATTGCAGCATGTGGTATGATGGCATTGATTGGTTTTTTGAGGAAACATTTCATTG